>CM062819.1:448095173-448442673 GCA_031772625.1 Pinus tabuliformis
ATTGGGCATTGTTGTATGACTCCAGATACAAAGATTTCAAGGGGAAGTTGAAAACCAGATGGCTAGGACCATATGCAGTGGAAAAATGTCATGAAAATGGATCTGTTCTTATTCGGACCATTGATGAGGAAGCCATCCCCATGCTTGTCAATGGGCATCGATTGAAGATCTACAGGAAACCTCTCTCAAGACAAGAGTTCATCAAAACTATGGAGAAATCTGTATTGGTCATAGAGAAGGGTTCTGCCTCTGCTTTGGGCATACCCTGAAAGATTTAAAAAAAAATAAAAAAAATAAATAAATAATAAAGATCCTTGGGTGAAAACCTTTCTGAGGCACCCAAGGCAGGTGGTAGGGGTGAAAACCTCATTGAGGCGCCCCTATTGTCTTTCAAAAAAAAAAAGAGAGATTTGAAAAAGATCCTTGAGTGAAAACCTCTCGAAGGCGCTTAAGGCAGATGGAATGGGTGAAAACCTCATTGAGGCGCCCCTGTTATCTTTCAAAAAAAAGAGGAAAAAAGAAAAAGAAAAAAGAAAAAACAATAAGCAAAAAAGACAAGGACAACAAGTTCATCATGTGAAATTGCATGCAGGTTGTAGGTGTTCTATGGAGGAGAGGAAGCCTCTCAACTCAAAGCTAAGGATCCTTATCATGCTGTCAAGAGACCTCACCAGCACCTCCTCCAAGAATACTCCTTTTCTCCAAGGTATGTGCACAATTTTATCACGACTTGAGTCTTCTACAGGAAGATGCAGATTTTCTACAGGAAGATGCAGGTTTTCTACAGGAAGGTGCAGACTTTCTACAGGAAGCGTAAACTTTCTACAGGAAGCTCTGTATTTCTACAGGAAACTTCTTGTAGACATTCGGGACAGCCTAGAATTCATTTTATGAGGAGATCTAACGACTAAGGATCATTTTGGACGCATGCAAGCCATTGATTGTCACCCTTGCATACTGTTGTCACCTTGTTCCACCATCCTTGTCGACATGCAACGAAGTTACCTGCACCAGCAAAGCAGATCGATGAGTTATCAAGAAAAAGCAATTTTTAAATGAAAAAAACGCTGAGATCTCATACCATATCCATCCCAGTCATCCATGAGCTCTGGGAGCGTGATCGTGAGGCCAGATCCTTCGTCGTGCAACATGCACCCAAGGAGGAAGAACTGTTACAAGACATCCCACGGGAGTCCTGTAACAGTTAAGCCCGCTAGAGTGGATACCATTCACAGCGCTGGCCATATGCAATGGAACGCGGGCGCATGCAGCCAAAGCATCCAATCCATCATCGGCAGCCTGTAAACATGAACCTCCGAGCCTGTGCAAATTCATCAGCGGCAGATAGATCCACTCATCATCGTCCAAAAGCCGAAAAATCGTGTTGCAGCCGTGCAGGTAAGTGTGTCGACCCTTCCTTCCATCAGATTGCATGAATTTTAGTTTGAATTGTTTGCAAAGTGTGAGGTGAATGGGTTGAGCGGTGGTATGGTCATTTGAATGGCCACGTCGACTAGTTAATGGTCTAGTCGGATGTTTGGGTGGCGGCCATGACAAAAGGAATGGGCAGCACACACGTGAGAGAAATCCCATCGGGAAAAACGAGTCTAACGAGAATGGCGGCGGCGGATCTGCGGGAGATGATGCGCAGTAAGGGAACTCGCAGGCAAATGATGGGATGATGTCGTCCAACGGTCCAGCGGGGACAGCTCACCCCCGCGCCACGGATTCCACCGATTCAAATCTAATCGGCTAGATTGCCCGCATGCATTTATCCTTCACTGTTTGAAACTCAAGTGAACATTCGGATCCCTCTACAGTTCGAAACTCCGAGCCTTTGGCCATCAGAACGCCTGTGAAGCTACAGCAAGAGCGCAGACCCACTGCAGTATTCCTCGGAAATCGCGCGCTGCTCCTACAGGAAAGCTGCTCCTACAGGAACGCTGTTTCTACAGGAAGGCGGATTCCTCACGTAAAAAGGTGGCAGATTAAAAAGGTAACCCTGAACTCTACATGCAATTGGTTTTTAAAGGTGGAAGAATCGTCGTCTATAGTCTGGTCGTAGAAAGTTGTTGCAAGTGTTGTCTGCTGTGCATAGACTGTCGTTCTACAGGATGTCAGTGTAATTAAACTGTGTTAAGGTCCTCAGGGATAAGTTTCCTGGATTATGTGCATGACAGAAGCGTAATTCTACGCTCTGTCTCAGTAAGCTAAATTTCTTCCGCATTTGCCACCTCTAGTTAAAGCAACAGTTTTTATCATGCTGGGTGGATTTATTAGACGAGAACCCACTGATTCAACAAAGTTAAGAGAAAACCAGGAGGTGGTGGAGCTCTTCACACGGGTGCAATGGATATCCTTTTGTGACAAGTTGCACGGTTATGACGACGAAGTGGCAGAAGAATTTTTACAAGATTTGAGGTCGAAATCCAAAACAGTGGCCACTGTGAACTTCAGGGGCCTAAGCCTCAAGCTCACCCTACAATATATCAGTCGAATTACTGAACTTCCAATGGGTTTGCCTTGGGATAAGCAAGAAAGGAAGTTGAGCCAGCAGGCCAAGAAAGAATTCTTTCCCCTAGAGGAGGAATTCTCGGAGGACAAAAATGGTGTGCGTAGAACCAATTTGCTGCCACCATGGAATGAAGTTAGCCTGCAGATCATGAAGTATATAACCTGTGAAGGCCGTTTTAGCATTGTGTACGGGTATCACTTTAGGTTGCTCACTGAATTGAGGCACCAGATTGATCTCCCTATAGAAAACAAACTGTGCATCCCTTATTTCCTGCTACAGTCTCTAATTGAGTGTGCCACAAAGTTGAAAGAAGGCATACCAGACCAGGTAGCCCACCATGGATTGATCAAACTTCTCGTGGAGGATGCGCTTCATTCATACAAGGTTCCTCTTTCATGGGAAGCATTCACAAATTTGACAAGAGATGGAGACATAAGGATGCTGACTGAAGAAAGTGGTTCCTCCAGTAGTGAGGAAAAAGAATCAGTGGCCGCGGGAAAGAAAGAAACAGGCCAGAAGACCCCGACCACAGTGCAGAAGAAAGAGCAAAAGAAGAAGCATGAGAAAAAGGATGACAAAGAAAAAGATGACACACCCATCTTGACAGCAAGAGAACAAAGGTTGCAAGGCAGAGTGGACAAGGCTGAGAAGGTCCACATCAGCAAAAGTACATCATCAGCACCCGCAACCAAACCAAAAAGCAAAACTCATGCAGCAAAGCAAAGCAAGGCGGCAACACCTGTTTCTATAGGAAAGCCGAAACCGGCTTCTACAGGAAGCCCGAAAATTATTGGAAAAGGGTCTTCTACAGGAAGCCCGAAAACTGTTGAAAAAGGGTCTTCTACAGGAAGCCCGGAAATTGCTAAAACAGGGTCTTCTACAGGAAGCCCTGACAAAGTGAAACCCAAGGAGAAGAAAGCTGATATTCGTGAGAGGGAGGCAGCAGCTGTGCTGGCCGGTCTCAGCACACCTCCTAAGCCAAAGGAGAAAAGAAAGAGGGAGACCCCTCTATACCTTAAAGCTCGAAGAAGTGTCAGAATAAAGACGGGTAAGCCACAGCCTCCATCCAGCAGCCAAATCACTACAGGGGATGCGCCTACTTCACCCAGTGAGAGGTCCCCCTCGAAGATATCCGTCACCTACGAGAGGGGGAGCCCAAAAACAACTACTTGGAAAGGAAGGTTGGACCAATCGGTTTCAAAAGCCCGGCTCAAGGTCAAGGAAACAGAGAAGGGGAAAGGAACGGCACCCTCATCAACATCAAGGGCAGAACAGGCAGAGCCACCAAGGGTAGGAAAGAAAGAGCGTATTTCGGAGCCTAGTTCTCGGCCAAGGACAAGGAGCCAGGGCAAAATTGCTCAAGGATGAGCAAATATTTTAGCTGGGGGTGATGATGAGCCCCAATTTTTGGTAACAATTTGGGCTCATTTGGCCTACTTACCATGCTCAACCCTTCATCTTTTATCACTTATGCATTCATTTCTTAGTATATTCGTGTTATTTGTAGGAAGAAGGGCAGGCATTATATCTATGTGGCTAATACATGATGATTTCAGGTTTTTTGGCATTAAAGGGAGCAAAGAACATGCAAATGGAGACAAGGAGACAGCCAAGGTGGCATTGCGGGTTTATAGGGCGGTTGTCCACACTCTTGATGACCTTCCTCGTGATTTCCACCTTAACTCCGAGCTCCAACAGCTCTCCCCACCGAGCTTAAAGGTAGCCAACGGATTCTACAGGAACAACAGTTTAACTTTCAGTTGGACAGCCAAGCTCCACTAATTGAGGAAGCCAGCTTGATCTTCATCATGTATAAATATGAAGGCCGTAGCCTTTGATAGAAGCTTTTTGAACTTTTTAACTATTGTTGCAATTTCTAAGTACGAGCTACAGCTCAGTTTTTGCTTTTTGTAAGCCAGTTTTGGCATGATGTTAGACTCATGATTATGATCTTTTAATAAAGGCAGGTAGCTTTGGATTAAATTCTGAGTTCTTAAGGGAGCTAGAGCTCTCAGGTTAGGGTCCAACCTGAGAGAAATAGACCTCCTTTTCCTTGTATTGTTACTTGTCTTTTCTTATAGCACTTCATTTCTTTGTTTTGACATGCATTTGGAAAACACAGTCTGCTGATTTAATTTCTTTAATGTGATTGAGTAGGATTAGTTTATGGTTAAAGTGCTTTCAGCAGCTTAGATTAGAATAGGAGGATCAGCATTCATTAGAGCTCCAAGAAAAGGTTGACAGTGCACTAACTGCCATCTCTGTTTAGAGAGTGGGGGTGTAGACCGTACCAACCACAAAAAAAAACGCAGTCTTATACTTTCATGCAAGTTGCAACACAGTCATTTCAATTGTAGATCCATCCATGCATTCTGATCTTGAGCACTACTTCTTCGTTCCAACACCATGCACGGTTTTTCTCCACAATTTACATTGCTGTTCGTTGGTTGATTAACACAGTTAGAATAGGTGAATGAATTCTCAGTTTTGTGCAGATTTGTTTCCTTTACACTGCGTTGTATCACTCTGGTATCTTCTTCTTCTTCTCAAAGCCACTTGCTCGATCTCTGTCTAGCTCATTTTCCTTCCAACACCTCTACTGTTCACGTAGCTCCATCTCTTTGGTTTTTCCTTGCTTCCACCCTTCTATCAACCAACCAACTGTACCCACTCTTCCCTCATCTCATATCTCTATCCCTGAGCCATCACAAGCTCCCTGTCCATCCTACCTATCCACCCATACAACTCCTCCACTCCTCCATCACCCAAAACTCCAACTGTCGATCATCCTGTAGAACTTAGCAGACTTCCTGTAGAAATCCCGAGTTTCCTGTAGGATCCCCTGTAGACATCCTGTAGAAGCCTGCAAGCTCGGTTGCCAAGCACCTGAACGTTGTGGAATTCTGTGGAATGATGTTAGGGATCCCCTGAAACCTCTCCTAGCCCTCCTGACCTTTTCCAAGCCTTCCTCCCTTTGAACTACCCCTGCACAGTCAAGACCTAGTCAGAAACACAATCATAATAACTCCAACCACTTAAGAAAAAATATAAAAACATGTTATCTTCAATGTAAGTAGTTTAAATTCATGCATCTCATCTCATTAGAAGTAATGGCATCATTTCTAGACATTTGCACTCCCACCATTGCATCATAGGGATTAAGCTAGTCAGATTAGGGTTTACTAGGGTTTCCACGTTTTGGTTGGCTTTCAGTTCATTCTTGCAAAGCAGGTTAATTTCCTTTGAGATAGCCTTCGTCCATCATTTAGAAAGCTTCTTCTGAGAGCATATAAAAGTTGGCTTAAGCCCTAGCGGACTTTTTGCCAGCTGACCAAGTGACAGCTGCGACAAGAGCTAGTACTTGTGCATACAGCACCGTCGCTTCCAAGTTTGTTACGAACTACCGGGTTGATAAAATTAGAGATAGGAAGCTCCAGGAGTTGTAGCATTATTGCTACAATACTGGAGCCCACCAATTACCACATAGGAAGAGACACACACAAACCAGGAAGGTCTATCCAACATCTAGTGGAATAGTCCACTGGGGACACGATAGTCATTAAAACCAAAGTACAAGGGAAGACCCGTCCACCATCCAATAGAGTAGTCCATAATGGATGTGACAATCGTTTTAACCAGTATGCGAGGAAGGTCTATCTAGTATCTTGTAGAGTAGTCCACAACGAATGACTATCGATGTTTGCAAACATGCATGTCATTGAAGAGATAATGGTATGACAATGATAAATGGTCCTTCGAGCTACACTAAGAGGTGCATTTTAAAACATGTGCTTTGTTTTCCATACCTATACTCCAAAGGTTTATGCATAAGATGGAGTCTTCATGTGGGCACAACCTTCTATCATACCTTGGTTACCTTAGTTTTCTTATCTTTCTCGTCAGCTCCTTGAGATTCATCTAACATGTCATTCTTCTTCATGGCCACTAAGGGACATAGTTGCACAGTTTGAGTGGGCAGTGACTACTGTGAGTTGAGGCCCTCAGAGGACACATCTGCGCAATTTCAGGATGCAAGGTAGATTGGGCACCTAACATACCTCATGGATAAAACTGCGCATTTTTTGAGATAGTAGGTTTTGGCTGAGGGAAGGACACTGGAGGAAGCCACTATGCAGTTTTGGATGCCAAGGGAGGCTTGGCTTTCCGCGCACTGTGCAGTTGCAGCAAGAAAGGGAAAAGCTTGAGGGTTACAGATGTGAAGTGCACAGTTGAGGAAAGCTGGATGAGGCTAGGTTGCTAGGGGAGCCTCAAGATTCAATTAAGTGTTGGATTAGTGGAAGTGATGTGAGAAGTTATACAACTTTACTACAATCACACACTTGAACAATTAGTGATATAACATAGACCATCCAGAACATATAAAAACATACTACGCTTAATGCGACAACATTTGCAATACCTTATGACAAGTAAGATTTGATGATAGAATTTGAGAGGATAAAGGAAACAGTTATGCAAGAGTGCATGAAATGACTGCAAAACATGTCTACATGGTGAGGATAACCCATTCTTAGAAAGATTTCCCCTTGAAGAAAAACAAACTTCCCTTTGCATGTCAAGCAATAATCCCCATGCCCAAAGATGACACATACTATATAAATATAAAAGTGTGAATGCCTCTTAATATTTAAGAGGGGAGCTTGATATCATCAGCTTACCACTAAGTGACAAAGGAACGATCAATCACAGGATCCACATAAGGCTCCAAAATTTAAGTGTAGGCCAAATTTTTGGAGGGTGTTGCAGTCGCTACAGCACAACCCAATCAATCCTCAATGTAATACAATTTTAATTCTGATAGTTTATAATTGTCTTCACATTGTTTCATCATCACGATCCTTTTCTCTATGTTTTTGGAAAGAAACATATATCTATAAAAAAATATCCACTAGGCTTTGCTCAATTGCTCCAACGGTAATATTTTCCATAGTCGTTATGATGACTAGATCAATGCTATAATGATTCCCATTTCATTAGTGTGATATCCAATTCTACTGGATAACTATAGTTTTAGAAAATTCATTGGACGATAGTTACCATAACAATCATCTCTTCAATATAATAAGTTGCAAAGAAAATATGTAAATTTTGTTTTCCAAACTAAACAAGAACGATTAAAACTAAAGAAAGAATGAGAATATTCACAACACTTTATCTCGAATGACCATGCTCATTCAAAATGATAATAATAATAGAAAATAATTAAGATAGATAAAAGCATAAGATAAATAAATACTATTTTTACATAATTATCATTTAGGTTAACTGGTTAAAAAAAACCAATTAAATTATTTATATATATATATATATATATATATATATATATATATATATTCATTCCTTTAATATTTTTGAGATTTGAAAATAAGTATTAAAAAGAAACATAGCTAAAAAGTATTAAATAAAATCAGTAAGATATCCAAGCCACTGTCATCTATTTTAAAAAACATGGAATAAATTGATTTGATTACCACTAAACATATTAAAGTTAACTCCCTTTAAAAGTTCTTTTTCATAATCCTAGTCTGATCTCATAATCAAAAAAGTTCTTTTTCATAATCCAAGTTTGATATCATAATCCACATATGTATTGCAATTATTTTATTTTATCTCACATTTCACTTACATTAATTTTAGGGAATTTTTTAATTCTAACTATTACATTTTAAATTTTGGGTGTTATTAAAAAGGTTGGTAATAGAGTTCTTTTAAATCTACTGTAAATATTAATATAATATTTAATGTTTTATAATTTATCAAATAAATTAAAAGAATTATTTAAATATAATAAAATTAGAAAAAATTATTATAATATTTGAATAAAAAATTTTAAATTTAAATTCTCGTGGATAAGTTAATAACAAGTAAATTTAATTATGATCCAAAAAAATAACAAAATACAACCAAGTAAATAATAAATACATTTAGAAATCCACATATATAATTAGAATTATTTTTCTAATTTTTTTTACTATTAAAATTTATTTATGTTTATAAAAAAAAAAAATTCTTTTATTTTTTAAAATTAAAATTAAATAAAAATTTTTAATTTTATTTTTATTTTTTTAACCTAAAATTAAATAGAAATTTCTCGTCATAGTATTTCTCAAATAACAATTTTGTCAAATTATTCAATATTTTTGTATATTTCTTTTTATATAAATAATCCTGCGTAATTTAAATTTAATATTAATATTACAGGATTATATCACATACATTTATTTCCACAATCCCTTTTTCTTTTAAAACAAAGATATTTCTAAGCTAAAATAGCGTTTTAAATATGATTAGTTGTGTACAACACACCATCGAACTAAAACACTATGTATTTTATATCATATACATTTACTTCCACAATCACATTTTATTTTAAAGCATAAAAAAAATCTAACTTAAAATAGGATTTTAAATATGGCCATATTACGTCTTGGCCATGGTTTGAACTTCTTTAATCTCAATAATTTTCATTTCATATATATATATTTTTTGATATTATAATTACAGAAATTTTAATGTAAATATATTAAAAAAAAAAAAACATTTTAATAATATATATAATTCCATTTCATTTTTACTATAATTAATATAAATTTTAGTTTTCCGATAATTTAATAATTCATAAAACATAAAGAAAATTAATAAGGATTAATATCTAAATAATTTTGTATTTAAAAAATTTACATAGATAGTAAAATGATCATAACTTATAGTAAGTTCAGATTTATGAAATGTTAAAAGAGATTAGATTTTTCAAAGATCAAATTTCGTTTTGAGTGCAAAATTTTAAGATAAAAGAAGTCTTTTAAAGTTTTAATTTAATTATTAGTCATTATTATTTGGATAATAGAGATTTAATTTCTATAAAATATTTATTTAGAGTAGTAATTATAATAATGGTTAAGATTTATCTCCAAGCTTATTATGTTTTTTTAATTAAAATTAATTAGTTAAAGAAAATGTCACATAAACATATGTCATGTTGGGCAAGCATGTGGTATTGATAAGCATTGACACATCTTAATTATGGATGTACCAATAAATGAGAGAGATCAAATATTTCAAGATGCAAACTTATTTTTGAGTGTAAAACTTGAGAAAAAAATTGCACCTCCACATATTTCATTTATCTTATAACCTAAAGATACTTATTTAACATGGATTTATGGTAGTCTTTAATATACTTATTTAACATGAATTTATGGTAGTTCTTAATAATATTATTTATATTTATAAGTTTCACATTATTAGACATAAAACTATTCTCATTTTTAGTATTATTAAAACTTTGATTTAATAACTATCAAATATCATTTGAACATTTGAATATTTTTTTGTAGTAGAAAGGATATGGGGTTAGACATATCCAAAAAGAAATTATAACATTTTTGAATTTAGATTTAATTAAAAAATGTTGTAAAATTACATTGAATAAAATATTTATAAAATATTTTG
The DNA here is from genome assembly GCA_031772625.1 of Pinus tabuliformis. Classification (NCBI taxonomy): domain Eukaryota; kingdom Viridiplantae; phylum Streptophyta; class Pinopsida; order Pinales; family Pinaceae; genus Pinus; species Pinus tabuliformis. The sequence goes on from CM062819.1 coordinate 448,105,162, forward strand.
ATTGTGAAATGAGTTATGGTTTTTAAGGATTAGATATTGATAAACCATGGTACTAATCCATGATATTGTGAGAAAGAGAATTTGCAAGTTAATATATGCATGGAAAATTGGGGGTGAATATTGTGAATCTTGCTATAATGTAAGTTTGTTATAAGTATTAATATTTATTAAATCAATATAAATATGGTTACTAAATTATTATTTCAATTTTATGTTAAAATGGATCTTAAATTACAACTACAATTTATATGTTCTATATTTTTTTTTTCTCGGTCAATCTATTCTATTCTATTATATACAGGAAAACATTACAAACATAGAGTCAGATTGCCCAAGGCTGACTGTGGCTCTTTGGGCCAGGATTTCTTAGCACAATACCAGCCCTCGCAGGGGCAGCGCGTCCAAACAGAACTACCTTCACAATACAACATAACACGACAGTGTATCCAGACCATACAAAATCATCCCGCGCAGGGGCACCGGAGCAAAAAAATGCATCCCTCGCAGGGGCATCAAAAGACTTATAGCAACATCCCTCGTAGGAGTTTGCCCGGGTGCCCCCGCTGGTCTCTCCTCGTCGTCTTCCAAGCTATCATCTGGGAGCTTCTCCTTACTGCGCGAACCACCTTCACCATCCTGAGTTTCCTCGATGAATAAAACCGAAATGTGTGCATTAATGCGGGGTTTTTCCATCGAGCTGCTGAAAGTGAAGATGGCAGATCCGAACGCAAGAAGAGGGTTCGGTTCAGAGCTGGGACTGCTCGCATCCATGAATTGGCTCGCCTGGATAGGATTGGCCTCTTCCCTTCTGTGGCAGTGACAGCAACAATAGTGGTGATGGGGCTCTGTGACTGGAGGACGAGAAGACCCTCCCCGAGTAGAACCTCGTCGACTAAGCAATCTTTGCCGGGGTCTAACCATCTTTGCAGGAATGCCGGTGGCTTGAAGAAGTGTAGCAATAGAAGGCCTTCCCTGCTTGAGACGTCCCCCAATAGAATTGAATCCACTCCCAACAGGCCTGGGACAACACTCAACAGAACAGAGACAGCAAGCAACAGAATTTCCGAGCTTGAGATAGCCCTCAGCACTTTGAATGCAGGCCTTGACAGCAAGAGCTGTAGCCTGGGTAACAAAATAGCAAGTAGGAACCTGAACTGCGTGATCCCAACGCTGAGCATGAACCTGCCCCATTCCCTCATCCTTCTTAAAATCCTCAACATTCCCTCGAGACCTGTTCTCCATAACTGCACTCTGCACTCGCCCCAATTAGCCTGACACTGCATTGAATTCCCTTCGCTCTCACCTGAGCTCTTAATTCCTTGGCGGCGAGAGACATTGAATTCTCAGGTTATACTCGAGGCAGCACATGGCGGGCATGTGGCTCCTCACTACCACCCGTCCTATCACCCGCATCCGGGTTATATGTTCTATATTTTAATGTCATAAGCATATTATATTTTTTGTTTTGTCTAAAAAATTGTTGATAATTTTATTAATAAAAGAAAAATTATATATAACAAATTGAATTTTACTATTTTTTGTTATTAATTGAGCCAACATTTAAAGATTTACAGTCATTTACGGACACTATATCATCTCCCAATAATGACTCTATATTACTTTTAGCCTTTTATTATTATTTTTTATCCTACATGTAAATGTTTACTAACAAAAATTCACATCCATAAAATATCATCGAGGTTGATGTAGAGTGTCTCTCCATGCAATGAGCCATAATATTGTAGCACAAGCTATTTACAAATTAAGAATTTTCATGGTAAAATAGTGGAGAATATATATTATTAAGAATATTCTTCCCTTTTTTTTTAATGCATATATGTTTGATTATACAATAATTTTTCTTATTAATAATCAAAACAATTTAAAATAAAGTTATAGTTTTATGATTTTTTATTTTATTTTTGACAATGTGAGATGTATTATAAGAAAACTATTTAATCTTTATCATGGATTGATTCCTATAAATTTTCACCAACCATTTAATTTGTATATCTACACTAATATTATTTTTATTTATAGATTTCATATCTTTACATAAAGATATTATTTTTATTTTATAAAATCATAACAAAAAAATATTTTATTTTAGTAATACATGTTTTTAATTAATTTTTAATTTTTATTATTTTTTTATTTTTTAGATTAAACCATCATCATCATCATCATCATCATCATTATTATTATAATAATATTATTTTACAACTATTATAACACACATACAAATATATTCTTATGTACACATATAAATGCGATTGAAATATTAGTTATGAACATTATAAAATCTCCATCGTATTAAAATGTACAGCCTCTCATAAAACAATTAAATAAATAACTAACAACAAATGATTTTTCATATGAATTTGTTAATCTCAATAAATTACTGACTTGAATATGATAAAAGTAATAAAAGTATGAGAAAATTAACTATACATGTATATATTTTTAGTATATAATTTAAAGTGTATTTAAAAAATATAAAATATAAAAAATTAAAATCAATGAGAGCAAAGATTTTAATTATTTTGATATTTGTTTTTGTTTGTCAAGTTGTTATATGAAGTTTGGTTCATGGTCTGAGAAATTGTGTCATGGGTATTTAAAACATCAAAAACATTCGAGATTGCACCCATTATTTGTGAGACCAATCTTTAATATAGATGATTTTTTTCCAAGAAATTTTGAACCGATGACTTTCATGTCACAAAGCGATTTAACAGTACCCCATTACAATCTATTCTACACCTCATGGGCCAATTTTTTTGATAAAAAGAAAATAATAAATAATTACATTAATCACTTTCATACTTTATATTTTCTACTATCATTTAGCTTGGGGATGGTTTTCAAAATCGAATTGGGGCTCTTCAGTTACTACTTGGAACAATCTATTTCAATCTCTAGACCTCTTTGATTTACACATCGACATTCGATCAAAGTGCAATCCGCTATTTTGTCAGTATTCAGCAAAGGTGCTTAGAACCATCTCATCAATAGGCCACCACATTATAAAAAAACTACTAGTTGGAATTGGCCATTCATTATTAGTGGAAGAAATTTAGATTGCCAAAATTTAGAGCATCCTCATCTAAATCTATGTTGAAAATAACTAACACAACCACATTAGTAAATGTGGGGAAAAAAATCATATGTGTCAATGATATAGATCTAATATTAATGAAAATATTAATATTAATAAATATATGACAATAAAATAATAATAATAATACAAAAATAACTATTATAATTAAAATACTATTATTATTATTATTATTATTATTATTATTATTCACAATAATTATTGCTAATTAGTTATTACTATAATAATTTTAAAATAACTATTGTTATTACTAATTAATTAGTATTATTATTAATAAGTATTATTATTATTATTAATTAATATTACTAATTAATATTATTATTTTTATTATTAATTAATTATTATTATTTATTAAAAACTATAAATAATAATTTATATTAATATTTGTTAATTAATTAAGCTTAAATGATTTATATTAGACTGATATTATAAACCCAATGGAATAATAAATCTAAAAGATTAATACTAAAATCCATGGCATTATAAACCTAAGGGAATAATATTAATCCCAAGTGATTAATATTATAAACCCAAGTTAGATAAAATCTAAGATAATCACGGTTGACCATGGTTTACGATGGTTGATTTTCATATTGAGACAATCATTTTCACAATAGGACATTGGACAAGGTTAACCATGGTTGACCATGATTAATTTTCATATGGCGATCATCTTTGTCACAACACAACATTATACCATGGTTTATTTTCATATTGAGAAAATATTTGTCATAATGTGATGTGATGTTGGACCATGTTTGACCATGATTATAAACCCAAAATATTTATATTAAATGAAAGGCTCAATATTATAAATTATATGAATAATATTATACCGTAGGAATATGAACCCTTAGATTTTTTAAACCCAGAGGATTGATATTATAAATCCAAGGGATTATAAACCTTAGGGATTAATATTATAATCACAAGGTATATAAACCTTTTGATAAATATTATAAACCCTAAGATAAACATGGTTGAGCATCATCTACCATGGTTGATTTTCATATTGTGACAATCTTTGTCACAAAGGGACGTTGGACTATTGTAGACCATGGTTGATTTTCATATTGAGACAATATTTGCCATACTATGACTTTGGACCATAGTTGACCATGATTATAAACCCGATGGATTTATATTAAACCCTAGGGTTAATATTATAAACCCTATGAATAATATTATACCCTAGGAATATGAACCCGTAAATTAATAAACCTAAGGGATTTATATTATAAACAAAGAATAATAAACCCAACAGATTAATTCTAAAACCCAAAGGTATAAACCTAATAGAATAATAATAAACTCAATTAATTAATATTATAAACCTAAGGTATATAAACCCTAAGATAAGTATTATAAACTACAAAATAAACATGGTTGACGATAAATCATTTTTATATTGAGGAAATCTTTGTCACAACGTGACGTTGGACCATGGTTGAGCATAATTGATTTTCATATCGAGGCAATATTTATCACAATGTGACATTAGACAATGATTGATTTTCATATTGAGAAAATATTTTTCATAATGTGACGTTGCCCCATGGCTGACCATTTTTTGCCATCATTATAAACCAAAGGGATTTATATTAAACCCCAAGATTAATATTATAATAGCTATAATTAGGATTACACCCTAGGAATGTGAACCCTTAGGTCAATAAACCAAACATATTGATATTATAAACCCAAGGGAATAATAAACCCAAGGGAAGGATTATATAGCCAAGTGAATAATATTAAACCCTAGGTATATAAACCCTACGAAAAATACTATAAACCCTAAAATAAACATGATTGACCATGGTTTACCATGGTTAATTTTCATATTGAGACAATCCTTGTCACAAAACGATGTTGGAGTATGCTTGACCATGGTTGATTTTCATATTGAGACAATATTTTTGATAATGTGACATTGCACTGTGGTTAACCAAGATTGACCATGGTTGACAATGGTTTACCATGTCTTATTTTCATATTGAGATAATATTTATCTCAATGTGACATTGGACCATGGTTGATTTTCATATTAAGACAATCTTTTTCAAAATGTGACAATGGACCATAGTTGACCATGATTGACCATGGTTGATGATGACTGACCATGGTTGATCATGGTTATTTTCATATTAAGATAATATTTATCTCAATGTGACATTCGACCATGGTTAACCATGGCTGATTTTCATATTGAAACAATCTTTCTCATAATGCAATGTTGGACCAATGTTGACCATGGTTGACAATGGTTGATTTTAATATTGAACAATCTTTTTCACAATGAGCATTGTACCATGGTTGACCATGGATTACCATGACTATAAAAGCAATGGATTTCTATTAAACCCTAAGATTAATAATATAAACCCAAGATATTTATATGAAACCCCACGATTAATGTTATAAACATAAGGGATTTAATATTATAAACACAAGGGATTAATACTATAACCAAAGGTACTATAAACCCAAGGAAATAATATTAAACCTAACGGATTAATATTATAAAGCGAATGTATATAAGCCCTAAGATAAATACTATAAACCCTAAAATAGACATGGTTCACCATGTTTTACCACGGTTGATTTTCATATTGAGATAATATTTGTTACAATGAGGCATTAGACGATGGTTGACCATGGTTTATTTTAATATTGAGACAATATTTATCACAATGCGATGTTGGAAAGTGGTTGACCATCATTGACAAAGGTTTTTTTGTTAAGACAATATTTGTCACAATGCGACGTTGGGCAATGGTTGACCATGGTTGATTTTCATATTGAGACAATATTTGTCACAATGTGACTTTGGACCATCGTTGACCATGATTATAAACCCAAGGTATTATATCAAACCCTAGGATTACTATTGTAAACCTTCTAAATAATTTTATACTCTAGTAATCTAAACCTTTAGATTAATAAACCCAAGGGATAAATTATAAAACCCTAAGGTATTATAGACCAAAGGGAATAATATTAAAGCCAAGGGATTAATATTATAAACCGAAAGTAGATAACCCCTAACATAAATATTATAAAACCTAAAATAAACATGGTTGACCATGGTTCATTTTTATATTGAGACAATATTTGTCACACTTTGATGTTGGACCATGGTTGATTTTCATATTGAGAAATTCTTGGTCACATTGTGAAGTAGGACCATGGTTGACCATGATTAAAAGCCCAAGGGATTTATATTAAACCCAAGGCTTAATTATTATAAACTTTATGAAGAATATTACACCATAGTAATATGAACCCTTACATTGGTAGCCCAAAGGATGTATATTATAAACCCACTAAATAATATTGCGTCCTAGGAATATGAACCCTTAGATTAATAAACCCAATGATTTTATATTATAAATCCAAGGGAATAATAAACCAAAGTGATTAATACTAAAAACCCAAGGCATTATAAACCTAAGCAAATAATAATATAATCCCTAGGTATATAAATCATAATAAGAATACATAAACCTTATAAAAAGATGGTTGACCATGGTTGACCATGGTTGATTTTCATAGTGAGACAATCTTTGTCACAATGTGACATTGGACCATGGTTGACTATGATTATAAACCCAAGCGATTTATATCAAATCATAGGACTTATATTATAAATCTTATGAATAATATTTTACCCTAGGAATATGAACCCTTAAATGAGAAAACCCAAAGGATTTATATTATAAATCCAAGGGATTAATACTAAGAATGAGAGGGAATAATATTAAACCCAAGTCATTAATATTATAAACGCTAGGTATATAAACCCTAAGATAAATATTATAAACCCTGAAATAGACATGGTTTACCATGGTTGATTTTTATATTGAGGTAATATTTGTCACAATGTGATGTTAGATTGTGGTTGACCATGTTTGACCATGGTTAATGTGCATGTTGAGGCCACTCTTTGTCCCAATGTGACATTGGAATATGGTTAACCATCATTTATTATGATTGATGATGGTTGACAATGTTTGAACGTGGTTGATTTTTATATTGAGACAACATTTGTCATAATGTGGCATTGGACCATAATTGACCATGGTTGATAATGCTTCATTTTCATATTGAGGTAGTCTTTGTCATAATTCAATGTTGGATAATGATTGACTATGGTTGATAATGGTTGATTTTCATATTGAGACAATCTTTGTCAAAATGTGATATTCAGCCATGGTTTACCATGGATGACCATGATTATAAATCCAAGGTATTTATATTAAACCATAGGATTAATATTGTAAACCCTTATCTTAGTAAACCTAAGGAAGTGATATTATACACCCAAGCGATCAATACAAAAAAGCTCAAGCTATTATAATTTCAATGGAATAATATTGAATCCAATGGATTAATATTATAAAGCTCAGGTATACAAACTCTTGAGGAAAATTAATTACCAATCATTTACTTGTCAACACGGGGGTTTCGTAAAACTTGTGAAGCGTTCATGCACTTTATATGCTAGAAATTAATTTCCAATTTAGATCAATCTAACTATGAAACCAAATAATGACGAACCAAATTCACATATTTTAATTCAACACGCAATTCAAAATAAATTATAGTACATCGTGTGGAATTGAAACCTTAATTGATCACACTTACAAGAATTGAAATTGCATGAAATGGAATCTAATCTAAGGGATCATGCATGCATTATCAAATCAGGATCCTATGAAATGAATAATCAAAACCAAAACCACATGACATGAAATGAAAGAAAAAAAAAATCATTCTTAACCGAGCTCACATAGGAAAAGATATGAAAGCAAATAAAAACAATCTCTCATAACCTCTATACAGGAAAGAAAATAAAAAAAAATTCTCTTAACCTCTAGATAAGAAAGCAAATAAAAAAAATGACTCTTAACCTCTAGACAATAAAGCATATAAAAAAAATCACTCTTCTCACACAGGAAAAGATATGAAATAAATCAATCTTAATCTATGAAAGCAATAAATCTTAATCTATGAAAAATAATAAATCTCACACATTGTAGGTGGTCGATCAGAAAGCATGAGAGATGGAAAGTTGAGAGGCTCCAAATGAAAGCATAACCAAATCAAGTGAAAATCACTCATGAGCATGGTGCCAAATCGAAATTCTAGATTCAAAACATGAGCATTTCCCAAACTTTACACATGGCTTTGAAAGGAGAAGGCTCTCCTATTTATACAAGAACATAAGAAGCTACTTCATTAATGGAGGTTCATTATTCTGTCCCTAGATCCCTAGAAAATATCATAGAGTTACAACTCAAATAGATAATGATAAGACACATATCCTCTTTGACCTTTATCCAAATCTTGTTCCATATCTTGAAGGGAATTCGAATTTGAGCATTGGAGGCCACATAAGGGTGCCTTGGAAGATTCCAAATGACCTACACATGTCATAAAACTCAAGCCACTTTTAACTATTAGAAACTATATGTCATTTTTATAAGTTTTAACCATTTAATTCACATATAATACTAAAAATCATTAACTTTTGGAAAACACAAATGGAGCCCATATAATTATGCAAATGGAAGCTAATGAAAGGCTATATGGTCGTGGATTTGTGACATGAGAGTGAAATGGTGGCGATAAAGGTGAAAGTGGATAATATTTTCAATACATTTTGGAGGCTCTACATACCCCCCCAACTAGTGTTATCACATGTACTCATGTAATCTACTTCATTTCTTAATCATGATTTGCTTTTGAATGAGCTTGGCTTATATCAATTGTCCTTAAACTTTTCATTTGATAATTTCATTTCTTTTTGCAAAGTATTCTTTGTCATACATTGAATTGCAGCATGTTTGGTTGGTTCATGTGTGACAACCAAATTTTATTTGGTATTGGTTCCTGTGTTTCAATACCTTGTTTATTTTTGTTGCAGAAAAATTCATTGAACATATCTAACAATGCATCTTTAAATGAGCCATATAATATTCTCATCATTTAGGAATTGATTTGCAAATAACATAACTTTTGAACAATAATGCAATGATAATGATTAGGACAAGTATGTTAGGATGAAATGAAGTGAAATGGAATGAAGTGATATTTATGTGATAATAAATGGATGTACTTCCCCCCTCTCCCCAACTAAAGGTGTTTACATTTTTTTTTATGAGAAAGGGAATATGGTGAGGTATTCTCCAAAAATTATAATTTCAATATTCAAGGAATTCTACGATTAAAAGATAGAAAAGAACATACCTTTACGTAGCTAGGAAGTGGACAAAATGTGCATATGTAGAGAAGTTGTAACTATTGCTGGATCATGGAATATAATGTAGAATTTCATTTTCTTCTTTGTTGCATAAATGGTGGATGGGGTGGTGAAAGTGGATTCTTTATTTCTGCTGCTAAATCTATCGTATCTGCTACAAAATGCTGAAATGATATAGTCTTCACCTACTACAAAACCCGAAGGTACAATTCTGGTCATGTGAATGAATATGTTGTTGTCGAGCATGAAGAGAAGTCACTGGATTACTGACCATTAATGAATGCCGTTAACTAATGCGAGTCAAACTAGCCATTGATGTCAAAGAGTGCCAAGGTACCTAAGCACATCTTGCAAAATGTGAATAAATGAGTTGATTTTGAGCCACTTCCAAGATCCAGCGATCAAGGTACATTGACGTATTCCCATGATTGTCAGTGAGAGAACTTGTCATTGATTCATACAGGCATCAAGGTATTAATAAGGAATCTAGCCCTGGACCTAGATAATGCCTTGATGTCGTTAGGCCAATATTTGTTAGAATAGAGGCCTTAATTAATCATCCATCATCTAACACAAGTATGAAATGATGGTTTTGGAAGGACTATGAATGAAATTTTTTGAACTGGATCAAGGTTTATTTAATGGAAAGGAAAATGACAATAGGGTAAACAAGTGAACAGAAAGAAAAAGGATAAATAATCATGTAGGCGAGTCGAATGTCTCTATTAATGGGTTAATGAATGGAAACTATGGAAAATGTGAATGGAAAATGTAAGTGGAAAACATGCGACACTTGCAAGGAAAATGGTGATGACAATGCTTAGCAAAAATGCTTGAATAGCTTGTGATTTTGGAGAGGAAAAATAATGGAATTTATGGACAATAGAAATGGATTCAATTGGTTCATGTTTCTTGAAATTATTCGTAGAAAGACAATCATGCACAAATTGGCCTCCTTCAAATCTTTGATTGTAATAGAACCTGAAAATAAACATGGCACTGACATTGCAACAAACATAAGTGTGTTCAAAGAGAAGTGATCAATTTCTCTAGGTACATATGAAAAATTTACATAATTACTAGGTTCATGATGCATCTTCGTTTCAAATGGTTAGTCAAATTTCATAATTGTGATAATAAATCCAATTTCTAAAATGATGATATGCACAATTTTCTCAATTTATGTTTGAACCGTAGCCTTTTATAAAGATAAAGAAATATTATTTTTGAATGCATAATGATTCCTGCAAACAATCTTGGATCAATCAATCTTGTAGATAAAGCACCTTTATAGTTTTCTTCCCTGCATCATGCCTGAAAACATAACATTAGACAAAACCAATGATAAATTTGAATCATGATTTCGACAATGTAAAAGTTCAACCTTAACAAAAATCAATTTGAAATTAAGTTTAGCTAAGGTGAGCTATTGCGCTTTTGTTCAATTACTTTTGTCTCGTGTTTCTTTTTTTTAAGAAAATTTCCATGCAAAATTGTTGAAACATTATGATGAAAAATTCATTGCGCGATTGAAGAAAATTGAAAAAAAATTGTTGAGGCAAATTAATTACCTATCATTTAATCGTCAACTCGAGGGTTTTGTAAAACTTGAGAAGCATGCATGCACTATATATGCTAGAAATTAACTTCTAATTTAGATCAATCTAAATATGAAACTAAATAATGACAAACCAATTTCACCTATTCTAATTCAACACTTAATTCAAAATAAATTATATTACCATTATAGTACATCATGAGGAATTTAATCCTTAATTGATCACACTTGTAGGAATTGAAATTGCATGAAATGAAATATACTCTAAGGGATCATGTGAGAATTATCAAATCAGGATCCTATAAAATGAATAATAAAAGCCACATAACATGAAATGAATGCAAAAACAATCATTCTTAACCTCTCATACAAGAAAATATATCAAAGAAAATAAAAACAATCACTCTTAACCTCTAGATAGGAAAGAAAATAAAAACAATCACTCTTAACCTCTCGCAAAGTAAAGGATATGAAATAAATAAATCTTAATATATGAAAAACAATAAGTCTCCCACATTGTAGGTGGCCAATCCAAAAGCATGAAAGATGGAAAGTTGAGAGGCTCCAAGTGAAAGCATAACCAAATCAAAGTGAACATCACTCATGAGCATGGTGCCAAATCCAAATTATATATTCAAAACATGAGCATTTCCCTAGCTTCACACATGCCTTTGAAAGGAGAAGGCTCTCCTATTTATACAAGAACATAATAAGCTACCTCATTAATGGAGGTCCAATATTCTCTCCCTAGATCCATAGAAAATCTCATAGAGACACAACTCAAATAGGTAATGATAAGACACATATCCTCTTTGACCTTTATCCAAATATTTTCCATATCTTGAAGGGAATTCGAATTTTAGCATTGGAGGCCACATAAGGGTGCCTTAGAAGCTTCCAAATGACCTACGAATGTCATGAAACTGAAGCCACTTTTAAGTATTAGCAAGTATATGACATTTTTCTAAGTTTCAACCATTTAATTCACTTATAGTACTAGAAATCATGAAATTTTGGAAAACACAAATGGAACCCATATAATTATGAAAATGGAAGCTAATGAAATGTTATATGGTCATGGAGTTGCGACATGTGAGTGAAATGGTGGCAATAGACGTGAAAGTGGATGATATTTTGAATAGATTCTGGAGGTTCTACATAAACCCTAAGATAAATACTACAAACCCTAAAATAAACATGGTTGACCATGATTCACCATTATTGATTTTCATAGTGAGACAATCTTTTTCACAATGTGGTGTTGTACCATGGTTGATTTTAATATTGAGACAATATTTGTCACAATGCGAGATTGGCACATTGTTTCCCATGGTTGACCATGGTTGATTTCTATATTGATACAATCTTTTTCACAATGTGACATTGGCCCATGGTTGACCATTATTCACCATAGCTAATTTTCATATTGAGAAAATATGTTTTGTAATGTGACATTAGATCATCGTTGACCATGATTATAAACCCAAGGGATTTATATTAAATCCTAGGATTAATATTATAAACCTTATGAATAATATTATACCTTAGTGTTTTGGAGAATTTGGTATCTACAGATAAATACTAATTCCCTAGGTAAGTAGACATATCTAGAACAAAAATTTAAAGTGTTTTAGTCTTTTTCTATAACCAATAGATAAGATGAGAAGATGAGAAGACCTACTTGTAGTTTCTCTTTCCTCTCATCTCCTTGTATCGATCATGTCGCTCCTTCTCATAATTAATACACTTGAAAAGTACCTGTAAACACAACAGAAAACAAGGAATTGGTGAAAGAAAAATATCTATTGAATATAAGTGAAAGGAACCAGATACAATTCACACATATGAGCATTATAAAGCAATACAAGCATACAGGAGAAAGGTTCAAACACTTTATTGAATATAAGAAGGAATTACAACCATTGGTGTCTGATTCAAAGCCATTCTTCTAGCTTGGATCCCATCCACATCACATCAAAAGAATGACAAACTTGTATCATTACAATACTTTCTTCAAAGCTAAATCTCATAGCAACATTATCTCATTATGATTCAACATAATCCAGGCCCAGATCACTTAGATGAGTGGTCAATTTATACGAAGATGAAGGAGGTTTTGTCATAAATGGTGGAATTGAATGGCCTTCCATACATAGAATTAGCTGCATGGAGGAAGGGCTGAGAGGATAGGAAGCCTAAGTGAAAGGAAGCCTAGCATAGGTGAAAGGAAACCTAATTTCTCTGCAGAGCAACCTCGCAATGGACTCAACTTCTTTGCAGCACACCCTTACAAGGGCTTACCTATGCTGGTCCCTCTAGAGGCTATTTCTGGATGTCTTCAAGTGATGAAACTATTTGGGAAGGAGGCATTTAAAGGGGTGACTTGTTTAGGGCATGTAGCAACTGAAATTAGGGTTTAATGAGCCCTAAAATACTAATCTAGATGATGGGATTGATGTGCCCAAATGGATTTGTAACACTTAGGAATATGAACCCTTATATTATTATACCCAAATGATTTATATTATAAACCTAAGGGATTAATTCTAAAACGCTAAGGTATTATCAACCCAAGGTAATATTATTAAACCCAAGGGATTAATAATATAATCTGCAAGTATATAAACCCTAAGATAGACATTATAGACCCTTAAATAAGAGTTGTTTGGCTGTGGTTAACCATGGTTGATTTTCATATTGAGACAAACTTTGTCACAATGTGACATTGGACCATGGCTAGCCATGGTTGATCTTCATATTGAGGCAATATTTTTCACAATGCAACGCTGGATCATTTTTTACCATGTTTGACAATGGTTGATTTTCATATTAAGACAACCTTTGTCACAATGTGACATTGGACCATGGTTGTCCATGGATGACCATGATTATAAACCCAAGGGATTTATATTAAACCCTAGGATTAATATTATAAACCCTATGAATAATATTATAACCTAGGAATATGAACCCTTATATAAATAAATTGAAGGAATTGATATTCGAAATGCACGAGAGTAATAAAAAAACCCAAGGGATTATAAACACAAGGAAATAATATTAAATCAAAGGATTAATGTTATAAATCGAAGGTATAAAACCCCACAATAAATACTTTAAACCCTAAAATAAACATGGTTGAACACGTTTTACCATGTTTTATTTTCATATTGAGACAATCTTTGTCACAATGCTACATTGGACCATGATTTTCAATGTCAAATAAGTCATTGATAAAATAATCCCACCACCCCACCCTCTGCCCCCCACAAACTTACATAAAGGACATGTTAATAGAACTTTGCAAATGTTAATGTTAGAACACTGACCAACAAAATTTCAACTCAAAAAAATTAGTTTTTCTATTTTAAAATGATTTGTGAGGCACTAACAAATATTGATAATAAATTGCCCTCAACTAGGGGAATTATGTCTCATCACAACTCACTCGGAGAATAGAAAATTATAAATAATATTTCTATAAATTAGAAAAATATTTTTGAATTTATGCAAAAAATAACTATTCAACATTTTACTGGAACTTTGTTAAAATTGCATGAATATAGCAATGCAATATAGAGTCAATGTACTTTGACTATGAGGCAATTTCTATAGTCCTTAGCTAGGCAAGGACTAATATTAGACACATGAAAAAAATTTAATGAGAAAGAACTTATAGGAAAGTAATACTAGCGCTTTTTTGGAAGTACTCATGAATGGTAGAAACATATAAAATTTTTAATGGGAAAAAAAAGTAAAGAGAAAATGTTTAGAATAAGAACAAATTAGGAATGAAAAACTAGCACTTATTTAGAAGTATTATATATGAATGATCAAAATACGTTCTTTTATTTCAATTTTTTTAATGGAAAAACAACATGTATGATAATATAATTACTTAAATATGAGTGTCTATTATGGAATAGGATTTCCATGATTTTAATTTAGTTGTCAATAATTATTAGGTGGATAGTACAGATTTAATATCCGTGGATTATTCTAGAAAATTTTTTGTACTATTCACAAATCAAATATTAATGATCTGAAATGATCATATGTTAAAAACTAATGTAGAATTGATTAGCGATTATTGAATTGATTGTTAATTGAAAGTGCGAAAATTAAGGAAAAACTACTTGAGAAGAAGAATTTACGACAACTAAATAAAGATAAGAAAGATGCATGAAAGAAGTGAAAATAGCAGAAACACAATGATACAAGACAACAAATTTGATTACGATGTTCGTCCCTGATGGACTATGTCTCCGTGTCCTCTTTCAAGATGGGTGACCGCTTTATTAGGATTGAAAACCAAGGAGTTTGATTACACATTGATTAGACCAGACTGAATGTGCTCACATGCACTTCTGATCATTACCAAAAGAAATCTCTCTAAACCATATTTCCAACACCTGTCATAGTTTCCAATTCTGACCTCCAATACTCTTGTTACACTAAAAACAAAATAGCCTCTCACTTCCAGAATCTACATACAGAAACTCCAAAACCACTCTAATCTCTTCAATGAAAAAAATTGCCTCCTATAGGCCTGCAAATACACTTCAATCTCCTTTACCTAAATTCAAGATGAATTGGTTGCATTCTGGATGGGTTTTGGAGCCTCCATCTAGTTGTACAATGACACATAGGATGGCTTCTAGGTCATCGAATTAATAGTTTTAACAAAACTTCACCGAAAAACCCAAATATAACCTTATATTAAACATAGGACCGCTAGTGGTTAAGGTTGACTGCACAGTGGCTAACCATTCCCATGCGAACAACTGGGTTCTTCAGTGGTTGACTGTCTACCTACCACCTAGTGGCTTATCTTCCCGGTCGTTACGATGACCATTACTCATGTTTCCACTTACCTCTGCCATTATGGTTACACCTAGCTTCCACCGTTCACAACCTTCGGTGTGGTTACAGTAACTACTGTGATGGACTTAACACTTGGTCATATTCCCAGTTTATACACGCTGTGGTTCTGAAGCCTGGAGATTAAACACATTCGTTCACATGTAAAAGTCTGCAGTTTAGAACCCCGCGCGGTTTGAAGACTGACGGTTTAACTTGTTGTTGTGGTTACACATGTCTCCTCTCACATGCACCATGGTTCCACTGCAGTTAGAGGTAGCAGTTAGGGCCTGTGGTTTTAGATTTTCATTGTTTTGATTTGTTTTGTAATACAAAGTGTGAGAGGTAATTAACCTTAGAGTTCTAGTGTGTTAATGCACTTAGGGCTTATGCATTAGGTTTAGTATTATATTTTTCACTGTATGTTTGTAGCATAGGTTAAATACAACGAGCTAGGTTTCCCTCTTCAGTGGTCACCTTTAATAAACAATAGACAACAAATTGTCACATTGTGACATTTCTTCCATGAAGAACTAATGACAAAACCAACCCCGCGAGAACTAAAGAACACTGGCGAAGTTGACGAAGCTGAAGACGACCTGAATTCTCTGGATACACTGGACTGACAAGATCCTCCTAGATCAATCCTATCCGCTTGAAATATTTTGGACCGTAAAAGTTTGATTTTAAGCAGATACGAGGTGAGGGTACAGTTCTCGCACTTTTATACACTAGACTGACAAGTTCCTCTTGGATCAATCCTCTCCTCTTGAAAGCTTTTGGACCACAAAATTTTTATTTTAAGCAGATACCAGGTGAGGGTACATTTCCCTCACTTTTTCAATCTCCATCGACCTGGCCATGCTTGGATTCATGCCCTTGAGTCCTACTCGAAGATATTCAACATATCCACACCTCGAAGATCGAACCTTCCTATCCAAGATGTTATCTTCCTGTAACTCATTCATGTACTCAGGTGCCAAGTCATTAATAGTCAGAAATTGTGTATCTTCCTCGGGATCCATGATCATCGGAGTTTCACAAAATTTCATATTTTCCACATTTACAACTGAGTAAATTCACATGTAAGGAGGTAAATTTGATTAAAAATTCAAATATTTTCCATAATCTTGAAAGGGCCATACCTGATGGGTTTCAGTTTCTTACCTTCTCCTTTCAACCTATCTTTACTGATATACAACCATACCTGATTGCTGACCTGAGAATGATGATCGACTTGATGCTTCTCATGGCGCATTTTATACTTGGTCTGAGTCTTCTCTAACTGATCCTACACTGTTGTATGTATCTATTGTATCTGTTGAATGAACTTAACTGCTTTGTTTGAATCATCATGTTCACCCAGTTTATCCTCTTCACCAAACATGAAATCCATTGGTGACTTCAGTGGATACCCAAAACATGTTTCAAATAGAGATCGATTAGTGGATGAATGTAAGGCTCGATTGTGAGCATGCTCCACATAAGGTAAAGATTCATCCCACTATTTAGGATGCTTACGTAATACCCTCCGAGAATATGTATGATTGTCCTGTTTACCACTTCAGTTTGTCTGTCAGTTTGTGGATGAAAAGTTGTGCTCTTCTTCAACTTTGTGTCCATGAGTTCCCATGAGGTGGACCAAAACTTTCCCACAAAAAAAGTCTCTCAATTAGAAATAATAGAAGTAGGTAACCCAAAATGAACCCATACCTGATCGAAGAACATCCTTGCAGCCTGTTCAGTTGTCACTTGCTTTTTGTAGGGAATAAGAATACACATTACACTGAATCTGTCAACCACAACATGCAAGTAATCATGCCCTCTCCTGGACATAAGAAATCCTCCAATAAAATCCATGGAAATGTTTTCCCATGGTCGCAAAGGAACTGGAGGTGGCATGTATAAACCAATCTTCTGATTTCTCGGTTTGCAGATCGAACACATCACACATCATTTAATGTACTTAGCAACAGTTTCATACATACGAGGCCAGTAGCAATACCTTTGAACTTGTGCCATTGTTTTTCTTACTCAAAATTGTCCTGAAATGCGAGAAGAATGTGCTTCTCGAACAACATGCATTCTTTCTGTATGTGGTATGCATAACTTACCCAGATAATATAACAACTTGCCATTAACATGATAATTGATTTCTTCCACATGAGCACCATGAGTTACTGATTCATAAATATCTTTGAAATAATCATTCATCCTATATTGTTCTATATAAATTTCATGTTTTAAAGAGCTACTACGTAGAACTATGGAAGCATTCAAGTATTTCCTAGATAACATATCAGATACTTTGTTTGTGACACCTTTCTTGTACTTAATTACTAAGTGAAATTGCTAAAGAAATCCCATCGATATGTTATGAAGAGATTGTTGCAACTTAGTTTGAGACTGTAAGTACTGAAGTGACTTATGATCTGTGTGAATCACTATTTCCTTACCCATTAAATAACGTTTCCATTTCCTAAAACTTTCAACGAAAACAAACAGTTCTCTATCATATGTTGGATAATTCATTATTGCTTTAGAAAGTGTTTCTGAATGAAAACAAATTGGTGTCCCTTTTTGAAGTAAGATTACACCCATTGCATAACCACTAGCATCTGTTTCAATTTGAAATGGATGTTGAATATCTAGTAAATCTAAGATTGGCGCTGTGACTATTTTTTGCTTAAGTGTATCAAAAGATTTTTGTTGTTTGCCTCCCCACTGAAAGGGAACTTTAGAACATGTTAAAGCATGTAACGGTGAAGAAATCAAAGAAAAATGAGAAATAAATTTTCTCAAACACTGAATTGCACCTAAAAAACTTCTAACTTCAACCACATTCAGTGGTCTTGGCCACTTAACAATCACATTGACTTTAGCTGGATCTATTTTTAAACTTCCACCTCCAACTATGTAACCAAGATAATTTAGTGAAGTTTTCCAAAACTCACATTTGGAAAGTTTAAGGTGCAACTTTTCCCTATTTAATACTTCAAAAACTTGCTTAACATGTTTAACATGTTCTTCTATAATAGAACTAAAAATCAGAATGTCATATAAGTAGATTATGACAAATTTATCAATGTATGGGCAGAAAACATCATTCACAACCCGCACGAAATTTGTTGGTGCATTACAAAAACCAAAAGTCATTACTAACCATTCAAATAGTCCCTATCTAGTTTTGAATGTAGTCTTCTAGATGTCATTTTCTCCTATGCGAATTTTATGATACCCACTTCTTAAATCTAACCTAGTGAAATAGACAACATTTTTCAGTTGATCAAGTAAATCATCTATTCTAGGAATAGGATACCTATTTTTTATTGTTATTTTGTTTAAGGCCCTGAAGTCGACACACATTCTCCATGTCCCATCTTTCTTAGGAACCAAAATTATGCATGAGCCACATGGAGATGAACTAGGACGAATAAAATCTTTTTCAACCAATTCTTGTATTTGTTTCTTTATTTCTTCGCTCTCTATAAGTAATACGTGATACATGTATTCCATTATTAAGAAGAGGGGCATCTAACATTAATTGTATTTCATGTTGTATTTATCCTTTTGGAGGTAGATTTTTTGTTTCCTTAAATAGATTTTGAAAAGAGTCTACCACTTTAACCAATCTATCTTTGAACTGAGATTCACAACCTGAAAAAGAATCCTATCGATCAATATGTTGTTCTTTCACAACCATAAGTACATGTTCCTTACTTTAATTTATTAGTCTCTTCATCTGGTTAATTGAAACTAAATCCAAGTGTGTTTTAAGTTTATGTGCCCTGACAATAAATTTAATCCCATATTTCTTAAGATGATATTTATGCTCTTTCCTATAAAACACTGCATCATGATCATAGAGATAAGGACTTCCTAACACTACTCCACATATATCCGTTGGAATCACATATAAATCTACTTCATCAATGTAGTGATTTGTTATGGCAAATTTTAATCGACACTTCTTTGTGACATTAATCTGAATCTGTTTATTCAACCAACCTAGAGGGTATGGTCTTAGATGATTATGTGTCTCCAAACCCAATTTCTTAAATAAATCTTAGATATTAAATTTTCCTGTGATCCATTGTCAAATAATATATCTATCTTTGTGTGTTTAGAAGTTATCCTTATGTGAAATAATTCAACCCATTTATCATCATTTAGAAGATCTCGGTTTGAAGAAGCTATAGAAGTATTAGAAATTGAACCAGTATCAGAAGCTTCACTTGTTGAAACCATTGTGGTTATTTTACCTTCAACACATGAGTCGAAACCCAAATCTTGTTGGATTTTTGTATTCGCAATCTTTTCACCTTTCTTCTTCTGAAACTTCTTCGGTTTGAGTTATGGGTGAAGTTTCTAACATTTGGACTCATCATGTCCGATCCTCTAGAAATGAGTACAAGTAGGTCTTTCAACTTCCTTCTGAGTTGTTGTTGATCTCTTTCCCTTTAGATTACCCTTCCTCTTGTTTTCTTTGGAATCATTCATTTCCAATTGTCTCAATGGTTTCTGTGAAAATTTGAATGGCTTGCCACTTGATTCAATATGTATGGCCAAAACACACACTTCATCAAAATCATCACGATTAAACATCAATAATGAATGCCGCAAATATGAATGTAAATTGACGATGTATTTTAATAAAGTTTCACTTGTATCCAATAAAATACCAAGCACCAATGCTTTCTTTCTGAACTCTTGAGTAAACTCCTAAACACTTTGCCCTTTACCCTGCCTCAGATTCTACCAATCAATAACAACTTGCCGCATGTATCCTAAAGGATAAAACCGTTTCCTGAGAGCTTTTGAAAACTTAGACCATGAAGAGATGATTTTTCCTTTTCTCTTTACATCTATTTATGTTTTACTTTCCCACCAGAATAAAGATGTTCCCCCCATTCTAAGTGTAGCTAACTGAATTTTCATTTTATCGTCAGAGATGTTCTGAATACACCAATACACTGCTATATGCTTAATCCTGTTATCTCACTTTTCAGGATTCATTTCACCAGCATAAATAGGTAATTCAAAGTTTACATCAAGTTTCAAAAGAGATGTTTTCTTTGGTTTCTTTTCTATTTTAAATTCTGTGCAGGAAGAAGAAGAAAAATGGGGATGATAGAGATGATGGAGGTGAAGGAGGTTTATTAGCCTTGCCTTTACCTTTGTCCTTCTTCGATGTCTTTGAAGAAGACGCTGCAACTCCCGCTTTCTTGTCTTCGTACAGTTGTCCCATGATGTGCTGCATAGTCAAGAATGTTTGCTGAAACTGTTCATCATTCATCTTAGTTTCAGTGTTTTCACCTACATTAGATCCTTACATGGATGACTTATGAACAACTCGTCGCTTTCGCATCTCTGGATCAATCTGCTCAAGGATTCCTTCTCCTCGTTACGAATTTGACCTGGTTAACATTCAATGGAAAATTATACAAACGCAACCTGCTCTGATACCAAATTATATTATCCAAAATTATCATATTTTAAAAATTGATGTAGAATTGATTAGCCATTATTTTTTGATTGTTAATTGAAAGTGCGGAAATCGAGGAAAAATTACTTGAGAAAAAGACTTTATGACAACTGATTAAACATAAGAAATATGCATAACAAAAGTGAGAACAATAAAAACA
The DNA here is from genome assembly GCA_031772625.1 of Pinus tabuliformis. Taxonomy (NCBI): domain Eukaryota; kingdom Viridiplantae; phylum Streptophyta; class Pinopsida; order Pinales; family Pinaceae; genus Pinus; species Pinus tabuliformis. The sequence goes on from CM062819.1 coordinate 448,126,605, forward strand.
CAGTGATACCAGACAATAAAGTTGATTACAGAGTTCATCCATGATGGACTACATCTCTGGGTCCGCTTTCAAGATGGGTGACCACTTTATTAGGATTGAAAACCAAGGAGTTCGATTACACAGAGAATAGACAAGACTGAATGTGCCTGTAAGCACTTATGATCACTATCAGAAGAAAGCTCTCTAAACCAACTTTCTAAAGCCTGTTACGGTTCCCAATTCTGACTCCCGATGCTCTTGTTACACTAAAAATAAAACAACCTCTCACTTCCAGAATCTGCATACAAAAACTCCAAAACCACTCTAACCTTTTCAATGAACAAATTTTCCTCTTATCGGCCTGCAAATACAATTCAACCTCCTTTGGCTGAATTCAAGATGAATTGGTTGCATTCTGGATGAGTTTTGGAGCCTCGGTCTAGTTGTACAATAACACATAGGATGGCTTCTAGGTTATCGAATTAATGGTTTTAACAAAACTTCACCGAAAAAACCAAATATAACCTTATATTAAACATAGAACCACTGGTGGTTAAGGTTGACTACGCCTTGGCTAACCATTCCCATGTGAACAACTAGGTTCTTCGGCGGTCAACTGTCTGCCTGCCACCTAGCAGCTTATCTGCCCCGCGGTTATGGCAGCCATTACTCATGTGCCCACTTACCTGCGTCATTGTAGTTACACCTGGCTTCCAATGTTCACAACCTCCAACGTGGTTACGGTAACTGTTGCACTCGACTTAACACCTCGTCACATGCCCAGTTTATACCCGTTGTAGTTTCGAAGCCTGGAGGTTAAACACTTTTGTTCACATATAAAATTTTGTGGTTTAGAACTCCGTGCAGTTTCAAGACTAACGACTTAACATGCTAATAGGATTACACCTGTCTCCACTCACATGCGGCATGGTTCTGCTGCAGTTAAAGGTAGTGGTTAGGGCCTGTGGTTTTATATTTTCATTGTTTTGTAATGTTTTGTAATAGAGTCTGAGAGGTCATTAACCTCACGGTTTTGGTTTGTTAATGCACTTAGGGCTTAGGCATTAGGTTTAGTATTAGATTTTTCACCATAGGTTTGTAGCATAGGTTAAATACAATGAGCTAGGTTCCCCTTTTGGGTGGTCACCTTTAATAAACCATATACAACAAATTGTCACATTGTGACATTTCCACCATGAAGATCTAATGACGAAACCAACCTCGGGAGAACTGAAGAACACCGGCAAAGTTGGTGAAGCTGAAGACAACCTAAATTCTCCGAATACACTGGAATGACAAGATCCTCTTTGATCAATTAACTTCTATTTTCAAAGTAATTATGTACTTTGTACCTTTTGATTAAAATTATTAATCAATAAAGATGTCATATGGATAAAAAGTGTAATATAAAATGAGTTATGATTTTAAAGACATGTACTATTGATAATTCATGATATTAATCCATGCTATTATAGAAGATCTTATTTACAAATTAAAAATTAAAAATATCTACTACTAAAAAAATTTACATATTTTTCAATTCTATATATATTAAATTTTTATATTAATTCTTTTTACCATATTAATAATAATAATAATAATTTGAAATAAAATTACCATTTTTATAATTTTAAAATTGTTAGAAACTTTTTAGTTTATTGCACCTCTCCAACCGTAATATTCTCGATCCATCATTCCAAGTCTCACAACAGAAATGTAATAAAATTTCAATTCTGATGGTCTATAATTGTTCCTAATATTCTCGATCCATCATTCCAGGTGTCACAACGGAAATGTAATAAATTTTCAATTCTGATAGTTTATAACTGTCTTAACATCGTTTCATCATTATGATCCTCTTATGTGCGTTTTTGGACAGAAACATATATCTATATAAAAGGATCCACTTGGCTTTGCTCGACCGCTCCAACCGTAATATTTTCAATTCATCATTACACCTTTCAAGACGGCAATGTATTACAATTTAAATTATGTTTGTTTATAGGCATCTTCCGGATGGATTCATCATAATCGTCTGGTCCGCAACCTTTAATCCCATTGTCATTATGATGGCTAGATCAATGCTATAATGATTCCCATCATCATCATAAGATCCACTCCACTAGATAAGAACAGTATCAGAAAAGCCGCTCGATTAGAATTACCATAATAATAATCTCATCAATATAATAAGCTCGAAAGAAAATATGTAATTTTTTTTTCAAACTAAGCTTTTGAACGTTGAAAACTAAGCAAGAGTGAAAATATTCACGACTCCTCATTTCCAAGGGACCATGCTCGTTCAAAAAAATAAGAATAATAAAATAAAATCCTTAAGCTTAATTGGTAACAGCGTCAGATAAATCAATATTATATTTCCATAATTATCAACTTAATCCAAGTTCAGAGACATATTAAATTTAATTAAAACATAAAAATCAATTATTACCTAAATAGTTTACTTTTTATTAATATAATATTAATATTAAACTATATAATTACTTTTTATTAATGTAATATTAATATTAAAGCATATAACTCAATAAATTAAAATTAAAATAGCATTTCCTAATATATTTTCTATTTATTATTCATTTTTAGCATATGTTTCATAAGTTAATGTGCACATGAACAATTTTCGAAATGTATGCCTTCATAAAATGTTTTGTAATTAGTTTATAAGTTAATTATAATACTATATGCTATGGGACAAATTAAATTATAGTTATTTTATAATTATATTAGATAAATATCTCTCGATCGATATGAGACGTGGTGTTAGGGTGACAGACATCGATTGGACATGGTCAGTACTGAAGCGTTTATGACAACCGCCCTCCTCATGCTAAAAGCAGGGGGTGTGGTGTCCTCACTCATGAATGCATGGGATCTGGGCTGGCAGGTTGGCAGAGGGAGAGATAAGGCAGGGTGATAGAGATGGGGAAGGTATTCGATGAGTCGGGCAAGTGAATTTTGCAGAGGAGAAGGAAGTAAGCACAGAGTGGAAGAGAGGAGGCGGAGCATTAGCTGCGGGCTAGTGACGACTTTCTTGTATGTAATTTGGTCTTTCTCCTACTCAATTTCTAAGCTCTCGTCGAATTCTTGCAGAAATTTCATGTGGTCGTGGGGGTTCCGCTAGGGGAAAGGGAGAGACAAAAGGCTGCCCAATGGGACTTGGCTCAGTTAGGAAGAAACCCAGAGAGGAAGGGGAGGGCCATGGCTTGGCTCTACCTGTCAACCATTTTGCTGTTGAGCCAAAATTTTGGCAATGGCATGGATATTGTGGGGTTGAGGCAAGCTACAGGCCCACATCTCTTAGCCGAGACTGGGGGAATTGGGGTTAGCAGGTATGTCAAGTCGGGGGGGTTGAGTGAAGCTGAGAGAGGTAAACCAGAGTTGCGGGTAGGGGGTTGGGATACCGGCAGTGCCAAAAATTGGTTGTGGAAACCCTTGAAATTGCATTTGCATGGTAGGAAAAGCATACATAGGGACCATGGGGGGCACAATTAGCAGAGAGGTGAGCATTCCCATGGCTGGAAGTTGCAAGTTAAGGAAGGGGCACGTAGGTATGATAGCAATTGTAAATCCCGAGTCCAGACGGGTCTAAGTGTTAGGTTCCTAATGTGGGAGGTTGACCAGCTTCTGAGCCATGGTAAGGGGGAGTGGCATGTGGAAAAGACTGAGGACCCAAGCTTGGAACCCAATCCCCCAGGCCACCTATGGCCACATGGATTCCTTAACCCACTGGAGGTTAGGCAAAGAAGAGAAGCAAGGTTTTCCCAATTGCTATGGATTGATGTTCATGGAATCAGGGATCTAATGGTGTTTGAATGTTTACATGGCATCAAAGAACGAGACATGGCTCTAGCTAAACAAGGGCGTGGTCATGGAAGTAAGGGCCTGACTCCTCGAGCAACCAAGAGATCCAATCCGATGGATGGTCATAGGGGTCACAAGCCTACTCAGCACCTCATAACAGAGGCAGCTGCGACATATAGGGATGAAACAGACGAAGGCATCCAAAAGCTGATAGATGACTGGGAAGAAGAGATAAAGTAGGGGATAGAACCAAACGACGAGATAGAAATCTGGAGGATGATGGTTCCTGACCCAGGGAACAAAAGAGGCATAATAACGCAATTCAAACACACCTTGTACCTGTATTTCTTGATGAAAAGTTTGTTGGGTAAGGAAATGGAACAAATTTCTGTGGGGATGGGAGTCACACTGCAGGGCGTGCCCAATGACAAAAAGGACATGGAGAAAATCCTATTTGAGTTGCACAAATAGGATGTCAGGATGGATCGTATCGACTGTCACATCCCTTGCATCATGGAGCTGTTTGGAATGCCAGAGGCCACTGCTGATGATCTCGCTCTTGTTGCCTCAGACTCAGAGGAGTAGAATGTCAAGATGGATTAATTCCTTTATGCTTAGTTTTTGTTCATGCAAATAGCATTTAAATTGCCTATTTTTTATGTTAGAAGTTATATAGTATTTGGACATGAGACTGAGACCTACTTTGCCTTGATAGAAATACTGAAGAAACTTTTCTTTTGGATGGCGTATAATGCTCAACAGTGGCCCTTGGTTTCCCTTCAGGGTGGGTTGAGGTAACTAGATAAAACTGTGTGGTGTAAATTCACCTTATATAATAGAAAATGAATGGTCCTGCCAAATATTACAAACAAAATTATATTAGATAAATATGAAAATTTAAATATATAAAAAATTATTAATTTTTTACAATTAATGTACAATAAAAAAAAATTACTAATATTTTTTCTTCCTAATTATCATTCATATATATATATATATATATATATATATTCTTAAATTTGACATTTCTGTGATTTTGACACAAGTATTAAAAACACCCTGCTCCATTGTTAAAACGAATTAAATAAAATAAATAAGATAATCAATAAGATATCCAAGGCAACGTGCTCTATTGCTAAAAAAAGCATGGAATAAGTTGGTTTGATGTTCAGTAAACATATTAAAATTAATTCCCTTTAAAATCTCTTTTTCATAATCCATGTCTTATCTCATAATCCACATATGTGTTGTAATTACTTTGGTTTATCTCACAATTTATTTATATGAACTTTAAGGATTTGTTTAATTTTAATTATATAATTAATTACATCTTAAATTTTAGTTGTTATAAAAAATCGGTATGACAAATCCCAAGTCCAATGTCATTATTGTAAGAAATATGGGCACTATGCCAATGAATGTAGGAAAAAGCAAAGCGACATGAATAATAGGCAGAATGCTAATTTTGCAAATGAAGAAGATAAGAACCCAAAGAACGTGTTGTTAACATGTAACATAGCATAAGACAAACAAGAAGATTTTTGGTTCTTAGACTCAGGTTGTAGTAATCACATGACTGGAAATATTGCAATGTTTGCTAATCTGGATGAAAATGTGAAATCTGAGGTAACAACAGGGACTGATGATATGGTATCTGTCAAGGGTAAGGGCAGAGTCAGTATCCGAGCAAAAAATGGAGAACAGATGATTGTGCCAGAGGTATACTATGTACCTGGTCTGAAATGTAATCTCTTGAGCATTGGATAGCTCATAAACAAAGGTTACAATGTGTTCTTCAAAGATGATTTGTGTACTATCAAAGACATACCTCCAAGTAAGAAGATCATTGCACAGGTGCAGATGACCAGCAATAGAATGTTTCCTCTAGAACTCAGGGCAAATTTGAAGGAAAGCAGAACTATTGCGGCTGTAACACAAGAAGTCTTTTAGGAACAACTGAAAGATGTGAATTGGTTGTGGCATTTGAGATTTGGACATCTCAATTTCGGAGGCCTGAATCTGTTGCACAGAAAGGGAATGGTAAAGGGATTACCATTGATCGAGAAACCAGACAACCTCTGTGAAGGCTGCATCTTGGGCAAGCAACACAAAGAAAGCTTTCCAGCAGGAAAGAGTATAAGGGCAAAAGCACCATTGGAAATTGTTCACTCTGATGTGTGTGGACCAATGCAAACACCATCATTTGCCAGAAATAAATATGTTTTAACTTTCATTGATGATTACACCAGAAAGACATGGGTGTATATGCTGAAACAGAAGAGTGAAGTGTTTGAGAAATTCCGCCACTTCAAAACTCTTGTTGAGAAGTAGTGTGGGCATTATATCAAAGTGCTCAGAACAGATAGAGGAAACTACAACAAAACCAGCGATTAGCGTCCCTTTTTACTTCTTTTTTTGCATCTAGAGCTCATTTTTGGTGCTATTTGCATCCATTTATCAAATATGGTGCAAAACTTGACACAAAATTTGCATCAAGTTTTGCACCAAATCTTACACCAAGTTTAGCACCAGGTATTGCAATAGGTTTTGCACCACGTTTTGCACCAAATTTTATGCCAAGTTTTGTGTCATCCTTTACACCAGGTTTTGTTCCAGGTTTTTGCATCAAGTTTGGCACCTAATTTTGTTTGGCATACTTTTGCATCCTCATTTGCATCCACTTTTTGCACCTACACTTGCATCAACTTTTGCATCGACTTTTTCATCCTTTTTTGCATCCTTTTTTAAATCATTTTTTGCATCCATTTTTTCATCCATTTGTGCATTCCTTTTGCGCCAAGTTTTACATCGAGTTTTGTGTCTAGTTTTGCATAAAATTTTGCATCTACTTTTGTTGCATCCACTTTTCCCTCTTGTTTGGCATCCATATTTACATCCTCTTTTGCATCTATTATTGTACCCACTATTGCATCTAATATTTTTGTGCCACGATTAGTGCCTAGTTTGGCACCTCCTTTTGCACCCACTTTTGATTATAATTTTGCATCCACGTTTGCATCCTCATTTGCGTCTAGGTTTTCATCAACTACTACATCTATTTTTGCATCCCTTTTTGTATCCAATTTTGGACCGGGATTTGCATCGGGTTTTGTGTCTCGTTTTGCATCTGCTTTTGCATCGACCTCTATTGCATCCACTTTTGCACACAATTTTGCATCCACTGTTGCACCCATTTTAAATTTCACTTTTTGCATCCATTTTTACATCTTCATTTGCATCATACTTTGATTCTTTTTTTGCATCTATCATTACATCCACTTTTGTTATGCCACAATTTGCACCATGTTTTGCACTCACTGTTGTATCCACGTTTGCTTCCAATTTTGCATCCATGTTCACATCCTCTTTTGCATCAAATATTGCATCTATTTTTGCATCCACTTTTATGTCAGGTTTATGCATTGGGTTTTGCATCTCGTTTTGTATCTACTTTTGCATCTACTTACATTATATCCATTTTTTGCATCCAATTTTGTTTTACCTGTTGCATCAATGTTTGCTTCCACTTTTACATCCATTTTTGCATCTTATTTTTCATATTTTTTGTCTATTGTTACATCCACTTTTGTTGCACCATATCTTGCACCTACCATTGCAACCACATTTGCTTCCACGTTTGCATCCCCTATTGCATCCACTTTTGTTTCATCCATTTTTGCATATACTTTTGTTTCCGTTGTTGCATCCACATTTGTTTCACCACAATTTGTGCCAAGTTTTAAACCTCCCATTGGACCCATGTTTGCTTCCACTTTTGCCTTCATGTTTGCATCCAAGTTTGCATTGACAACTGCATCTACTTTTTCATCCACCTTTGTGTCAGGTTTTTCATGTTGTTGTGCATCTACTTATGTTGTATCCACTTTTCATCCAATTTTACTTCTATTGTTGCCCCCATTTCTATGTTCGATTTTGCATCCATTTTCCAACACTCATCATATTTTTTGCATTGATGATATTCCTTATGGCATTGACAATTATGAACAATTGATGAAAATGTCAATAATATTGACAATGATGAAAATGAAGATGATGGCGATGAAATGAATTGTGATTATGATGATAAAGACGATAGTGGTTACAATGACAATGATGATGATGGCAATGATTATGATGATGACGATGCTAATGATGTTGGTGAATCTTCCCAATTTTAGATGTTGTCATTGTCATAATCATAAGCATTATCTTTGGTGTCATGATCATTATTTTCATCTAGGTCATCATCAAAAACAATAATGGCATGAATGATGATGATGCATGATTACAACAATGTCGATAGAAATTACATTAATGATGATGATGGGGATGATAAAAATGACAATGACGATGATAATGGTGGTGATGATGATCATCATCGATCATCTGTCAAAAATAGAGTTGTTATTTCTCTTACGTATATCAATGTGTCCTAAACAACCCTTTTCTAGCACTGATCACTTTTTTTGGGTTGATGATATTTCTTACAACATCTACAATTATTAACAATTGCAAACAATGTCCATAATGATGATGATGATGGCATGAATGGTGATTATGATGATAATGTAATGATGGAAATAACAATGACAAGGATGATGGTGATGATGATGACAATGATTATGATAATGAGAATGACCTTACAATCTTATGGATTTGTGAACAATTACTAGTTTCAATACCATCTTCTGGATACGTATTACTATCATACTTTTTAAATTTTTTGTCTCTCTTGAGGTATCTTACTATAATGGTGTTGTCAACACTAGAAAGATATCTTTTTGTAATGGTGGTTCTAATGTTAGCACTAGCAAAGTTTTTGTTAAATTTTGGTTAAAAAAAACCGATTTATGCAATTATTTTGACAATCTATGTAAAAAAGTAAATAACATCCAATTATTTTGACTGTAGTCCCATTGAATATCATGAATTCACCAGTCTGAAGACCATCTTCTACATACATATTATTATTAAACTTTTTGCATTATATCCCTCTTATATCTTGTGGTAATGGCAATATTAGCACTAGAAAAATATCTTGTTGTAATGGTGATGTTAGTATTAGCACTAAAAAAATCACTAAATTTTGGTAAAAAAGTTTATCATTTATTTATTTTTAATTTGGGAAATTTTTGTTTTTATATTTTTTGTTTTTAATTCTATTTTTATGAAGTAATATTGTTTTTGGTTGAATTTTGGTAGTAACTAGTTTTTGGTCTAATCATATGTATTAACCATGTTCTTTATGCTACAAGTATAATTGTTGGGACAAAATTGCTCTTTCAAATAAGTTGCAAAAAGCATATAAATGGAAGAATAGCGATGACAACTATTTTCATTGTCCAACTGTTCAGTATATCATGTATGAAAATATTCAACATTTTTATAAACAATGGATTAGAGGTGAGTCTGTAATTGTACATAATGTTTGGATGATACATAAAAACAAAGTTTGTTTCATTGATGTGGTTAGGATCTACTTTGGATACTAAACCCTAGGTTTGGAAGTATGCAAATAATGAATTTGGTTTACCTTTGATAACAAATGAAATTTTATTTCTTTTTCCTCGTAAAACCAAGGAAGATATGGCAATAATTCTCGTTAGAAAACTACTTCTTGTTGAAGGTTTATAATTGGTTGCAAAAGTTCAACAACTGGGTATAGAAGTTTTTAGTTGCTATTAAGGAAACAATGTGATTATAGGTTTTAGCAGACATAGATCATTCTTGGTGTTTGATTCACTTTGACGATGGCCTCTTCTGACTAATATATGAGATTGTGAATTTGCTGATATTTTTTAGATTACCAAGTAGATATAGTTGTTTATAGGAATTTTGTAAAACCTGAAGTATTGACAAATGGTTTTTCACTGTTAAGCAAATTTAAGTCAAATTGGGTTGCAAAACTTAAGGAGAAAGCAAAAACAATTGTTAGTAGTTGTGAATTGATAAAGTCATTAAATAATTCCCAACCATTTTCTTTGTGCTACAAGTCTAATTTTCAAGACAAAATTAATAATTTTGTTCAGTTACAAAGAGCATACAAGTAGAATAATATCAACCGTACTGGAAACTATTTGTAGTGCCCATTAACTATTTAGTATATCATGCGTGAAAATATTTAACATTTTAAAAAACACTGAAAATGACAAGTGAACTTGTAAATATACCGAATGCTTGGATGATACATCCAAGACAAAGTTGCATTCATCAATGTCTTCAAGATCTACCTTGGAATAGAAACCATATGTTTTGGAAGTGTGCAAAAAAATAATTTGATCTACCTTTAAAGATAGTCTAGTATGGTAACCTTTTATGACCAATGATTTTTTTTTTCTCATCATCATCATATACATGTAAATATTAGAAACCAAGGAAGATATGATGATAATCGTCATCAAAAATGACCTATGATAGTGGTGGCGATGGTGAATATGATGACGATGACAATGGCAATGAGGATGATGATTAAATGATGATAACGATGACAACAATACAATGATAGGGACCCTATGCCATTAGGGATTCCCTATATGGGGAAAATATTACCTGCGTGTGGGAAAGTTATTATTGATCACAAAAATGAATAAACTCGGTAGAAAATTTGAATCACCTTCATTACCCATCCAAATATCCTTAATAATTCGAATTTTTATTGTAGTGTAGTTTAATATATTTGTGTTAATTAATTCCATAAATTCAACTTAACAAGTTATATTTGTGTGTTAAGCTATATTTGTCTATATTCACAATATAATATGAAGAACAAATGGGTACCTACTTCATATGGATTAAAAAATGCTTCTACTACTTAATGTGAATTACAAGTGTAATCTTAGTTGGATCTCCAATATATCTTAAGCCATATTTTCATTTTATTTTTAGTACTATTAAATGTTATTATGTCCTACCTCATTTTATTGTTAGCATTGTAATAAAAATATGCATTTTGCTATAGAATTAGTACTAACATCTAATATTGTTTTTTTCTAGAACACTATAGGTAATGACCACGAAGATGATGATATAGACTATGTTTAGGTTACATCATATATTAGAGATCATGATGATGAGGATGGTGATGGCATTGGTGATGATTATGTGGATGACATTATCAAGATGGTCAGGATGATGATCATGGAAATGATCATGAGGATGAGTTTGGCTATGATTTTCGTGGTGCTAGCTAGCCATGCGTTATTTTTTATATTTAGTTGGATGTCTTAATATGGTAATCATACATTTGAATTTTAGTTTATTTGAATAATGATGATGATACTATCTTGTTACCTTGTGAATATGTCGAAAATTTTTTACAATTTTTTATGAAGAATTATTGTGTATGATGAGATTCCTATTTTTTTATGGATGTTGTGAATTTATCTTATCATAATGATATCTATGAAAAATTTCTATTTGGTAATCTTACATTGACTTTTAGTTGATTGATTAAATATGATGATGATATTATCATTTTTCTCTTGTCCTTTTATGTATATATTGAAAATTATCAACATTATTTTGATGAAGAATTATTATGTATGATGATATTACTATCTTTTGATAGATGTTGTAAATTTACCTTAGAATAATGGTGTTAATGAAATATTTTGATATGATAATCACAAATTTGAATCTTAGTTGATTTGATTAAGGATGATGAGGATAGTATTAGTATTATCTTGTTACTTTATATATGTGTTGAAACCTATCAATGTTTTCTTATGGAGAATGATTATGTATGATGACATCACTATTTTTGGATGTAATGTTGTGAATTTACCTTGGAATAATGATATCTGCAATAGATGTTGATTTAGTAGTAATATATGTATATTGAAAATTGTAAATGATTTTTTCATGGAGAATTGTTATATATGAGGATACTGATATATTTTTTATGAATGTTGTCAATTACCCTTAAATTTGTTTACAAATACTAAATTATGAATTTGAATTGTGATATATTCTTAAATGTGTTATACATGAAAATACCTCCTCATTATTTTGGAGGAGAATACTATGTTGTTAGTTGAAATACCCCTTTCTCCTAAACTATATAAGCCTACAAGTTACATATCATGAGGACCACGGGATCCTAGTCTATAACAAGTTGTCCCCTTCATCTAACTTTTGTTACCAAAATAATAACCACCTAAGAAAAAATTAAGAAACTAATAAAATTATGCCATGTAGACAATTTTTTAATATATCATTTTATATTCTTTTACCAAAACTACCCAAAAGATTGTCACATTTATCAAAATAACTGTATATGTATTTTATATTTAAATTAATATATTAGCTCCCGGATGCGGGTGATTAAGTATCGTAAGCACGACACGCGCCATCACGTGGCCGGGTGTCACGACCTCAATGAATGGAGGTACCATGCGTTAAGGGATTTTAATGAAGTTAAGAGCGATGAAGTGAAGGCATTAATGCCTGTCTTCTCGGCTCGAGGGAGACAGTTGGGCAGCAGGGTGATGGAGGAGTTTAAGCTGAGGAGGATGGTTTGTCCGCGGGAGTATGGTGAGTCTGGTAGGGAGACCCTCCTCTGCGCAAGCAGCAATGTGAATGCAGAGCCGAGGGGTGAGACTGTTGTCTGTGAGCGCGTTGTTTGTGAGACTGTTCTCCGTCGCTGGAGTGTGAACTGGTGCTATATGCTGAATTTCCTGTTGCTGATTCTTGTTGTTCGAGAGGTGAATTTGCTCTGTCATTGGGCTCGAGGGGCGGATACAGGTAATTGGAACTGGTTCTGGAAGTGGGTTCTTGGCGCCGGTTCTTGGAGCTGGTACCCGAATCTGGTTCTTGGAGCTAGTTCCTGGAGCTCGGGGGCGTTGCGGCAGTGGACTCTTGAGGTCGGAGTCAGAGCGTGGGGGTGGAATTCGCTCTTGTCACTGGGAGCTGCTCTGGCCCTGGTGAAAGCTCAAAGCATTGAAATTGGAAGGGAATTAAGGATGCCGAGGGATAGGCCAAGAATGGGTAGTCGGAGGGGAGGAATTCAGGGCCGAGCGCCGCCAAGAGAAGACCATTACTCCCCTTCTTCTTCAATAGAAGTCACCTCGCAGCCCCGTTGGTTTCAGGATAGCAATGATGAAGTTGGAGGGCAGAAGGAAAGCAGCCCTATTGACGATGATAGCCAGAGAGAGCTTCCCATGCTCAGGTATCGCCTCCCCTGTCCGCATGTCAACTCCTCTTTGATTGTAACAATTGCTGTGGAACCTGGTATCGAGCCTCAGTTGGATAGGCGGCACTCCAGTGGAGACGACTCCCCTGTCGCTTGCCTTCCGGTGGGTGCAGACATTGGTTGGGCCCAGCCCGAGCGCATTCCAGGGCCGGGTTGGTCGGTTCCTTGTCACGCGGGTGGGCTGAGACTGGAACGCCCTGGCCCCAATTTGGACCCTGATGCTGGCCCCTCGGTGCGTGAGGCTACTCCTCTGCCTGGTCCGAGTGAGGGTAAGCAGAGATTGGAGCGCCCTGGCTCCAATTTGGATCCTGAAGCTGGCCCCTCCGTGCGTGCGGCTACTCCTCTGTCTGGTCCGAGTCAGCCTGCCCGAAACGACAGTCCTCATAAGATCATTCAGCTCTCGGATTCGGAGAACACGCTCCACTTCGGATGCAGAATTGCAGAGGAGCCACAGTCCACTGATGAAGAATGAAATTGTCATGGTAACTTCAGTTTTGTATGGGATTTTCAGATGCAATTCGGTCATATTGTCAATGTGTCGGCTTTATAGTTCAAATGTCGCATGTAAATGTCCAAGTGTCAAGTGTCTTTGTCCAATTGTCTGTATCTTTGTCTTTGTCTTTGTCTGGGTCAGCAAAAGGCCCTGGTGTGTTTATGTGCATCAAATGTTCCGTCCAGACATGGTCAGTCTTTCAATGTTATGTAACAGTGTCAGCAGTGGTACAGCAACTTACCCAATTTTGAATACATTCATTTTGGGTGCTGTAAAATGGGCAAGGCCAGGGCGCATAAGAAAATCCACTTAAGCCTTGCCCTATGTAAACTTTTTTGTATATTTGCTTTGTAAGATAATAGAAGTAGTCAAATTCAGAAAAAAAAAAAAATTAATATATTAGCACAAGAATTAATAAAATATAAATTAAAAAAGCAAATTTAAAAGTTAAAGGAAATTTAAATTTAAATTTAATTTACCAAAATAAACGTCACTTTTATAAAAAATAACCATCTACATGTATTTTATATTGAAATTAATTTAGTAACACAAGATTTAAGAAAATTTAAATTTAAAAGGAAAATTTAAAATATAAATTTAAGTTACTCAAATAAATGCACTTTTATCAAAAGAACCATATATTTATAATTTATATTTAAATTAATTTATCAATACATAAGATTTAAATTAAGAAAGTAAATTTAAAATTTAAATTAAATTTAGGATTTAGGATTTTATATTTAAATTTATTTATTTAACATGCCATGATTTACCCTTCATTAAAAATATTCTAGATATTCTAACTTTTATAGATTAAGATATTAAATTTATTTTTAATATTTAATATAGTTGTGGGTCACTTGGGCAGCATTCATAGTTAAATTAGGTAAGTTATATTATTAAAAAAATCCACCGCCTAGTCACAACTATATGTCTTTTAAATTTTAAAGGATTTTGATTGGCTTACACATTATGACATGGAAATTCAATGTTAACATTTTAAAATGAAAATTCCTCTAATGTGATGAAAAAAGCTTGAGTTAACTACACTCTCCTGTTCACTTGCGGAAACTCATATGGTGGAATGTGATCTCTTTATCCTCATATTTAGATTTTTCCTAAAAAATAAAAGCATACAAAAGTGGGAAAGAGCCATAAAGCATGCGGAAGCTTTTTCCTAAGCACAAAAGCATCTAAAAAGTGGAAAATGCCATTTTTACATGAGGAAACATTATTCACCCAAAAGCTTTTGCCAAAACTAATGAGGAATTTGGGAAAGCTTCATAGCCTTCACATTCCTATATATTGGAGGCTTGGCCATTGAGGAAATAATGGGAATTCATGTATTGTCATGCTGCTAAGATCTATCTTGAGATGGAGAGTTTTGGAGCTAGGAGTTGGGGGAAGGTGTTGTTGCAACTGTATCTGATGGTTGTAACTTTCCTGCAACTCCTTTATTAATATATATTAGTCGTTCTTCCTTCCATATGCTACTATTCATTCTGTATTTATCCTATTTAACTAATGAATGTATGGCATTTTGGTTTATATTTCTTTATTCAGTAATATTTATATGTTTACGATAGTTTCAATTATCAAGATATTATGTTGTGAAGTTTTCTTTGTTCTCTCTCTTGTGTGTAGGACCATGATTTGGAGCTATCCAGGAGCGCTTCCCAGCAACACTAAAAACTCCAATAAGACCTGCATGCGAGGACTGACATGAATTCATTCTTCTTTTCTTAATCTATACTCTACACCTTGATCTACTAAGAATCTTGAGCCCTAGAACAACCTTTCTCTTAATCAGTCTATATTAGGTTTCTGTGATAAACTGAGAGGGTTTTATGTTCATCTAACTGTGCATTAAATCCTATAGCAAAATGATATGTAGAAACTGTAATATATTTCACTATGTAATAAAATTAGTAAAATGGAAGTAAAAGTAAAACTCTAAACAAGAAGCCAAAAGTGGATGTAACCATCGATGCAAATTTGAGAGTAGAATTGGATGTTAAACTAGCCATCAAAAAAAGATGCAAACAATGAGACAAAAAGGGTTTTAAAGTAGAATTAAAAAAGGGTGTAAAACTAGACACAAAGAAGGGAACAAAATAGGGCATACAGAAAGATACCAAATTGGGTGCAAACAAGGATGTAAAAATGGACACTAAAATGAGGATCAAATAATGGTGTAAAATTAGGATGAAAATTTGGGTGAAAAAAGGATGTAAGAAAAGACACAAAACAAGAAGCAAAATGGGACTAAAAAAGGGTGGAACTAAGGATGCCCAAAATGATGCATAACTAGATGAAAATTTAGACCAACATCTAGGTGCAAAATAAGATGCAAACGTGGACGCAAAATGTGGCAGAAAAAAGGATGCAAATTTGGATGCCAAAAAGGATGCAAAATTAGATACCAAAAAGGATGGAAAATTGGACATAAAAAATGGT
This sequence comes from Pinus tabuliformis, assembly GCA_031772625.1. NCBI lineage: Eukaryota > Viridiplantae > Streptophyta > Pinopsida > Pinales > Pinaceae > Pinus > Pinus tabuliformis. Next base: position 448,142,543 of record CM062819.1, read on the forward strand.
CAAAATTGGACATAAAATAGAAAAAATGGTGCGAAAATGGGCATAAAATGGCTCAAATTCGGATGCAACATTGGATGAAAAATGAGGTGCAAAAAATGATTGAAAATTTGGTGCAAAAACAAATGCAAACGTAGACGAAAAAAATAGCTCAAAATTGAACGTAACATTAGGCACAAAATGGAATTGAAAGGTGGATGCAACACATGGTCTAACATAGGGTGAAAATTTAGATGATCAAAAGGATGAAAAATTGGATGTAAGAAATGTTGTTAAAAATGATGTTAAATTGGATGCAACGAATGATGCAACATCAGGTGAAAAATAGGATAAAAAAAAGGGAGACAAACGAAATGAAAATGCATATGGAAAAAATGGTCCAAAAATGGATGAAAAAATTGGCACTAAATCAGATCCAACATATGGTGCAAAATTAGATGCAAAAAATGGTGTAAAAAAATGCAGAAAAATTGATACAAAAATAGATGTAAAAATAAGTACAAAATTAGAAGCAAAAAATGGCATAAGAGTAGAGGAAAAAACTGGCACAAAAACGATGCAAAAAAGGGCACTAAATCAGATGCAAAAGACGGTGTAAAACTCGATGCAAATTACGACACAAAAATAGAAGTAAAGAATGGCACAAAATAGGAAGAAAAAAATGATGCAAAAATAGATGCAGAAAATGGCACAAAACTAGAAGCAAAACCTGTTGTAAAACCAAATGCAAATCTTGATGTAAAATATGATGCAAAATTTGGCGTAAAAAAAGATGCAAAATTTGGTGCAAAAAAGGACGCTTTAAAAATTGTACAATAGAGCCAGATTTAGCGCCAGGTTGATCATCCCAATGGAGAGAAAAATACACTAAAATCTGGTGCTAAATCTGGCGCAAATTGCTTGTTTTGTTGTAGTGAGGAGGAGAGTACATCTCCCAAGACTTTCTATGTTTTTGCAGAGAGAATGGCATACAAAAGCAATTCACTGCAAGGTATACACCTCAGCAGAACGGTGTTGCTGAAAGAAAGAATAGGACCATTCTTGACATGGTCAGAAGTATGCTGAAGGCAAAACACTTACCGCATGAGTATTGGGCAGAAGCTGTTACTTGCGCAGTTTACATCTTGAATAGATGCCCAACTAAAGCTGTCATAAACAGAATACCAGAAGAAGCATGGAGTGGTCAAAAGCAAACAGTCACTCACATGAAAGTATTCGGTTGTGTGGCATATGCACATGTACCGGATCAGCTAAGGAAGAAGCTTGATAGTAAGGGGGAGAAGTGTGTCTTTATTGGCTATTGTGATGAGTCAAAAGCATACAAACTCTATAATCCATCCACCAAGAAATTGATAGTAAGCAGAGATGTGCAGTTCATTGAAGATGAAGCCTGGGATGGAAGCTTAGAGAAGACAGTGAATGTGAAGGCAATAGTGTCTCACGAAGAAGAAGAGGAAGGGACAGCAGCAAATAATCCTTCCTTGGTGGCTCCTCCTCCACCATAGCAAGTACAACAAACCACACCACAATCTGGAATTCGAACAGCCTCAAGAAGTCAAGGAAGTGCTTCTCCAAGCACACCACAGGGATCAGATATACCCTCAAGTTTGGATGGAACTCCAAGTACACCTAGAAGACCAAGATTCAGAGATTTGAATGAGATTTATGAACAAGGAGAGGTAAGTAACAATACCAGTCTAAATTCATTATTCGCTTTATATTGTCATGTTGATGACCCAGTCCATTTTGAAGATGCTGTAAATGAAGATAAATGGATTGAAGCAATGAATGAAGAAATTGGTGCAATTGAGAAGAGTAAAACATGGGAGTTAGTGGACCTCCCTGTAGGCAAAGATGCCATTGGAGTTAAGTGGGTCTACAAGACCAAAAGCAATGTTGAAGGCAAGATTGACAGGCACAAAGCAAGACTTGTTGTGAAAGGCTACAAGCAGCAACAATGCAAAGACTATGATGAAACCTTTGCACCAGTAGCAAGGATGGAAATAGTTAGAACAGTGTTGTCTATTGCGGCACAACACAAATGGAAGATTTATCAGATGGATGTTAAATCTGCATTCCTGAATGGAGTGTTAAAAGAAGAGGTTTATGTTGATCAACCTCTGGGTTATGAAGTTCAAGGCCAAGAGCATAAAGTTTGTAAACTGAAGAAGGCTCTTTATGGGCTGAAGCAAGCTCCAAGAGCATGGTACAGCAGAATAGATGCTTATCTGATTGAGAATGGGTTTGACAAGTGTGATGGTGAACCCACACTCTACATAAAGGAGAATGACGGTAAGATTCTTATCATTGTTCTATATGTAGATGATTTGATTTTTACAAGCAATGATGCTTCTCTCATTGTTGATTTTAAAGTAGTCATGGAAAGTGAATTTGAAATGACTGACTTGGGCTTCTTAAGATATTTTCTTGGAATTGAAGTAGACCAAAGTGAAAATGGCGTTTTCATTTCTCAAGATAAATATGTAGAAGCAGTGTTAAAGAGATTTAACATGCAGAACAACAAAGCAGCTGTGACTCCAATTGTAGTGGGGTTGAAATTGACCAAAGAAGACAACAGCAAATATTTTGATCCAAAATTGTACAAGAGCATAGTTGGCAGCCTTATGTACTTGACTACAACTAGGCCGGACATTATGCATGCTGTGAGTTTAATTTCCAGATTTATGGAAAGACCGAAAGAGACTCATTGGCAGGCAGCCAAGAGGATTCTAAGGTATGTGAATGGAACGAAGGGGTTTGGTATTTTACACTCCTCTTCTGAAAGTTTCATATTGACAGGGTACACTGACAGTGATTGGGCTGGAAGTGTTGATGATAGGAAAAGCACATCAGGATATGTGTTTCATATGGGATAGGGAGCCATCTCATGGGCTTCCAAGAAGCAACCAGTTGTGGCTTTGTCAACAGCAGAGGCAGAGTATGTGGCAGCAACAGCAGCAACATGCCAAGCAGTGTGGCTGAGAAGAGTTCTCAGAGATTTGTGTCATGAACAGGAAAAGGGCACAACCATTTACTGTGACAATAGCTCAGCAATAGCATTGTCTAAAAAATTTGTTTTTCATAAAAGAACAAAGCACATAGACACCAAATTTCACTTCATACATGAATTGGTTAACAATGGTGAGATTGTTTTGCAGCACTGCAGAACAGAGGAACAGTTAGCTGACATCTTGACAAAACCATTGGCAAAGAAAAGCTTTGATCATTTCAGGAAATACCTGGGTATGCAGAAAAAACATAGCAGTTAAAATTAAAGGGGAGTGTTGGAATGATAATTTCAAACTGCAAATTTTTTCTCTGCGATGCGATCGTAGATCGCATATTGCACTTCCTTTCTTGCCAACCTTCACCACGTCCTTTAGATTGTATGCGATTGCGATTTCGCGATGCAATCTGATTGCATATCGCAACTTGCATGATTTAAAGGTTATAAGAGCGGTGGAACATTCTTTCTCTTCTTGCGATGCGATGGTGTGATAAGCCATGCATTAAATTCCAGTAAGATATTTTGAGCCGTGTAATTAATGATATTTACTAGGGTTGGTAAATGTAGGTGAAATTTTAAATTTTATTATTTTTTTATTTCACGGAAGTATGGGAAAAGCAACACGTATTGTAAAGATATTTTGTGTTGTTCATTATATATATAAAAAAAATGCAAGAGATGTGTGTGTAGAGTATTAGCCAAGAAGTTTTTTTTCTTCTTGCAACGCACAACAGTGCTAAAGATATAATTTTCTGAGATAGTGGAATCAGATTCTGGAACTGAAGTTCTTGTTGTAAATCCCTCTGAGCAGAGGAAGACTATTTTGTAATAGTTTTATTTTTTGTTGTTTTCTAATAAAGATCCTGTATTAGAAACAAAGTGTTGTTCTCTGTGTTATTTTTTCTTTTGTGTGTTTGAAATAAACAAAAATTTCCAACACATTCTATGGTGTTCGATGAGGGTTTCTCCAAATAATGACCGACGTGAAGCTTTTCAAGTATTTTGTTGTTTAATTTATATAATGAAATCTAAAGAGATAAAACATGCATCTTTTGTTCAAAATTAGGCTTTTTTCCAAAACAGTCTTTCGAGCATTTTATGCCGTATGAGGGTTTCTCTCCAAATAATAGAGGATGAGAAAAAAAAATTCCAGTATTTTGTTGTTTTAAAATAAGGTTTTTGAAGTTAAGGTTATTCCAGAATGAACTATAATAATTAATCATTCAACCTATATCGTATATCATATTATTGTTTCAAACATTAAAATAAATAAATTATAAAAAATTATTATTATTATTATTTCATTTTTTTAAATAGTATAAAAGTATACATTCTATAAACAAATTAATAGTGATTATAATGACAATTATTTCAAATTCATTCTCCAATAAAACGCACAAACGAAATATAACGAAAACGCTTACGAACTACAATCGTTAATATCTCAATTATTTCAAATTTCTACCAACTATAACTAGTAAACACGGAAATCCCACGTTATCTGAGCCCTGCGAAATTTGTTTTTCAAGTTCTGGTCATGATGGCATGGTAACAATTAGTATAGATAGTTGCAATAACTTGACACTATGAAGTATTGTAATATTATAAAATGTAACACATACTCATTAGCGGTCAGTGTCAGCCTTGCCGGCGACTAGAATAAGTCCAAAAAACTCACGCCACCAGCGATATCATGTTCTTGGTCACAATCGATCGATCTCATGACTGGATGGCCAAAACGATGGAGAAGCGAAAAATTAGGCAAATGCCTAAATGACCCTGTGCCTACATTAATATATCATAAGAAAAAATATGCGAAAGAGTTTTAAAAAAAATAAATGAAGATGGAATCATTAATTACGGAGCATACACCCCAATATTCGTATTCCTTGTCATAGATGAGACCCTATGTGAAGACTGTAGAAACCTAGTCCGATGTCACCCTATCCCTGAAACATATACATCCCATTTTGTTACATGAATCGATGTTGGAAAACATTAATAATTCCAACCACCACCGTTAAATGTTGCATATAGCTTCTTTTGGAGAATTCGTTGGAAGTCTCGAGAGCTAAATAGCTTCCTAAAGAAGCCACCGACTCCAAAAACTTCTTCTCTGTATGTAAAAATCCTCTTTGGCAATCAAATCAGGCAAGTGTTTTGTGTTTTGTGTTCATTTCTGAGTTCTGCACTCTCTGATTTGGTATCAGAGCGAGGTGAGGTTGAGTGTTGTAAGTGTAAGGTTCTTGTGTGGGAGCGATCAAAGTTAGAGTGAGAGATCGCTGAACCAGTGTGTATGTGTGCAACACAAGTTTTTAGCTTGTTTGATGGAAGAGATCTGTGCATTGCCGTGAGAGCGCTATTGCAAGAGGAGTTGTAGAGAAGTTTCAGACAGTTCGCTGTGTTGTAGAGAGGGTGTGAAGTCGATTTGAGAAATCGCTGCATCAAGGAGGTTTGAGGTCTGCGTTGAAGGAAACAAAGGGGGCGAGAACCAAGAGTTCGTCGTTGCAGCTCCTATCCCTGCCTAAACCGCTGCTATTGAAACAAATAAAAAAGGGTATATTTCCAGATAGTCTCATATATATAGTGAATGATTCTCGTGTATTTTCAGTATTGATCATTTATTGCAAGGGTTAAATCTTGAATAGATTTTCATCTTTATTAATCCAAAATTCAAGTTTGAAATTTGAAGAGTACTTATAGTGTGCGTGGAGAAGTCTCCTGGCACAGGGGACAATCAAAGAGACAACATTGGTGCATTGAAGACTCTGTGTTGTGCAGTTCTAGTGAGAATTTGTTTGCAAGTGGAGCCATTGTGATTGTACAGTCAGTTGGTTCGTGAGCCATTTGCTGCCAACGAAATCTAGCTAAAGTTTTTCAATTCCCAACAAGGAGTTGTAGCCCAAAACAAGCGAGTAGGGCCAATATTTTTTGTTTTTTAATAGTAGCTCTTCAAGGTCTGTTTGACCAATGATTTGAAAGGCTAAAAAAAAGGAGAGAAAATCGTATTCTAAAGTTGAAAGGTTAAAGTCGCATAGAGTTGTTTATGTTCTCTGAAAGGCAGCCATATTATCTACTGATATTGGATAAAATTTTATCATTTATGGTTGAAAGTTTATATTTGTGAAAATTATTTGTGGTGATTCGTACGGTGAAAATAAGTAATATGGCTAATATATTTGCAGAATCTTATTTATCTAAGTCTAACAAGTTAGACGGTGAAAATTATACAAATTGGAAGTTTAAGTTGCAGAATTTGATGGAAGGCAACAATACATGGGTGACTGTGTCTGGAGCTGAAGTTAAGCCAGTGTCCCTTCAAGCCACAGATGCTGCAATTCAAGATTGGGAGTGACCAGAAAACAAAGTAAAGCTGATTTTGCAGATGACGGTTAAGGACAACATTATTCCACACATTAGATAGTGCAAAACATCCAAGGAGACATGGGACACTCTCAAAAATTTGTATGAGACGAAAACTACAAATTGAATATTGTATTTAAAGAGTAACCTTCTTTCAATTAAGATGGAAGAAAATGAAAGTGTTAGTAATTTTATTTCTAGAATTAAATATCTAAAGAATAAATTAGGTGACATTGGTGAATCAATATCTAGTATAGACTTGGTTACTGTGACATTAAATGGAACGCTTGATGAATATCAAATGTTTATCACTGGTCTTTCAGCTAGAGATAAGGTTCCTATTTTTGATGAGTTGGCAGGTATACTTATGCAGGAAGAAGAGAAGAGAAGAAGCCTTAAACAGAAATCTCCCAATTCAGATTTTGCATTAATGGCCAAAGGGAAGTAGTCCTTCAAAGGCAAACAATGGGAGAAAACTAAAGGAAAAAAGCCACAGGTAAACTCATTTGAAGGTACACCTTTACCAAGGACAAATGCCAAATCAAGTAGTGATGATGTGTGTTATTACTGTGGAAAACCTGGTCATTTTGCTAAGAATTGCATGAAAAGAAGGTCTGATCAATTTAAACAAAAAGGCATTGAGGAAATTATTTTGATAGAGAAGAAGCAATTAGTCATGACTTTAGCAATCTTAAATTGTTTGTGTTCAATTCTTCTTTATCAGCATAAACTAATGATGATAATGCTTGGTTTATAGATTTTGGTGCATCAATCCATATGTCATGCAAAAGAGATTGGTTTGATACTTATCATGAAATTAATAATGGTGGACAAATCTATTTAGGAGATAATAGATCACATGAAATTAAAGGTTATGGTGACATAAGTGTTATAATGCCTAATGGACAAGAAAAATAAATTCAAAATGTGGTGTATGTTCTAGGATTAAAGAACTTAATTTCAGTCTCTACTATCACAGATCAACATTTAAAAGTTGAATTTGTGAAATCACATTGTTTGGTAAAGGATGTCCAAGACAACTACAAGGTTGTTGCAAAAGGAATGAGAGTTGGAGACTTATACAAGTTAGATGTAATGAAGAATGGGCATCAAGCTTTGGCATCAACAGGCATGTCAACCATAGAGCTTTGGCATCAAAGGTATGGACATTTAATTCATAATGACCTAATGTTACTACAAAAGAAATTGATGGTAGAAGGTATTCCAATTATTAAGGGTGAACACTTTGAATGTGAAGGTTGTGCACTAGGAAAACAACATAGGGAAGAATTTCCTGTGTATGAAAATAGAAGAAAACGTGAAATAATTGAACTAGTTGATATTAATGTATGTGGTCCAATGCAAACTAAGCTACTTGGTGGAGCATATTACTTTCTTATATTTATTGATGATAACACTAGATACACCCGGGTGTACTTTATAAGAAACAAAAGTGTCGTGTTTGAATACTTCAAAGAATTCAAGAGCATGGTTGAAAAGTAAACAGGAAAGAGCATTAAAATTCTTCGATCAGATAAAAGTGGTGAGTACACTTCAGGAGATTTTATCAAATATTGTAAACAAAATGGAATTATGCAAAAATTTATAGTACCACATACACCTCAACAAAATGGAGTAGATGGGAGAAAGAATAGAACATTAGTTGAATGTGCTCATAGTATGTTAAAAAGTAAAGGACTTTCTAATAGTTTTTGGGTTGAAGCCATTAACACAGTTGTATATCTTAAAAGTAGAATCCCTACTAAGTATCTTGAGCACAAAACACCATTTGAAACATTTTATGGTTTTAAACCTAAAGTTAGTCATTTAAGGATATATGATGCAAGGCCTTTGCTCATATTCCTAAAGAGGATAGGAGAAAGTTAGAGGCCAAAGCTATCAAATGTATTTTTATTGGATATTGCACTGATCAAAAAGCATATAAAATATATGATCCAAGTACTCACAAGGTCTTTGCAAGTAGATATGTAATATTTCATGACCATGTAGATAAGCAAATAAAAGAATATGAACATAATATATGGTAGTCTCCTTACGAAAACTTTAAGGAAAAAGAAGAATTTGTGGAATCAACTCAAGTACAAGAACATATGTACATTCCAAAAGACACATCAAGGAATCAAAGTCCACAAAGAAGTGATGAAGGCACTCCATAGAGAAGAAAAGGAGGAGGTACTCCACAAAGTAATGAACCTCTAAGAAGGTCAACACGACAGATTCAAGCCCACATCAGGTATAAAGATTATGCCATAATGTCTCAAGTAATGACTGTTTTTGAGCCCTTAAATTATGAACAAGCCAAAAATCATAAAGAATGGATGGGAGCTATGAAAGAAGAATATGATTCTATAATGAAAAATGAAACATGGGAATTAATAGAATTACCTAAAAATAAAGTCCCTATAGGATCAAAATGGTTGTACAAGACAAAATTTAATGCAGATGGTAGCATAGACAAGTAGAATACAAAAATGAATACAATCAGAATAACGATAGCATTGGCAACTAAATATGATTGGAAGCTACATCAATTAAATGTAAAGTCAGCTTTTCTAAATGGTGACTTAAAAGAAGAGATTTATCTTGTTCAACCAGAAGGATTTGTAAAGAAGGGTCAAGAACATCTTGTATGCTAGTTAAAAAAGGCGTTATATGGACTAAAATAGGCCCCTTGATATTGGTATGAGAAAATCGACAAATTCTTCTTTCAGAAAAGATTTAAAAAAAGAAGTAAAAATGATCTTAATTTTTATGTCAATACAGATAAAAATGGGGATATAGTATTACTCTCTATATATGTTGATGATCTAATAATAATAGGGAGTGTTGATAAATTAATTACAGATATAGAAATAAAGTTATCACCGGAATTTGGAGATGAAGGATCTTGGTGAGATGCACTATTGTCTAGGTCTTGAAGTATGGATAGATGATGGAAGAACCTTAATCACACAAAGCAAATATACAAATGAAGTACTAAAGAGATTTCATATGAATGGATGTAAAGTAGTGAGTACTCCATTGGAACAAAATATCAAATAAAGAAGTGATGATGGAACAAAAGAGGTGAATGGAACATTGTATTGCCAATTTGTGGGAAGTCTGAATTATCTCACTACCACTAGACCAGACATCGCTTATGCAGTAAGCATACTTAGTCAATTCATGGCTAAGCCTCACGAAATCCATTGGATAGTTGTAAAAAGGGTCCTTCGATATTTAAAAGGAACTATCAATTTTGGTATTGAATATAATAATGCTTGTAATGATGAATTGACCGGTCATTCTGATTCTAACTGGGCTGAAAATCCAGATGACAGGAAATCCACCACTGGATACGTCTTCAATATAGGACCGACAGCTATATCATGGAGCAGTAAGAAATAGGCAGCAGTTTCCTTGTCATCAACTAAAGCAGAATATAAAGCATTATGTAGTGGCACCTGTGAAGCTATATGGCTAAGAAGAATATTCAAGATGTTGATAAATGTCAACAAGAACCTACAGTGATCAGATGTGATAATCAAAGCACCATCAAACTCAGGAACAATCCTATATGACAAGCAAGATCAAAACATATAGACACACAATATCATTTTGTAAGAGAAAAGATCCAATCAAAAGAAATTTCTCTAATATACTGTAATACAAATGAGAATGTAGCTGACATATTCATTAAACCTCTTGGGAAGGCAAAATTTGAGTTTTGTAGAAGTAAGTTATGTGTTGTAGAAAATCAAGATTATATTGTAAGCCTAGCTGAGACTTAGACCAGCAGCCATGACAATTAAAAGTATGTTTACACTGTCTTATATATTGTGCTATAGTATATTTGTCATATGGTTCGAATTAAGGGGAGTCTTCGAAAACATTAGTAATTCCAACCACCACCATTAAATGCTTCATCTAGTTTTTTTTTGGAGAATTCGGCGGAAGTCTCGAGAGCTAGATAGCTTCCTCAAGAAGCCACCAACTCCAAAAACTTCTTCTCTATATAAAAACCCTCTTCGACAATCAAATCAGGGAAGTGTTGTGTTTTGTGTTCATTTCTGAGTTCTACGCTCTCTGATTATCGAGCCCTCGGTGCATGGAAGGGAAATATTGGTTGCTTCATAGTCTCATTACCATTGCAAGACATTCCTCTTCCATGAATTTCCTCAATCAGGGTGGCTTGAATTATTTGAAAGGCTGACAATGCAGCAGACGTTCCTCCTTTAATCGTCACCGTCACAGTGTCCGGCGGTGATTTGAACCCTGGGCTCTGCTGCTGCTTCAACAAGTGCAGCGGCCAGAGAGGGTTGCACAGCGGTTGGCATTGGACAGTCCATATTTTAAGCCCCAGGTAACTAAATGGCAGAACCCTGAGCGATGAACCGAACCCTCCCAACTAAATTGCCATTCAAAAAGAAAGCTAAAGAACGATCCTTAAGCTAAACCATCAGTGTAAGAGCCTGGGACACCTTTGGCATTCCCCACACCATCTAAGACGCAAATGGTTCTGCGCCAAGTGTGTATTAATATTTTCAAATTTATTAATTTGGAAAACAAGTGTGTATTAATATTTTTAAACTTATTAACTCGAAATTGAAAACGAATAACTTCTAAAATAAATTTTAACTTTTTTCTAAATTTATTAAATTGAAACTAGTTTCTAAATAAAGTTCACACTTTTTAAATTTATTAAATTGAAAAACAAAAAATTATACTAATCTAAAATTGGAAAAAACATATACGATGTTTTGAAAGGATGCTATGACATTGAACAAAGCTCGACTTTGCTGGACCTCTCCAACGGTAATATTTTCGATCCACTGCAACGTAATAAAATTTGAATTCTGATAGTCCATAACCGTCTTCCACAGGGTTTCATCATCATGATCGTCTTCTCAGCTGCTATCCCTCTTTATGATGAGGAGGACAAAAATATCCCCTTGGCTTTGCTCAGCCGCTCCAACGGTAATGTTTTCCGTCCAACATTCGACGTTTCACGACACCAACGTATTACATTTTGAATTATGTTACAGTTTCACAAAACCCGTTGAAATAGAGTTACGATTATAATCATCTCGTCAATATAATAAGTTGCAAAGAATAGATGTAAAATTCGATTTCGAAGGTTTCAAAATAAAGGGTGAAAATATTCGCAATCCTTCATTTCCAAGGAACCGTGCTGGAGATCCAAAAAAGAATTTAAAAAAAAATCGTTAAGCTTGATTGGTAAAACCATGGGATAAATTAATGTTATTTTTACATAATTATCAACTTCATTCAACTTGACATATTAACTTTAATTTTAAAAAAATCAATTATTACATAAATAGTATACCCTTTTAATAATGTAATAAACTAATACTAATCTAATATATTGTCTATTTGTTATTCATTTTACAATGTCTTATAAGTCAAGCTTAACTGGAAGGAGAACTCAAAAGGGAGTCTGTTAACAATATGCGGTAGCACGGAATATGTTAACCATATGTGTCCTAAGTTAATATGCACATGAACAGTTTTCTAAATATATGCCTTGATAAAATGTTTTATAATTTATTTACTTACACTATAAATAAATTTTCTAAGTTGGTTATACTATAGGTTATGTGAAAAATTAAATCACCCCACCCATCCGAAAGCCCTCTGTATGTGAATCCTTTCCTTTATGGTGGGTGGGTTGGTAGCATGCATGCACGTTGGTAAATGAAAGGTAAGGATTGTAGAGGTAAATAGCAATAGTGCTACTACCTCCCCCACAAAGTATGAAGCTTTATGGAAGTGTAGTCGAACGCTCGTTCACCGATGAGCTCTCTCCTTGCTTTATGGAAGTGTAGTCGAACGCTCGTTCACCGAGCTCTCTCCTTCCCCCATCGATGTGTGATAAAATAAATTATAGTATTTTTATAACTATAATAAATATTGTTGAATTGAGGCTTTTGTGATTCATAATATTTTTAAGAGTTTCGGTGTAAATTATATGTAGAAAATCTTTGTCTATGTGTTTTTAACCAACCAGTGTGGGTTGATCGAGAGCAAGTTGAAGAGTCAAATCATGGCATATTAAATAGGGGAGTAGATCATCCAAACGACTAAGTGTGAACATTAACAGTAAATTATATAATATTATTATAATGTTAATTATAGGTTAATAAATCAAAGGGTAATAACTCATAGTAATATAATATTATAATCATAGTAACTAATTTTCTTCTTAATAAATAATTCAATATATTATAATCTATTATACATTTGAATTTTATTCTATTCGATTTTATTTATAAATTTAATTTGGTTAATAAATTAATTAAGTTAATTCATTTTAATTTATTTAATCATTTAAATCCAATAGGGATAAGATATAGTCAAACTAGGTAAAGTAGAGGGTTTTTTTTCCTTTTTTAATAATATTGATTTTAATATAAGTAATAATCGAATGGAATTAAAATTTTAGATTTATTAAGGTAATAAGTAAAACCATCCAATGGATCTAGGGATATTAGTATCAATCCAGATTGATAATATTAAGATATTATTGATATGGAATAAGTAATAACAATATTAGAATGAGAGACAAAATTCTAAATACAAAAAGTTCAAGAATAGGACAATTAATAAAACAAATAAACCAAAGGAGAAACCTTAGGAGAATAGAAAAGTCAAGGCTCAAAAGAGAAGGATACGGGATAATATTGGGAAATATGGGGAAACCTAGAATCCTAGAAAAGTTCAAAAAAAAAGAAGAAAAAAGGAGGTGTTGGGGGGGGGGGGGAATCATGACAAGGAAAAAAGGGCAGGGATCCAGCAATTACTGATCTTCCAGCTGTCATCTCTATTGATATTTTTTTTCCTTCTTTCAATTTCAATAGCTTCCCTAAATTTACGGTGATGGAACTATGCAACCTTGGCAATAACCTTGGCCTCCTAAATACAAACATGACACTTGGTATTTTACGCATGCTCTACTAACACTGAAGACTTGGTTCTCCCATGCCTTAGGTCAGCTGCATGTTCATTGATCCTTTGATGGATGGAGCGCCATGTTTCCCCGATATAGGGGATCCCACAAGAACAAGTAATCATGTAGACACTCTTCATGTCCTTAGGGTCAATAGGATCCTTCACCGATTAGAGGGATTTATGAATGGTGTTGATGGGTCTAAAAGTTGAGGGAATATTATACTTCTTAAGAATCCGAGCAATCTTGTCTGTGGTTCCCTGTACATAGGGAATATGGACACCTAGGAGGCACTCTTTAGGTTTTTTTTAATCACTGAATTCTTGGAAGCTTTAAGGAAAGCCTTCTAACCAAGGCGTCTACTATAGCCATTCTCCACAAATACATTAAGGAGATGGGATTTCTTCTTATCGAAGCTCTTATTATCAGAAATCCTAACGGCACAAGTAGTGAGGGTGTTAGGAACACCCAATTTTTGAGCGGGGAAATGATGGAAATTGGCATGAAGATACTGCTTAGTATGTGTCTTCTTCCGAAACACTGAGTGGGAGAGGGAACCATCATTATTCTTAGAAATAAGAATATCAAGGAAGGGGAGGCAACCATTGACTTCCTTTTCCATGGTGAACTTAATGGCAAAGGATTGACAGTTGAGGTGATTGAAGAAGAGATCCAACTCCTCTTGGCCATGGGACCAGATGAAATTAGTGTCATCTACATACCTTTTCCAAAGCTTGGGTAGGAGACGGGCCGGGGCTAAAGCTTTGGCTTCGAAATATTCCATAAAAATATTAGCAACAATGGGGGATAGGGCTGAGCCCATGGCAACACCATAGGTCTGTTCAAAGAACTCACCCTCGAAACAAAAAAATGTTGAAGTGAGACAGTTCTCAACTAACTGAGCGGTATCAGGATTTGTCAAGCGATAGATCACTTCCAAGGCCTCCTTTATAGCGATACAAGTGTAAAGGGAGACCACATCAAAGCTAACGAGAATGTCCTCAAGGTCAAGCTTTATGTCCTGAAGCTCTTTAATGAAGGATGTCGAGTCTTTTACAAAGTACCCTGTATGGCCAACTAAGGGCTTAAGGTTAAGGGCAAGGAACTTAGCTAGAAGGTAGGTTCGACCACCAATGGTGTTGACGATATGCCTCAGGGGAGCCCCTTCTTTGTGAATCTTTGGCAACCCATAGATCCTAAGAGTAATGGGACTACTTTCAATGAGTTTATGGCATAGGGAACTCACAGAGCTATAGGAATTGATGGCAAGAGCCACACCCCTAGAAATTTTCAAAGGATCAACGAACATGTAGCTAACCTAAGGCATAGGAGAACCAAGTCTTCACCATTAGCAGAGCATGCAGAAAAGACCAAGCATCATGTTTGTATTGAGGAGGCCAAGGTTATTTCCAAGGTTGCGCAGTTCCATCACCGTAAATTCAGGGAAGCTATTGAAATTGAAAGAAGGCCAAACAATCTCAATAGAGATTATCGCTGGAAGATTAGTAGTTGTTGGATCCCTACGCTTTCTTCCTAGTCATGTCTTCCCCTCCCCCTCCCTCCTCCTTTTTCTTTTATTTTTGACCTTTTCTAGCTTTCTAGGTTTCCCCATACTTCCCAGTATTATCCCGTATCATTCTCCTTTGAGCTTTGACTTTTCTACCCTCCTAAGGTCTCTCCTTTGCTTTATTTGTTTTATTAATTGTCCCATTCTTGACCTTCTTGTATTTAGAATTTTGTCTCTCGTTCTAATATTGTTATTACTTATACCATATCAATAATATCTTAATATTATCAATCCGAGTTGATACTAACATCCCTGGATCCATTGCATGGCCTTACTTATTACCTTAATAAATCTCAAAAATTTTAACTAATATTTAATAATAACTTATTAATTCCATTCAATTATTAGTTATAGTAAATAAATATTATTATTAAAAAAAAAAAAACAAACCCTTTACTTGACCTACTTTTACTATATCTTATCCCTATTGGATTTAAATGATTAAATAAATTAAAATTAATTAAATTAATTACTTTAATAACCAAATAAAATTTATAAATAAAATGAAATACAATAAGATTCAAATATATAATATATTATAATATATTCAATTAAGAAAATTAGTTATTATGATTATAATATTATATTACTATGAGTTATTACCCTTTGACTTATTAACCCATAATTAACATTGTAATATTATTATATAATCTAGCCATTTTTATATAGCCGTTAATGGTGACACCTAGCCATTTGGATGATTTGCTATCCCTATTTAATATGGAGCCATGATCTGACTCTTCAACTTGTCCTGATGATGAACCACACTAGTTGGTTCAAAACGCATCGACAAAAGTTTTATACATGTGATTTACGCTAAAAATCTTCTTAAAAATATATTAAATATATATGAAAATTTAAATAGATAATATTTTTTTAAAATTTAAATATATAATATATATATATATATATATATTTTATAATTGATGCAAGATTAAAAAACACTATGCTCTATTGCTAAACAACATTAAATAAAATCAATACGATATCTCATGTTTCATATCTTATTGTTAAAAAACATGTTATAAAATATTCATAATTGAAATAGGCACATTTAATTAAAATTATATTAAATATTGTTATTAAAAGTAAAATTAAAATGATATTACATATTAAATTTATTATAGAAATTTATTTAAGTGGAAGTTATTAAATGATTATATTAATGTTTACGTTCATGTTGATTATGGCTGAACATGATGCTCAAATTTACTATAATTGATGACCATGTTGACTATAATTGATTATGGTCCATTTTTATTAACTATATTTAATTAATGTCTGTATAATTTCTAAAATATGATGTACATATAGATTTTTGTTAACTATGGATAAATATGGATAAATATAATTAATTTTTTTACTTACAATCTTTTAGATAAATTTGGTTAACTTTTGTTACCCATAATTCTTAATGTTTAATAAACATAATTACAATTTCCAAAAAGTATTATCTATAATATCAATATTGACTATAATACTATTATAATTAGCTTTTTGTTAACTATAATTAATTATATATAATTTCTAAAGCGTAATGTTCAGATTTATTATAATCAATTTACTATGGATGACTATGGTCCTATAATTTAGAAAATATAAAATTATAATTTACTATGATTAATATAATTTATAAAATATAATGTCTATATCGGTTATGGTTAACTAAACTTTATTTAAAATATTCAATTTAATTACTTTACATGAGGAAACCTAAAGAGATTAAACGTGCATCTTTTGTTCCAAAATGTTGTATGCTAAGAATTCTATGGTGTCAGATGAGTTTTTCTCCAAATAAAGACGGATGCCAAACTTTTCGAGTATTTTGTCGTTTAATTTATATGATGAAAACTATAGAGATAAAACTCTTATCTTTTGTTCCAAATTACGTTTTTTCCCAAGGTGGAGGCCAATTTTTCGAGCATTCTATCGTGGCGAATAAAGGCGGATGAGACAATTTTCAAGCATTTTGTTGTTTGAAAATTACGTTTTCGAGGTGAACTTTATTCCAAAATGAACTATAATCATTATTCATTTAAACTATATAGTATTATTTTTTCAAATAAATAAATTATTATTATTATAATTTCAAAATTTCTATTATTTGATGAGAAACTTTTGGAGCATTTTGTTGTTTGAAAATTACGTTTTTTTGGCGAACTTTATTCCAAAATAAATTATAATTAGCACAACCATATTTACTAAGGTAAATATGGTTGATATATGCGATATATATCAATTACATTTTCTAATGTGGTTGATATTGTTAAGTGTGAAGTTAAATTCATGCAGGATTTTAGATCTTTCTAGATCCCCAAGATTCTAGATCTTTCTACACTGTTATTAGTTTCTAGATCATTCCAGATCTCCATCTGAATCACATACAAGATTCTAGATCCTTTTCCTGTCTCTATAAATTTATAATTTCTTTGGCTAAGGAAAGAAAGCCAAGGTCCAAGCCTGTTACGTAATGCAAAGTGATTTCTGTTCTCGAGTGATTGTTTTATCTATTCGGTTGTTTGTGATTGAGTAATATTGTTGTTTCTCCATTTCTCTGTCTCTGAAGTTATTCTTTGCTATTGTCGTCTAAGTCTTTCAGTATAAATATGTTGTGTGTTATGTATGCTCTAGACTAACAACTAGTATTAGAGCTAGGGTCAAATATCCACTGTGCAAGTTGCTTAGTACCATCGCCTTACTCTAGCAGCATTCATTAAAATGTCGGCTGTTACCTCTGGAGCTTCTGAAGGATTTTTCCAGAAAATCAGAAATCCCTGCAAAGAAAAGAGTCCAGGAAAGGGATCTATCCAGGAAATAGTTGAGGAACATTGGAACTAAAAGACAGTTGATGTAAGAAAAACAAGGTCGTGGAACGTGTTGCTGGAGTTTGAGAAGTGGAGATTGGAGTTGAAACGTGGTGTTCGTAAGTTTTTTTTACATCAAGATTGCACGTATACGTCAAGTTTTTTCTCAAACCAACATATGTATGTGTGAAATGTGAAAAGGTTAAAACATTATATATGTTTTTATATTTGTTATGAAACATATATAATTATATGCTGGAATTTTGAAAAATATATTTTAAAAGGAGAAGGAATTTTGAAAAGGATATTTTAAGAGGAGGAAGGTCATTATTACTAAATTTTAAAGAGTAATAATTAAAGTTTTATTTTTAAGTGGAGTTTTTGTATTTTGGGTTGTGAATTTGAATGAAAATGGAGACAACAATTACAGATATGGAGAAGTTGAGTGGGGCTAATTTTTCTCTATGGAAATCACAGATGGAGGATGTACTGATTTTAAAGGATTAGTGTTTTTAGATTGAGGGCACAACAAAGAAACCCTCATCGATGACAAATGAAGAGTGGAATAAGCTAGATAGAAAGGCGATTGCAACAATCCACCAATATTAAATAAAGAATGTTTATTTCAATGTGTATGGAGAAAAGGATAGCTGAAGGATTATGGAAGAAGCTCCATGATCTATATGAGAAGAACAGGGCATCAGAAAAAGTGTTCT
This sequence comes from Pinus tabuliformis, assembly GCA_031772625.1. Lineage (NCBI taxonomy): Eukaryota > Viridiplantae > Streptophyta > Pinopsida > Pinales > Pinaceae > Pinus > Pinus tabuliformis. Next base: position 448,160,964 of record CM062819.1, read on the forward strand.
TTATGAATAAGCTTTATAATCTCAAAATGAAGGAGGGTGCTTCAGTTGCTGAACACTTGAATGCATTTAATATTATTACTAATCAGCTTGCCTCTATTAAAATCATCTTAGATGATGAAATTAGAGCTATTTTGCTAATGTGTTCTATATCAGATAGCTGAGAAAATTTAATTGTAGCTATGAGCACTTCAACAACTATAGGGACCTTGAAGTTTGATGATGTTAGCAGCAGTTTAATGAATGAGGAGCTGCGACACAAATCAATTGTGGAAAACCAGGGAGGAGAGGCTCTAGCTTTAGCTGATTGTGGTAGGAGAATGTATCGAGGTCAGAAAGGGCAATCCAGATCAAGAGGTTGATCAAAATCAAGGAGAGTAAAAGTCATGTGCTCTCATTGTGGTGAACCCAGGCACATGAAGAAAGGACAAAAGAATCAGAGACCGTCTAGTACAAATCACAAGTCATCCAGCACAAATGAAGGTGAGACTACTGTTGTAGCCACAGATGGTGATGTGTTGTTTACTGTTTCAGTAGAGGATGCATGTGTATATACATCTAGTAGTAGCTTTGATTGGATCCTTGAATCTGGGGCATCTTACCATGTAACCCCATGCAAAAATAGTTTTGTTTCATATAATCCTATTGATTATGGTAGAGTGCATTTGGGGAAAAATGATTTTTGCAGTATTGTTGGAGTGGGATATGTCCAGATCAAGATGGAAGATGGACAAGATGTATTATTGAAATAGGTCAGGTATGTACCAGAAATGCACATGAGTTTAATATCTATGGGAGGACTAGATGATGAAGGTTATTCGACAAGATTTGGAAAAGGAGGGTGGAAAATTAGGAAATATGCATTGGTAGTGGCCAAAGGACCCAAGACAGGAACATTATACACATTGAAGACACTAATACAAAAATCAGATTTGGCTGTTGTCACAAAAGAAGGAAATTCAGCAAATTTGTGGCATAAGCATTTGGGTCACATGAGCGAGAAGGGCTTAAAAATCCTTGTTGGTAAAAATTTATTGCCAGTTTTGAAATCCTACAATCTTGATCTTTGTGAGCATTGTATATATGGTAGACAAAGAAGGTTTTCATTCCTTAGAGGTGGCCATGACAGAAAGAAAAATGTGCTAGAATTGGTAAACTCAGATGTGTTTGGGCCTGTTAACATTAAATCATTAGGAGGAGCATCATATTTTATAACATTTATAAATGATGCATCCAGGAAGGTTTGCGCATATCCTATGAAAACTAAAAGTGAAGTGTTTGGAATATTTCAAAAATTCCATGTTGTTGTTGAAAGAGAGACTAAAAAATTGTTGAAGTGTTTAAGAACATATAATGGTGGAGAATATTGCTCAAATGCATTTAAGGAATATTGTAACAGATTTGGCATAAAGCATGAGAAGACTATGGTTGGTACTCCTCAACAAAATGGTGTCGCAGAAAGGATGAATCACTGGAAAAGGTGTGAAGTATGTTGTCCAATTTTGGTTTGGAGAAGAATTTTTGGGCTGAAGCAGTCAGGACCGCTTTCTACCTCACAAATAGATCTCCAACTACAACCTTGGATGGCGGTATCCCTGAACAAGTTTGGACTGCTAAGCATTTTTATTATTCTCACTTGAAAATATTTGGATGTGAAGCACTCGTACATATTCTTAAAGAAAATAGAACTAAGCTAGATGATAAATCTATGAAATGCATATTTTTGGGATATTTATATGAAGATTTTGGTTATCATCTATGGGATCCAGTCAAACATAAAATTATTAGAAGAAGGGATGTTATATTTAATGAGTCAGAAATGTTCAAGAGGATTGTTGATGAGTTGGAGGTCAAGAAGGTTATTGACAAGTTTGAAGAGCAGTAGGAAAATGTACCACCAATACAAGAAAATGAACAGCAAATTCAGGAGAATGAAGAACAATGAGTGGAAAATGATGAACAACAAGAAGAAGGAACCTTGCAAGAATCTTTACAGGAGATTCAATTGATAATGCACCACCATAGTTGGTTCGCAGATCTTTTAGGCCTCATAAGCCTTCACAAAGGTATCCTCCCTCAAACTATATTTTGTTGACTGATTAAGGTGAGCCTAATTGTTTTCAAGAAGCTTGTAAAGTTGAGCATAGTAATGAATGGAAGAAAGCAATGGAAGAAGAAATGAACTCTTTGCAGGAAAATAAAACTTGGGATTTGGTAAACCTCCCAAAAGGAAGAAAGGATCTACAAAACAAATGGGTGTATAGGATTAAGCATGAAGGTGATGAAAAGAAGGGGAGGTATAAAGCAAGGCTGGTGGTGAAAGGTTTTTCCCAAAAAGAAGGTACTGACTTCACTGAAATTTTCTCACCTGTTGTTAAAATGTCATCCATTAGAGTCATTCTTTGTCTAGTTGTTGCTTTAGATCTATAACGTGAATAGTTAGATGTAAAAACTGTATTCCTTCATGGTGAATTGGAGGAAGCAATTTATATGGAGCAGCCAGAAGTCTTCATAGAAAAAGGAAAAGAATGCCTTGTTTGAAGGTTGAAGAAGAGTCTCTATGGGTTGGAATAGGCACCTCAACAATGATACAAAAAATTTGATTCATTCATGTTGGAACATGGTTTTCAGAGGTTGGAAGGTGACCATTGTGTCTATATCAAGACGTATGATCAAGGAAAGTATATCATATTATTGTTATATGTGGATGACATGTTGATTATTGGGCATGATAAGAATAAGATCAATAGGTTGAAGAAATATATGGGTAGCAAATTTGCAATGAAGGATTTGGGACTAGCACAATAGATATTGGGCATGAGGAATATGCGTGACAGGAAAAACAAAAGGTTGTGGCTGTCACAAGAAAAATATATCAAGAAGGTGCTTGATAGGTTTCATATGAAGGATGCCAAGCCAGTTGGTACACCCCTTGCAACCCACTTCAAGCTGAGTACTGAATTATGTCCTAGTGATGAAAAGGAGAAAGAAGAGATGAGCAAGATTACTTATGCTTCAGCAGTTGGCAGTTTGATGTATGCCATGGTATGCACACGACCAAACATTTCATATTCAGTGGGAGTAGTGAGTAAGTTCCTTTCCAATCTAGGTAAACAACATTGGCAAGTAGTAAAATGGATTTTGAGGTATCTCAAGGGTACTAGTCATTATTGTTTATGTTTTTGTCATGATGAAACTATGCTTGAAGGATTTAGAGATGTGGATATGGCTGGAGATATGGATACCAGAAATTCCACTACAGGTTATTTGTATACATTTACAGATGTAGCAGTATCTTGGGTGTCAAGGCTACAAAGAATAGTAGCCCTCTCTACAATAGAAGCAGAGTACATAGCTGCAACAGAAGCTTGTAAAGATATGTTGTGGATGTAGTGATTCCTAGGATAGATAGGAATAAAGGAGGACAAGTATGTGTTATATTGTGATAGTCGGAGTGCCATTCACTTGGCGAGAAACCCAGCATTTCATTCAAAAGCCAAGAAAATTGACATAAGGTACCATTGGATCCGCCATGTGTTGGAGGAAGAACAATTATCCTTGGAAAAGATCCATACAGATAAGAACCCTGCTGATATGCTCACTAAGATTTTACCATGAAATAAACATGAGTTGTGTAGAGGCATGGTAGGACTTGGTGTGACTTGATGACTATTATTTGGCTTCAAGTGGGAGAATGTTAAGTGTGAAGCCAAATTCATGCAGGATTCTAGATCCTTCTAGATCAAATCTTTCTACATCTCCAGGATTCTAGATCTTTCTACACTACCATTAGTTTCTACATCATTCCAGATCTCCATATGAATCACATAGATGAATCTAGATCCTTCTTCTGCCTCTATAAATTTGTAATTTCTCTAGCCAAGGAAAGTAAGCCAAGGTCTAGGCTTATTACGTAATGCAAAGTGATTTCTGTTCTCCAGTGATTGTTTTATCTATTCAGATGTTTGTGATTGAGTAATCTTATTGTTTCTCCATTTGTTTATCTATGATACTATCCTTTTCTATTTCCGTCTAAGTCTCTGAGTATAAACCTGTTGTGTGTTATGTATGCTCTGGACTAACAGATATACGCCGATAGGCCAACTGATTATTAATAACTATATAAATATTAACAACCATATTATTTATATATATTATTATATAAATATTATATTAATATTATAATAATAATATAAACTCATAATAAGAATATTAATATTAATTAATTAGATTATCATTATATTATTCTAGAAATAAAATAATATAATTATTATGATGATGATGATGGTTAATGTCCACTGAGACCAAACTTTGGTCTATTGGACCTAAAAACAAAAAAAAACAAATTATTTAGTTTGATTTAATTCTTTATTCCTATGCTCAAAAAGCTTGGAGGGAAGCCTCCCGAGCTCACTATAATTCTAACATCGCAAAAGGCTAGGAAGGTCAGTATTGCGACAAGGATTATAAAACTCAGATATATGTGGTTATACATGGGACACTCTAAGAGGAAGTGGTTTTCATCCTCAATGTTCCTATTCTCACAGAGATGGTAGATCCTTTCCATCCATGGTGTTTTAGGAATTTCCCAACGACCTGTTTCACTACGGAGCTCATGAAAGTTTGTTCTAATCTTTGCTATATTAATTTTCTTCTTTGACCTAGTTAAAATAGAGAGATACTTTTGATCTTCTAGGGTAGGGTTGATGACTTTCTTAAAATAACTTAATTTTTTTCTAGTCGCTAAATCTTTCTCACACAACATTTTTTCTTTAAACTTAGAAGTAACAATATTTTTAATGTTATTAATGTTTTGCAATGCATCATTCTTGTTGATCTCTCAATAGTTTATCCAGGTGCCGTGTCTTTATACCACCTCCATTTGAGCCTTAGGTGGTTTTGGCTAGAATTTAAAGCTAGCTTAGGAAGTCTATGATCTCCAACATTATTGAGTTTGTTCTTGTACCACAAAAGCCTAATCATAGCTAGGCTCTTGATAAGCGCAAGACCTACTTCTATAAGGAGAATAGGATAGGGTGTATTGCTTTTAATATTTAGGTTATATGTTATAAAACACTTCTGGATTTGCTCAGTCTTTCTCCAGGATTCTCTAGAGATGCTACAACCCCAAACCTCACATCCATATTATTATTATTATAATAATATAAAATTATAAAAATAATAATACCAATTATATTGTATAATAATAATAATAATATCGGATAATAATATAATAATATTATATTATATTATTATTATAGCCCATGGGGCTTTGGATTGATGGTGAATGGGTGCACTATTAAGGCACTCCTTGTGATAGGTCACTACTTCAAATCCCTTGTGGGTGCTTACATACAAGAAAAATAATATTATATTATTATTATAATATACAAATATAATTATTAATAAGATATAATAATATAATTAATATAATAATAATAATAATAATGATAATATAATAGCTATTATTATAACTATAATAATAATTAGTATTATATTATTTTATTATTATAATAATAATAGCTCATAATAATAATCATGATCCAAAAATAATTAGAATTGTGATAAGTGAATTATTATGTATAATTTTTTAAAGACCAACTATTTATGATAATTAATAAATATATAAATAATAACAATGATATTCTTATATAGTTATATATTTATGGTTATTATATTAATATTATTACAATAATATAAACTCATAATAATATTAGTAATATTAAATATTAATAATTTATAATTAGTAATATTAATTAATAATAATATAATTATTATTATTAGGTTTTATTAATTCGACCATAATTATTTTAGTATTTTTAATATTTATCTTAAGGTTTGTATACATTGGGTTTATAATATTAGTCCTTTTTGTTTATCATTACCCAAGGGATTAATACTTAAAACCCAAGGGATTATGAACCAAAGGGAATAATATTAAACATAAGGGACTAATATTATAAACCCAAGGAACTAATATTAGACAACCATTGTCAACCATGGTTGAATGTCAAATTGTGACAAGGATTGTCTCACCATTAAAATAAACCATGTTTATTTTAGTCTTTCTAATATTTATATTAGGGTTTACCAATGTTGGGTTTATAATATTAGTCCCTTGGGTTTGATATTAAACCCTATGATTAATATTATAAGCCCTAGATGAACCCTTATATGATAGGAATATGAACCCTTAGATGAATAAACCCAAGGGATTGATAATATAAACCTAAGGAACTAATAACAACAAGGGATTAATACTAAAAACCTAAAAATCCAAAAGGATTATTAGTATAATCCAAGGTATATAAAACCTAAGATAAACAAAAGGGACTAATATTATAAACCCAAGGAACTAATAAACCCAATGGTTTAATATTATAAACTCAAGCTAATAATATACCCAAAAGATCAATACTAAACCCAAAGGGATTATGAACCCAAGGAAATAATATTAAACCCAAGGGACTAATATTATAAACCCAACATTTGTAAAGTCTAATATAAATATTAGAAAGGCAAAAATAAACATGGTTTATTTTCATTGTGAGACAATCCTTGTCACGATGTGGCATTCAACCATGGTTGCCTATGATTGACAATGGTTGACCATGATTGATATTATAAAACTAAGGGAATAATAAACCCAAGGGATTGATATTATAAACTAAAGAAATAATAAAACTAAGAGATCAATGCTAAAATCCCAAGGGATTATGAACCCAAGGAAATAATATTAAACCCATGGGACTAATATTATAAACCCAACATTGTTAAACCCAAATATAAACACTACGAACACTAAAATAAACATGGTTTATTTTGATGGTGAGACAATCGTTGTCACAATGCAACATTCAAACATGGTTGACAATGGTTTGCTATGACTAACAATGGTTGACCATGATTGATTTTCTAAACGCAAAGCAATAATAAAACGAAGGGATTAATACTAAAACCCAAAGGGATTATGAACTGAATGCACTAATATTAAACCCATGGGACTAATATTATAAACCCAAGGAACTAATAAACACAATGGTTTAATATTATAAACACAAGGAATCATTGAACCCAACAGATAAATATTAAATAAACATGGTTTATTTTGATGGTGAGACAATCGTTGTCACAATGTGACATTCAAACATGGTTGACCATGGTTTTCTACGATTGACAATGGTTGACCATGATTGATATTCTAAATGTAAAGCAATAATAAAATGAAGGGATTAATACTAAAACTTCGAGGGATTATGAACCGAAGGGAATAATATTAAATCCAAGGTGCTAATATTATAAACCCAACATTCGTAAACCCAAATATAAATATTACAAAGACTAAAATAAACATGATTTATTTTCATGGTGAGACAATCCTTGTCACAATGTGACATTCAACCATGGTTGATCATGGTTGACCATGACTGATATTATAAACCTAAGGGAATAATAAACCCAAGGGATTGATATTCAAACCCAAATGAATAATAAATACAAGGGACTAATACTAAAACCCCAAGGGACTATGAACCCAAGGGAATAATATTAAACCCAAGGGACTAATATTATAGACCCAACATTCGTAAACCCAAATGTAAATATTACAAAGACCAAAATAAACATCATTTATTTTCATGGTGAGACAATATTTGTCAAAATGTGACATCCAACCATTGGGCTAATATGGCAAACCAAAATATAAATATTACAAACACTAAAATAAACATGGTTTATTTTCATGGTGAGAGAATCTTTGTCAAAATGTGACATTCAACCATTGGACTAATATTATAAACCCAACATTGGTATACCCAAATATAAATACTACAAACACTAAATTAAACATGATTTAGTTTGATTGTGAGGCAATCCTTGTCACAATGTGACATTCAACCATTGTTGACCATTATTAATAATATAAACCTAAGGGAATAATAAACCCAAGGGATTGATATTATAAACCCAAATGAAGAATAAACCCAAGGGATTAATACTAAAACCCCAAGGGATTGTGAACCTAAGGGAATAATATTAAACCCAAGAGACAAATACTGTAAACCTAAGGGTATAATAAACCCACGGGATTGATATTATAAACCTAAAGGAATAATAAAACTAAGAGGTCAATAATAAGACCATAAGGGGTTATGAACCTAAGGAAATAATATTAAACCCATTGGACTAATATTTTAAACCCAACATTGTTAAACCCAAATAATAACACTACAAATACTAAAATAAACATGGTTTATTTTGATGGTTAGAAAATCATTGTCATAATGCAACATCCAAACATGGTTTACCATGGTTTGCTATGATTGAAAATGGTTGACCATGATTGATATTCTAAATGTGAAGCAATAATAAAACAAATGGATTAATACTAAAACCCCAAGGGATTATGAACCTAAGGGAATAATATTAAACCCATGGGACTAATATTATAAACCCAAGGAACTAATAAACCCAATGGTTTAATATTACAAACCCAAGGAATTAGTGAACCCAACACATAAATATTAAAAACTTAAGGTATCAAGAAGCACAAGGGATTGATATTACAAATACAAGAGATTAATAAATATGACCATGATTGATATTATAAACCCAAGTTAATAAGAAACCAAAAGGATTAATACTAATACCCCAAGGGATTATGAACCCAAGGAAATAATATTAATTCCAATGGACTAATATTATAAACCCAACATTGGTAAACCCTAATATAAATATTAAAAGTACTAAAATAAAGATGGTTTATTTTCATGGTGAGGCAATCCATGTCACAATGTGACATTCAACCATGGTTGTCTATGATTGACAATGGTTGACCATGATCGATATTATAAACCTAAGGGAATAATAAACCCAAGGGATTGATATTATAAACCTAAAGGAATAATAAAACTAAGGGATCAATACTAAAACCCCAAGGGATTATGAACCCAAGGAAATAATATTAAACCGGTTGGAATAATATTATAAACCAAACATTGTTAATCCCAAATATAAACACTACAAACACTAAAATAAACATGTTTTATTTTGATGGTGAGACAATTGTTGTCACAATGCGACATTCAAACATGGTTGACCATGGTTTGCTATGATTGACAATGGTTGACCATGATTGATATTCTAAACACAAAGCAATAATAAAACGAAGGGATTAATACTAAAACCCCAAGGGATTATGAACCAAAGGGAATAATATTAAACCCATGGGACTAATATTATAAATCCAACATTGGTAAACCCAAATATAAATACTACAAACACTAAAATAAACATAGTTTATTTTGATGGTGAGACAATCCTTGTTACAATGCGACATTCAAACATGGTTGACCATGTTTTTCTACGATTGATATTATAAACCTAAGGGAATAAAAAACCCAAAGGATTGATATTATAAACCAAAATGAATAATAAACCCAAGGGATTAATACTAAAACCCCAAGGGATTATGAACCCAAGGGAATAATATTAAGCCCAATAAACCCAAGGGACTAATATAAACCCAACATTGGTAAACCCAAATATAAATATTACAAACATTAAAATAAACATGGTTTATTTTGATGGTGAGACAATTCTTTTCGCAAATGTAACATTCAACCATGGTTGACCATGTTTGGCTATGATTGACAATGGTTTACCATGATTGATATTATAAACCTAAGGGAATAATAAACCCAAGGGATTGATATTATAAACCCAAATGAATAATAAACCCAAGGGATTAATACTAAAACCCGAGGGATTATGGACCCAAGGGAATAATATTAAACCCAAGGGACTAATATTATAAACCGAACATTCGTAAACCCAAATATAAATATTACAAAGACTAAAATGAAAATGATTTTTTTCATGGTGAGACAATACTTGTCAGGATGTGACATTCAACCATGGTTGACCATGATTGATATTATAAGCCTAAGGGAATAATAAACCCAAGTGATTGATATTAAAACCCCAAGGGATTATGAACCCAATAGAATTATATTAAGCCCAATAAACGCAAGGGAATAATATAAACGCAACATTCATAAACACAAATATAAATATTACAAATTCTAAAATAAACACGGTTTATTTTCATGGTGGAACAATCTTTGTCAAAATGTGACATTCAACCATGGGAATAATATTATAAACCCAACATTGGTAAACCCAAATATAAATACTACAAACACTAAAATAAACATGGTTTATTTTGATGGTGAGACAATTCCTGTCGCAATGTGACATTCAACCACGGTTGACCATGTTTGGCTATGATTGACAATGGTTTACCATGATTGATATTATAAACTTAAGGGAATAATAAACTCAAGGGATTGATATTATAAACCCAAATGATCAATAAACCCAAGGGATTAATACTAAAACCCGGGGGATTATGGACCCAAGGGAATAATATTAAGGGACTAATATTATAAATCCAACATTCATAAACCCAAATATAAATATTGCAAAGACTAAAATAAACATGATTTATTTTCATGGTGAGAAAATCATTGTCACAATATGAAATTCAACCACAGTTGACCATGGTTGACCATGATTGATATTATAAACCTAAGGGAATAATAAACCTAAGGGGCTAATATTAAAACCCAAATGAATAATAAACCCAAGGGAGTAATACTAAAACCCCAAGGGACTATGAACCCAAGGGAATAATATTAAGCCCAAGGGGCTAATATTATAGACCCAACATTCGTAAACCCAAATGTAAATATTACAAAGCCCAAAATAAACATCATTTATTTTCATGGTGAGACAATATTTGTCAAAATGGGACATCCAACCATTGGACTAATATGGTAAACCCAAATATAAATATTACAAACACTAGAATAAACATGACTTATTTTCATGGTGAGACATTCTATCAAAATGCGACATTCAACCATTGGACTAATATTATAAACCCAACGTTGGTATACCCAAATATAAATACTACAAACACTAAATTAAACATGATTTATTTTGATAGTGAGACAATCCTTGTCACAATGCGACATTCAACCATGGCTAACCATGATTGATAATATAAACCTAAGGGAATAACAAACCCAAGGGATTGATATTATAAACCGAAATGAATAATAAACCTAAGGGATTAATACTAAAACCCCAAGGCACTCTGAACCCAAGGGAATAATATTAAATCCAAGGGACTAATATTATAAACCCAATATTCATGAACCCAAATATAAATATTACAAAGACTAAAATAAACATGATTTATTTTCAAAGGTGAGACAATCCTTCTCACAATGTGACATTCAACCATGGTTGGTTATGATCGAGGGATTAATATTGAACCCTAACATTAATATTATAAACCATATTCTTAATATTAAACTGTAGGAATACAAACCCAATGAATAATATTAGAAACCCTAGGAACAATACTATAAACCCAATGGATTACTAAGCCCATTGGATTAATAGTAAAAACCCAAGGGATTAAGAAGTTAAGGGAATAACATTAGACCGTGAGATTGATATTATGAACCTTAAGAATATTATGAACCCTAATTTAATATTATGAACCTTAGCATTAATATTATAAACCCGATATTATTACTATAAATCCAAGAAATTAATATACATAAAGGATTAATATTATAAACTAAATGGATTATAATGTGAAGGGAATAATTTTAAACCCAAGGGATTAATATTATAAATCTAAAGGATTAATAAACTCAAAATATCAATATTAAAAATCCAAGTGATCGATAAACCCAAGGGATTGATATTAAACTCGATGATTAAAATTATAAGCCCTAGTATCATAAATTATATTAAATGTCATTAATATCAATAATTAAAATTAAAATTAATATTTATAAATATTAACCTTATTAAAAGTAATATTCATATACATATTAAATTAATATTAATAATAATGAATATTGTAATTAATATTAACTATTCATATTAAAATTAAATTTAATATCAAATTTTATTAATATTATCATTAATATTAAAAGTTGTTAATATTATTTAGAGTTGTAATGTTAATGTTATTAATAATATTAATATTAATAATTAAAACTAAAATCATAATTTAATTAAAATTCTTATTAATCATTAACATTTTTATTAATGTGATTTACATGTTATTAATTTTATATATTTAAATTATATAATATTAATTTTTCAAATAAATAAATTATTATGGTTATTCATTTAAACTATATAGTATTAATTTTTCAAATAAATAAATTATTATTATTATTATAATTTCAAATTTTCTATTATTAGTCATTCAAACTATATAGTGTTATTTTTTGGAATACTCAAATAAATAAATTATTATTATTATAATTGTTATTAAATATACAATCTATTAGCAAATTATTTCATTCATTATTCTAATTTTCACAACCTTAATGTATTACAATTTGAATTATGCTTATTTATAACCATTTTTTATATGGTTTCATCATTATGGTGTTCATGAATTTTAATGGAGATTAAGAAATGTAGTCCAACTAATATAGCTCTTAATTTGTAATTTGTCGTTTATTTGAGAAACAACTAATTGACTATGTGGTTAATATAGAATTTTCTTAAACCTATTATGATTGATGATTGTGTAGCTAATATATAACTTTTCATGTATTTATAAGTGTGATTAATCTAATGTAAAATAAGTTTTGGTGTGCAAACTTTTCACAAATTAAATCAATACTATAATGATTCCCATCTTCATTATTTTGATACTCCACTCCAACAAATAAAAAAAGTTTCTTCATCATAATTTACTAATTATGGATCTGTATCCCATCTATGGTACCATTTAATCAGTAATCTCTATTGAATATTAAAACTCAAAAAACTTAAAAAAGCTTAAAAAATTTTCAAATCTAAATTAAATTTTCATCCATGCACAATTTAAATCTGAATCAAATAAATAGTGATCCAACTAAAATAAATAAACAAATCTACTGACCATAGATATGGCAGGTCTTTTTGAATGTCATCCCTTTGTTAAATAAGTGTCACCTGCCGGCTGCCGGCTCGCTCCAACATCTCAGTTAACACACTTGACAAGACACAACTAAACATGAACTACAACACATGTATGTAACATATCTAAACATGAACAGACAATCATAACACATACAAACAACAACAACCTGGAGCGCTCCACGGCAGCCCAATCACAACATGAGAGGAAAGGAATGCGACAGTAGAGGTATAGATTCATCAAAGAAGGAGTCTATGAAATTTAACAAAGCTTGAATTTGTAATATTCTCGATTCATCATTCCACTTTTCATAACAACAATGTAATGCAATTTAATTTCTGATAGTTTATAACATGTCAAGGTGATTAGTAATTTATGAGTTAGGAAGTTACATGCCCATAATCTCTCCTTGAGAATTAAAATGAAAAAAGAAGCATTCAAGAGGGTAATGGTACTTGAGGTAATCAAGGAGATAATTGTAACAAGAAATAATTGTTCTCAAGGAGAGAATGGTAACAAGAAATAATTGTGCTCAGAAACCGTGCTGAAATGCGAGAGGTTCATGCAGTAGTAAGGCTTGGCTAAGCCTGAGTAGGACCAGATAATCATAAAAAGCTAACTATGCAGAGTTATCTCTCACGCCCTACTTGTGAGGATGGCACAAGGGGAGACACAGTGGGCACTGGACTCGTGGGAGGGAGGTTAAGGTAGTGTTTCCAAAGGAGCTCTAGACTATCGGTAGGAGGTCAAGGTGAACAAATCAGAGGAACATATGAATATACTTGACTTATCTATATTCTTATTAGTTATAAAAGAGTCCTGTGAACAAGTATGTAATGACAAAGTCAGAATAAATAAGGTTCCTTGCCTATTATGTGGAAGGCCAATAATGAATAAGTGGATATTGTAAATAAGATTAGTTTACTGCGGAAAGTAGCATACTTGTCTTAATAACTATATGTGGTGGAAATAATTACAGTTGAACGAAATTAAATTATAGTAATTGTTTCTCTTTTGGAAAAAAAAGTATGAAAATCATCATTCATATTTCAAGAGTTGTTAAAGAACGACATTCTGATAGTTTGGGTTAGTTTCCTAGCACAGCCGAGGAATGACTTAGAATGGAAATAGTACCTGACTTGCTAACCTCACGGTAATGAAGCCGACAAATATAATCGCCCAATATAATCACAAATACGAAGGACTGAATACTGGAATTTAGTATTGATCTTAAGTTGTTTAACAAATAGATATTCTTTGCAAACCGAACCACATAATTTAGTGTAAACTACAGAAGCACTTCTGTGAATGACTTTAATAAAATAATAGGAAAATATGCAATAGAACACTCATCGATAATCACATTAAAACCATGGATGGTATTGTATGTCAACCATGAATAACCATGGCTCTGATAAAGCGATAGCATGTCACTATAATTTCCATTGCTTTGAGAACTTAACCACTATAGTGCTACCTGGAACCCATAGATAAAAACGCATAAATCATTTTAATAAAATCTTATTACAAAAGTATCGAATCTGTATTAAAATGAGAATGGAAAATTTGCATTAAATATTAATCCTCCCAGCTATGGAGGCTTCAAGCCTTTACGACCGTAATGTTTCGGAAACATAAAGAATAAACAAAGCCATGCAAACTCAAAACCCTCTATGTCTTTTGTTGACATCAATAACCGATGTTAAGAAAACCCCGTAATAGAAGAAAGGGTTCACCGTACCTGGAAGAAGGTGAAAAGAGGCGGAAAATGATTAGGAATATCCTCGTGCCGTCGGCAAGAAGTCATAGGAAGAGTTAAATACCTGCAAGCAGATAGCAAATGTCAGTATAACGGTTCTCAATTTAACTGACAACCTACATGTAACTTATCATGAGGGTTACTGTACTTGTAAGTCACAAAGACCTCTATGCTCAGATAGGATTCCTGCCGGAGGGTAACCATAACAAAATTAGAATTTCCATTGGTCTAAAACACAAATGCTAAGGTTGAGAGACGGCATGACAATGTAAAACGTCCTCAACAAGAAGCCCTTCATGGTAGTCGACCATTGAAGAACCTCGTTTTGGCTGGTTGAGTGATGGCCTGCAAGAAAAGAATTGTAAAACTGAGAGAAGAAAATCATTATGTTAAACCCTGGCGCAGTCAAATGAAAACTTTCAAATTCACATACCTTACTTTTGTGGTTATCAAGCTAATTTCAGAATGTCGGTGTCATTTAAGAGCCTTATTGACAAAAAGTAACATGGAGAAACAACAGCCTTAGTGACAAAAAGTAACATGGAGAAACAACAGCCTTAGTGACAAAAAGTAACATGGAGAAACAACAGGGTCCTGCTGGAGGTAGCATCAACAAAACCCTACTATGGACAGAACAAATGAGACCTCGCCGGAGAGCACCCAGGTGGTAGTTACCTGACCTAATTAGAAATAATTGCCACCATCGATCTAGCATCTTCATTCCGAGCCGTGGATGAGACTCGAATCCCAAGCTTGTGCCAAGTGTTTGTTTACTGAGCTTAAACAACTAGAGTGTTTAAGTCCACTGGTTAGATAATACTACTGATAGCATATAACCATATAATAGAAATGGAGTTCCATTATTCCGTGTAGGTATAATCAAGCTGTTATAAAAGAAATATTTATGTAATATAAAGCGCACAACCGCGAATGTAAATGTAACGACGTTGTATGTTGTTTAACAAACATTATAATGTTGTTGTCAATTTTCAGTTTATTTAATACTTTTGATAATACACCACATGTATATTCACATGCTAGTAGAAAGAGTTGAAGTCTATTTTTTTTATTCGTTACGATGGGAGGGATTAGGTGATGTGACAAATATATCATTTATATTTATATTTTAGTTAATGATATCTTACTCTTCTCCATGGCATGGAGAAAATAATTTAATCCAACTTATAATTAATATCCTTATATAAATTAAACTTTTTATAAATATAGATAGAAATCAATTTAAAATAGCCATTAAAATATTTGATGATATGTTTGACACTAATAAACTAATTTAAAATTTATAAAAATTAGTTAAATTATAACTTTATTTGAAATTATTTTTATTATTAATTATAAAAAGAATTAATATTTAAATTAAACAAAAATAGTTAAATTATAATTTTATTTGAAATTATTTTTATTATTAATTATAAAAAGAATTAATATTTAAATTAAACATATGTACATTTAAAAAAGATGGAACATTAGGTTTGGAATATACTGCCCGTGGTGTAAGGAAATATTTTAACTACCCAAGACCCAAAAGAATCTTGGAGGAGTGAAAGCCTACCACCTTAACGACCACCAACACGTAATTTTAGTATTTGCAGATGGAAACTAATGATGGTTGTCCTCACTGTTGGCTTGACAACTGAGTTATGATAAGTTTTCCCACACTTAAAAAAGTCATGAATATTCCATGAAGGTTAAATCTCTTCATTATTGATAGCTAAATTAAAATTATGAAATCCATATTCCAAAAGAAACATTCTATAAGCGTGATAATAAATATATAAATATATCTTTTTATATGTTTAGTTAGATAATATGTTTTTTATTATTAGTTTTAATAGTTTATATATGATTTAATTTCTTTTTACTTTGTGCTATCAATTCTAGGATTTATTAGTAATCTATTCTTAGTTCCATGAAAGGGGGCTCTTCCCCCTACTTTAGCTAGATTTTTTTTATCATACCGAACCTAGATTTACTTTTGTTCCCCATCAATATCATCATGTTTTACATATTTTACAAAGAAACTCTACAAATTGGGGTTTCTAGGTAGGCAAGTAACCCTCCACTAAGTGCTTTGTGGGAAATTGGAAATCAGGGGTGTTACCTACCAAA
Organism: Pinus tabuliformis; assembly: GCA_031772625.1. NCBI lineage: Eukaryota > Viridiplantae > Streptophyta > Pinopsida > Pinales > Pinaceae > Pinus > Pinus tabuliformis. The sequence goes on from CM062819.1 coordinate 448,177,844, forward strand.
ATTAGTACAATATTGAAAATAGGAAGTTGAATCCATTAATATCACAGAGTATACCCAATATATGCATGATCATGCTTATATCTACAAAAAATTTAAATTATGACCCTTTTAAAAGACTTTAGTTTGGTGCATTCACAATAAATGGATCTCCTAAGGTCAAATATAATTGGGGCTAGGGGCCAACGTTTTTTTATAGCTATATTCTCTAGCTTAAGAGACATACTGAGGCTTTTTTAGGGAAAGTCATATTTTTTGAACAATTTAGGGCTCTTCATGCGATTTTGGAAGGAGAAGTATATTGCATAGAAGAGGATTTCCTTGCATCCTTTGTGTGGGTCCATTTTTTATCTCCCCCCAAATATTATAGGGAGGAGTAAGCCATTGAAAACTTTTTCAATGTATTGGAGGATACCAAGGGAGAGTGGCACACTTCATATGCACAAATATGTGTTTATAAGAATATCTCCCACCCTCTTGCAACCTCCATATATATCTACTATTAGAATAGTTTGTGGAGGTAGTCTCTAGATTATGAAAAATACCTTTTTAGATGCACATATTATCATAAATACATGCATATTATTAGGGATTTTTCAATGGATACCAAGGAGCTATCTAGAGAAAACACATCTCACATAGAGCTAGATGATTTGAGGAAAATCTCCTAAAGAAGAAAAAATTTAAGTCCTCAAGCTAACTAAAATCTTGGCCATATCCCTAGATTTGGAAATGTGACTCTCTCCTCTCTAAAAATGTCTCCAATGAAAGTCAACATCTAATCAAGCATAAAATTAATAGAAGATAGATATGAAAACCTTACAGAGCTAGTGAAAACGTCTCTTAAAGGGCATAAAAAAAATCTCTTACTAAAGTAGATGATTAGCTACCCTTCAAAAGAAGCTAAATTAGAAGCCCTATGCGAAGATATGGATTTGGAAGAACCACAACTAATACCCCTTGTAGAGGCCTTCCATGGAAAACACATGCGAGACATGTCAACTCACGACGTTAGGATTTTATATAAGGCCTATCTTCGAAATAAGAAATTAGGCTTGAGTACTTCACAGTTTAGCCTTTGGGGTTAGATAATGGATTTCATGGTGGTATCTAGCCGTGAAGTAAAAGAAAAACGTTGTAAGATAAATAAGGCATGGATCCAGGAAGACAGTGACCAATTAGCCTATCTTGGGGAATGCCTTACAAATGTCTTATGCATTTCTCTGTTGGAAATCTTGAATCCTCATGGAACTTTTAATATTGTTATGATTATCTTAGTAGTTTCCTAATTTTGTTTTCTTCTTAGGAAGCTTGTTAGTTTTCTCCTTGATTTTAGTCATCTTTTCGAAATTCAATCTATCTGTGACTTTCTTTGATTAATCAAAGAATCATTTTATACCAGGAAAAGATAGTTTTTGTAAATACTCCTGTTTTTTTAATATACATATATATATATATACCCACTGAACATTCTATTATATTCTGATTTATCAATTTGAATGTCTAATCTTGCTAATTATATAATAATAGAGTATCATAAATTTAATCAACATGACATCTCTTTTAACATTCTATATTTTTCTAAGCATTCACTTACTTATTTTTAAATGTTGTAGCTATTTTATTATATTTTACTTTATATATTTGAGTTAATAATCTCAACAATTATAGAGCAAGGTTTCCCTGTTTTTTCCTAAAGTCCTCTTTATTGTCTCTAATATAGAGAATATGCTTTTATTGTCATATGCTGAAAATTTATCATGATTTCTCTGTTTTATTCCTCTTATTGTACTAGTTATTTAATAATGACCATGATGAGTTAATAATGATCATGATAATATGTATTCGATCTCATATGTACCCTTCCTTTTATGTAATCTCAAACTCAATGATACCTTACACCTCATCAGAATTATTTTTTCTAATGACATTGATCCATTTGTTAATATCAAAATGAATCTATCAACACGTACATATATTAACATTTTTTATTTATCTTATTTTCTATTATTTTTTTTTTCTTTTTTTACCTTTAGTCTTCGATAATTTTATTTTCCATCTTTAATTCTATTACATTTTCTCGATGATGAAGATACATTGGAAAACTGAACTTTCACTTTGATGCAATGGAACTAGATATCTAAAAAAATTAACGGGCTATCTCATACTTGTATTAGATAATAAAAACCATAAACAATTAAGCTTACATCATAATTAACATAGTCACGCATCCATAATAATATAGAAAGACCCAAACTACAATATTAGCGTAAAGTCAAACAAAAAAAAGCGAAAATAAAAAATTTCAAACATTTTTGAAACATCTGTTATCATGACCATCAATGATTCCAAATAAGCTAGTGGTGCCAGGGTTTTTGGTGGTGGTGTTTTTGCTCAGGCTGAGGCTCTGGAGCAAGCTATATATTGGTTCTTACTGATTGGCATTGTTTGTTGTTCAGTTTTGGTGCCGTTAGACAAAGAAATCCTTTCAGGGAAGCCCAGTGGCTCTGGTGTTTATTGGGTTTATGGGATTCTGGGTGTTTTTCCTTCTATTTGTTTAGCTAAGCGATTTTCCTTTGGACCCTCGAGGTGAGGGGTCGGTTGGCAGTGTTAGTCAGGGTCTTTGATAAATTAGTGGATAAATCGAACAGTGGAGACTAGTGAGTCTAGGACATTTCTCTTATTTTGACTATGTCATGCAGTGAACGGTCTCAGCTAGTTGTTAGCTAGCTGGTAGGGTGTGTAGTTGTTGATGGCATTGTTCAGGCATTGACTGGGTGGATGTTGGCATCTATTTGGGTTGGTTAAGGGACCGTGGGTTTTGGAAGGGCTACAAAGATGAAGTGGGTTCCTCATTCCTCGCATACTCCTATGTTGGCCAAGTCATAATTTTCCTTCCTGATGGAGGGGACAACTAAGGCTATTGATGCCTTGGGTGGTTGTGTGGAATTCGATGTTGATAAAAATAGTCATGATGTGGGAATAATGTGAGGCAAAGCTCATGGGGGTTGTGGAGTTTGCAGTGGGAGAGGATCATTGGTTGGTCATATGGGCGGCAAGGGTTGTAGCATCCTGACATAGGGTGATGGTGGAGTAGGCAACAAGAGCAGGCCCACAAGCCATGCATGAGGTACGAGTTCATGGGGGCAGATTGACAGGATGGGATATGTAGGGGTAGTTGGACATGTAGCTGCTAGTCACAACACGAGAACTTCGACGCAAAATGAGATGTTCCAATCCATCATGGACACGCTGGAATCTCATGGCAGGGTCGGAAGGGAAGAACACAAGGAAGTTATGGCTAAGTTGAGTAAATACACTACTTTCAATGGCATATTCGTGAATGAATTGTGGTCATTTTCCGTGGCTGAAACCTGCTGACAAAAAAGCTTGAGAAGCTAGAGACTTAGCTTGATCAGTTTGAGCAACATGTCCACTAGCCATACTTCCCTCCTTCTCCTCCATGAATGGGCCTAGACAATCATGCTTCTGTAATTTCTAATGACTAATTACAGTAACTCGTGTCTTGTTAGTTCTTTTGGTTTTTTGGTGTGTAAGGCCTATAAGGCTGTGGACCTCTTAGTTGGGTATTTTTATTTTTGTGTGTAGCCTTTTAATAGCATTGATCAACAAACCCGGTCAAGGTGAGACAACATGCATTTTGACATCTTTGTACATATATTTTTGTTAGAAAATTATATATTACAGAGTAATGGAACACATAAAATATTGCAGAAGTATAAACACAGAAAATGCATAAAACAAGAGAGACATGGACATACGTGGTTCACCCAGTTTGGGCTATGTCCATGGAGAAATAGCCAGTCCTTCCTTTTATATTATCTAGCAAACTGAAAAGATACAACCTACAGCAGATCCGCTATAATTCCCTCTTCACTCTCAATCTCCTCTCTCCTCGTCACTGAAAATACAGATCTACATAGATGCAATAAAATTCCCTCATATATAACAAGGGGTTGCCTTCTAGGGCAAAAAACCCTAAATTAAACATAACTTCTACTATCATGTCTCCACCTAATGAATTTCCCAGATTGACTACGAGATTACAACGTTTTATAAGGCAATTTTACATCTATTTTTAGCTTCGGGGGCACTGCTCCCGATCCCCCTGCTAAGGGGGGGCTCCCAAAGGTCACAGCCAACCCCCCTGCAGCGAATATTTTACGGGTGGCGTTACCACCCCATTATGAACTAGCGTCCAATGCAATGATAGCTTTGAATACAAAATATAATCAAGCTCCACACCCAATAATATGCCACTTGGAGACTAGTTATAATAACTCCATTGCTGCTTTATTTGCTAGAAAATGACTTCACTTTGGACCTAGTTGTTTCTCATATTCTTCATCATACTTGAAGACCAATTGAAATTGAGTAGAATCTTAGTTTCTCCCTGGTTACAACATTTGTTAACATATATGCAGGATTTTGGCTGGTGTGTATCTTTTCCAACTTCAACTGTCCATCTTTCAACGCTGACCGTATGAAATGGTACTTTAGCTATATATGTTTAGTCTTGGAATGAAATGAAGGGTTCATTGCAGGATGTATGGCACTCTGGTTGTCACTATATAACCTTCCCAACTCCTGCTTCTTACCCAATTCATCTAGAAACCTTTCTAACGAAATCATTTATTTACTAGCCTCTATAGCAGCAACATACTTTGCTTCAGTTGTTGAGAGTGCAACAACACTTTGCAGTTTTGAGACCCAACTGACAACTCTTCCACCTACAGTAAACACATACCCTATGGTGCTCCTACTGTTATCTCTATCACCCACCATATTTGCATCAACATATCCCTATAGAGCAATGTTTGAACCACCAAAATGTAATGCTTGATTTGTGGTACCTATCAAATACTTGAGAACCCACTTCAGCACCATCTAATTCTCTTTTCCTGGATTATTCATGCACATGCTTACAACTTCCACTGCATGTGCAATATCAGGCCTTTTGCAAACCATTGCATACATTAAGCTTCCAACTACTGATGCATATGGAACTTTAGATATATGATCCATTTCTTCCTGAGTCCTGGGACACTCCTCCTTACTTAATTTGAAATGGCTATCCAAAGGTATATTAACTGGTTTTGCATTCTGCATATTAAACCTTTTCAACACCTTTTCTATGTACTGACTTTGAGACAATGTTAATTTGTGATTCTTACTGTCTCTAGTTATTCTCATACTAAGGATTTGTTTTTCAGCACCCAAATCCTTTATTACAAATGAGTTCGCCAATTTTCTTTTGAACACATTTATTCCCTGCATGTTAGAACCTACAATAAGCATGTCATCTACATACAATAACAATATAATATAGCTGCCATCATTTTTCCTTTTGAGATAAACACAATGATCGGAGTGACATCTAGTATAACCTTGTTCATACATAAACTTGTTAAATTTTAGATACCACTGCCTTGGAGCCTATTTTAATCCATACAAGCCCTTCTTCAATATGCACACTAGTTTCCCCTTCCCTTTTACCTCATATCCTTCTGCCTGCTGCATATATATCTCTTCCTCCAAGTCCCCATGGAGAAAGGCTGTCTTTACATCTAACTGCTTAAAGATGCAAATCTTTAGCTACTAGACTTAAAAGAGTTCTGATTGAATTCATTTTAACAATAGGATAACATATCTAATCAAAGACTATACCCTTTTTCTATGCAAACCCTTTCACCACATGTTTAGCTTTATACCTTTTTCTACCTCCATGTTCTTCCTTCAACTTGTAAACCCACTTATTCTGCAATTGTTATTTTACCTTCAAGCAACCTGACTAAGTCCCAAGTCTAGTTATGTGCTAAGGAGTCCATCTCTTCTTTCATGGCTTTCTCCCACTTCTTCCTGATTTCTACATATATTGCTTCTTCATAACATTCCGGTTCACTAGAATCAGTCAACAATACATAATATAATGAAGGACAATATCGTTCAGGGGGTCTACTTATCTTGGTAGATCTTCTAACACCACTTTCAAGTGTTTGAGGTGCTTGTTGCCATTGTGGTTCTTGTTCTGGATGTTGATCATTATGATTTTTAGGCACCATCACTTTTTTTGTGATCTCATCAAGCACTTTGTGTTCTCTGTTTTCTTTTTCCTGTTTCTTTTCCTGCAGGTGATCCTTATACAAAACCTTTTCATTGAATATGACATCTCTGCTCCTAATGATTTTGTGTTTTTCATAATCATAAAAGTGATAACCAAAATCATTAACACCATATCTAATAAAGGTACATTTCTTTGATTTTTCCTCAAACTTTGTTCTATTTTCTTTACTAATGTGGACAAAGACTTCATAACCAAAAGTCTTTCAAAAAGAGTAGTTTACCTTTTTACCTGTCCATGCCTCCTCTGGAATGCCACCATCCAAGGAACTTGAAGGCCCTATGTTTATTAGATAAACAAAAATATCTACAACATCTGCCCAAAATTGTAAGGGCAATCCTGCATGCAATCTCATGCACCTTGCACACTCCATGATTGTCCTATTCATCCTTTCTAACACACCATTTTCTTGTGGTGTTCCTAGAACTGTCTTCTATTTGCAAATTCCATTCTCTGAAAAATACCTATCAAACTCTTACTACAATATTCACCTCCATTGTCTGATCTAAGACACTTCAACCTTTTTCCTGTCTTATTTTCAACCAAAGCTTTCCATTTCTTGAAAGTATCAAATACATCAGATATATTTCAAATATGATAAATCTAGGTTTTTATGGCTGCATCATCAATAAAAAGTAACATAATAACGAGAGCCACCAAGAAATGCTACCTAAGCACGTCCCCATACATATGTATGCACAAGCTCTAATTTTTCGCTCTTCTTTTCTTTCCCAACTCTGAGGAATCTGACTCTCTTCTGTTTTCCATAAACACAATTCTCGTAGAATTTTAAATCAACATGCTTCAAACCTCACAACAAATTTCTTGAGTGAAGAATTTGCATCCCCTTTTCACTCATGTGCTCAAGCCTATGATGCCACAATGTTGAATCTTCTTCTTCCTGCATTTCTAGCACACTATCCTTGATGTGGACTTGGATCTACCTTTTCTTGACTTACTGCAATATCCAAGGCTCTTTCCTCTTTCCATTTTTCTTCCCCTAGTCTTTGTAGTCAAAGCATTACCTGATGTCTCACCGGAGCTTTTCCATTGCCTTTCCTTGCTGAGGATTACACTGACAACATCATCAGACTTTAAAATACTAGATCCAGAGACAAAGTTACTAATGGCCATAACTAAACCATTCCAACCTTCTGGTAATGAGCACAAAAATAACAAAGCCCAAACTTCATCATAAAAAGCTACCCCTACAGAACATAACTTACTAGTAACTGTATTAAATTCATTTAAATGATCACCAACAGATCCACCTTCTGAAATTTTCATATTAAATAAACGCTTCATAAGAAATACAATTTTTGAGGTCGATGGTTTTTCATATAGTTTGGCCAATGCTGACATTAAACCCTCTGTTGTCGTTTCCATTTAAATATTAAACACTACTGACGCTGCTAGGCACAACCATATTGTTCCAAGTGCCTTTATTTCAAGAATATCCTATTCTGTGTCTGTCATACTCATTGGCTTCTTTGCCTTTTCGCTCAATGGTTGGTACAGATCTCTCTGATAAAGATAATCTTGCATCTACATCTTCCACAGCTAGTAGTTTTGGCCCTTAAATTTTTTGACCCTAAACCTACCATCTTCCTCCTTTATTCCCACTCGAACCAGGAACCCTTCTCTCCTATGATTTTATCAGCCAAATAGGCCTTCCGCTCTGATACCAATGTTAGAAAATCATATATTACAGATTAGTGGAACACATAAAATATTGTAGAAATATAAACACAAAAAGCGAATAAAACAAGAGAGACACATATCTACGTGGTTCACCTAGTTTGGGCTATGTCCATGGGACTAGTGCTTCCTTTTATATTATCCAGAAAACTGAAGAGATACAACATACAACAAATCTACTCTAATTCCATCTTCGCTCTCAATCTCCTCTCTCTTCCCCACTCAGAATACAGATTTATATAGACGCAATACAATTCCTTCATATATAGCAAGGGGTTGCCTTCTAGGGAAAAGAAATCCTAAATTAAAGATAACTTTTACTGTCAGTTCTCTGCCTAATGAGTGGCCTAGATTGACTACAAAATTACAACATTTTACAAGGCAGTTTTACATCTATTTTTAGGGCTCCGAAAGGTTGCAGTGGCTCCCCCCTAGACCCCCCACTACAGTGAGTATTTTACAGGCGACATTACCATCCCATTACAAACTGGGGTCCAATGAGGCAGTACCTTTGAATACAAAAGATAATCAGACTCTACACCCAACACTTTTGATTAATAAAAAAAATTGAAATTTAAAAAAGTAGTTAATAAACATACAATTTATTAAATATATACTTTAATAAAATATTTTATAATTAATTTACTTACAATATATTAAATATATTTTAAAAATGGAATACTATATATTAAGTAATTAATTTTATATATTAAGTAATTAATTTTATACATAAATATGAGTAAATAATAGTCACCATGCTTCATTACCTAAAAAAAAACCATTAAATAAAATCAATAAGATATCCAAAGCTCCATGGTCCATTGGTAAAAGTCATGGAATAAATTGATTTGATGTACACCAAACATACGTTAATTTAAAAGTTCTTTGAGATAATCCATGGCGTATTTCATAATCCATATATGTTTTGTATCTATTTTGGTTTATGCCCCAACTCATTTATATTATATACTAATTTTAAGCAATTTTTTTATTTTAACTATATAATTAAATACATGTTAAATTTTAAAGGTTATTCAAAAATTTAGTTTTTGGCTCTTGTCAAAATGTGAATGATGATATTCAATGTTTTATAATTTATCGAACAAATTTGATTATAACAAAAAAAATACAAAATACAACCAAGTAAATAATAAATATATTTAAAAATATAAGAATTAGATTTAGATTTTTTTTTATTATTAAAACTTATAATTTTATATTTATTTAAAAAAATATATATTTTTTGATCCTTATTATTTTCTCTTTTTATATAAATAATAATTCATAATTTAAAATTGATATCACATTATTAGTGGTGTACTCTAAACTATCTTGCTAAAAGGATATTTCTAACGTAAAATAATGTTTTAAATATAACTATATTAATTCCCAGGCACTTCTTGAACTTTTTAATTTGAATAATTATATATATATAGATATATATATATTAATAATATATATAATTAATTTTTATATATATTATTTTTTTTGTTATACTTAATAATAGTTAATATATAAAAAAAAATTGTATTTAAAAATTTTAAATATATAATAAAATAGCATAATTAATTTTAATCTAAAATATATTAAATGTTGAAAGGAATTATATATTTCAATGTAAAAAACTTATTTTGGGTGCAAAATTTGAGGATAGACATTTACTTGTAGAGATTCTTTTATTTTATTTTTTTTAGCTTTTGGTATTAAGATGGATCTATGCTAGTTCTTAATAATTGAGTGGATAAATTGGTTTGTTTGAGAACACATCTTCTATAATTTTAATTTAATTATTAGTAGTTATTAGGTGAAGGTTAGAGATTTAATATCCATGAAATATGCTAGAATATGTATGGTAGTATTCATAGATTAAAGGCTAGGATTTACATCCAAATTAGTTATGCTTTTCTAATTAATTTAAGTCAAGTCATTTAACTAAAACAATGTCATATCAACATGTGTCATGTTGGGCATGGGGTATTGACTAACATAGACCCATATTAACTATGGATCCGCTAGAGCCCAGAAGGATCATATATCCTAAGATGCAAACTTATTGTAGAGTGAAAATTTTGAGGAAAGTTTATTCATCTCATTACATAGATTTATACTAGTTCTTAATAAATATTATTTATATTTATATTTTTCACATTTTTATATATAAAACTATTCACATTTCTAATATTATTAAAGCCTTGATTTAATATCTATTGAAAGGCACAAAATATTTGTAAGAGTAGCAAGGATAGTGGGTTTAGAAATATCTAAAAAATAATTATAACATTTTTCTTTAAAATTTAATTAAAAAATGTTATAAAATTACATTAGAATAAAATATTTTGATTGTGAAATAATTCATGGTTTTTCCACATTAATAAGTCATCATATTGACCCATGGTGTTGTAACAAATCTTATTTACAAGTCAATAATATCCATGGTAAAGTGGAGGTAAATATTTATAGTTATAAATTTTGTTAGATTGTAAGTTTATTATAAGTATTAAGATTGTACGTCTATATAATTAAATCTAAATATGATAAGGAAATTATTATTTCAATTTATATGGTAAAAGGGATCTTAATTTACAACTATTATTTATAAGTTCTATATTTTAATGTGATATGTCTATCATGGTTTTCTTTTATCTAAAAAAAATATTGATAATTTTATTAAGAAAAGTAAAATTACGATATAACAAAATGAATTTTATTATTTTAATTTTTTTATTATTAATTGAACCAACATTTAAATGTTTACACTCATTTAATCAATGTAATGAAAGTAATGTCTCCCTATATTGACTCTATAATGCTTTTAACCTTTCTTATTTTTAATTAAACCTACATGTAAATATTTAAAAAAACAATTTCCACCAATAAAACATCATCTTTGTTGTAAAATGACTTTTCATGTAATAAGCTATGGTATTAGGCCATAATCTTGTAAAAAAACTATTTACAAGTTAAGAATTTTAATATTATAGTAGGGGTGAATCTCTATTATTAAGAATATTGTTATATATATATATATATATATATATATATATATATATATATATATATATATATATATATATATATATATATATATATATATATATTTATTGAGTAATAATAATTTAAAATATTTTATATTTTAACTTTTTATTGTCAATTGAGAAAAGATTTAAATGTTTACACTCATTTACTAAAACTAAAGTCTCTCTATAATGACTCTATATTATTTTTAGCTTTTTATTATTTTTTGATTAAGCATATATGTAAATGTTTACAAATAAAAATTTGCACCAATAAAACACCATCGACATTGTAAAGTGTCTCTTGGTGTAATAAGCTATGGTATTGGGCCATAGTATTGTAACAAAAGCTATCTACAAGTTAAGAATTTTCATGGTAAAGTAAGGTTGAATCTCAATTATTAAAAATATTGTTACATACTTCTTAAAATGTATATATGTTTAATCATATAGTAATTTTGTTTTATAATTAATATATATGATGGTGGTGGTGGTGGTTAAAGTCCAATGGGACCAAACATTGGTCTATCCAACCTAAAAACCCAGTTATTTAAACAATATGAGATATATTTATAGAATAATTATATTGATATTTATCATAAATTGATAATTCTTAATATTTACCAATAATTTAATTTACATTTCTACACCATTATTATTTACAATTTTATAAATTTCAAATCTGTATAAAAAAAAAAAATATTTTATTTTATTTTATAAAACTAATATTTTTTTAATAATATATGTTTTGTATTAATTTATTATTTTTATTTATATTTATATTAACATACCACATATTTATTACTATTATTTAATTAAAAATATTATTTTACAACATACACATAATAGAGATTAAAATATTTCTTATAAACATTATAACATCTCCCTGAAATTAAAATGTAGAACCTCTCTCGAAACCATTAAATAAATAACCAATAAACGAATACGAACTAATTTTTTTCATATAAAACTGTTAATTTACATAAAATACTAACTTGAACCCGAAAAAGGTAGGAGAAAATTCAAAAACATATATATATATATATATAATTTAAAATTTATTTTAAAAAATTAAAATAAAATAAAACAAATTAAATGAGAATAAAGATTTTAATTATTTTGATCAATGGAAAAGCAACAACATTTACATTAATCACTTTTATACTTTAAATCTTCTCCTGTCTTTTAGCTTGGGAATGATGCCCGATATAGCATTGGGACTCTTCCATCTCAGTCCCCAAACCTTTTCGACTTACACGTGTACGAACTGTCAAAGTGCAGTCCGAGAGTTTGTCGGTCTTCATAAGAGGCGCTTGGAATCATCTCATGAATAGGCCATTGGAATTGCCCATGTGGACAGATTATTGCTGCACATCCAATGATTTGAGAAGGTAATTTGATTAACATTCATTATTAATGGAGGAACTTAGATTCCAGAAGTTCAGACCATTAGAAAACATGCATTGGATGATTAAAGATTATTATCAATATTTTGATAAGAGTGAAAGCCACGAAAAAATTATATCTAAAAACGTTTTAAAATATTTGTTTAGTTGAAGGTAAGGTGATTTAGGGTTTTTATATATAAGAATTTTTTTTAAAGAACATATTCATTTTAATATTATAATGAATGTTTGTTTATGATGATGATTATGGTGGTGATTAACGTCTGAGATCAAATATTGGTATATAAAAGCTATATATTTATTAACTTAATATTTCTATTATTTTACTAAATGTTTAATTATAAAGAATTGAGTTTGAAATGATTAATTTCTTTTTATATTTAATATAAAATTGACATTTAATATATAAATTGACATATCAATATATGTCAATTGGACTTATTTTTAAAGGTAAAATGTTTTCATCTTTTTAATGCCAATTACTATTATGATATGTGATACTAGAATTGTTATTTTTGAAAATGAGTTGTTATTTTTGAAAATGAGTTTAATCAATCTTAATTTTTATATATAATATGTTAAATTCTATTTGAAGTAATGCTTCCATGTTATGTTCCATATGATTTCTAGGTTGTTATTGTGAGTCCCGAGGTCTCAATCTAGAAGATGTTGTTTACTATGTATGAGTTGTTGTTGTGTCATGTCTTAGTGACATATCCACATTCGTAGGATCTAGAATTGTTTAAGTCAATGACTTATATCATATATATACGCAATTGTTATGATCAATTAAAGATGAGTCTAGTTTTTTGTTTTTTGTAATATTTCTCTCACTCTCCTTATTTTTTCCAATTTGGTATCAGAGATTGTTCTTGCTTTATTCTCATACATGAAGGCTAGTAAGATGTGAGGGATGCTGAAGTGTTATTGTTATGTACACAAATAGATTAATATATGGGTGTGAGAGTTGATTTCTATTGTGAACAATATTTCTCCCTAGTTAACTCTGTGTGTGTGAGTATGTGTGATTTTGGTCCTGTAGATATGTTTGAAATGAACAACCAACATTTCTCTCTTTGTGTGAGAGCCTTCAATTGGAGCTAAGCCATTTTTATTGGTCTAAAGCCTTCCCATATTTTGTGTACTAACTGAGCATGATAATATACACTCCTACAACTTCAAAGGAGGGCCTTCATGATTGTCATTGTTATGGGAGGAGAAAGATCGTGTGGAAAAAAAGGGGCATCAACACAAATTACAATGATCTAATCATTGTAGATTCAACTATTGTGTAGAAATTTGTTGAGGATTCACAAGCTCATGCAATGCACTAAAGCACAAGAAAAGAACCTAATTCTACTTTCAACTAGTAGAAGCCAATAGATCGATGAAAACAATAAGAACAAGATGAAGATAAATCAATGGCACATAACACACGATGTATCTATGGAAAGTCACTGGTTAAAACCCCGCTATCTGTATTGCATATATCAGAAACATGAGTGAAGACACAAAGCTTGTTCTCACTAGAAAAATTCCACAAAAATATGCTCAACTCTCTAAGCTCACAAGTTAGATCAAGCCAAATCCTTAGCCTATTTTGTAGGTCTCCAAGCCCCTAATATCTTGCGTAATTCCTAAGATTAATAACTTGTATTTAAAGGGAATTCATGCTTACAAAACTACGCAATCCAATCATAGGTCGTTCTCTGATTGCATGCATGATATTTACAACTTAGTAAATCGTAGAAGTGATAATACAATGTCCCTGCACTCTAGTCTCAACTCGGTCTTTCTCAGAATTGACATGCATGGGTTTCTGATGAGGGAATCTTCAGTTAGATAGAGTGACACTTGTGGATTCACTTGTGCAGCAACTGAATGTTAACTCTCTATTAGCTCCACAAACAATCTGAATTAATTTAATTAAACATACCTTAGTAAACTGAGTTATGTAATTTACAACTCAATTTAAACTAATACTATACTCCTAATACTTGGGGAGAACATATACATGACCTCAGAAATACTTTCAACACAAAATTCCAAACTAATTAAGCTAATTAAAGTTAATTAACTATTTACAAGTTGTTTTGAGAACATAATTTGATTTTAATTCATAGTTTAAATTCAAGGACAAATTTAAACTGGAATTTCTTGTTTCCATTTCGCAACACTCCCTCTCATTATGAAAGGGATTATCAACTACCCCAATCTTATCTCTGTGAAACTCGAATTTACATCTTGATAATGCCTTTGTCAAAATGTCAGCATCTTGCTCCTCCGTGGGAATGTACTCTAACAACATAATCGACCTCAATGCACAATCTCTGAGATGATGATATTAGATACCAATATGCTTGGACCAATCATTAAAAACTGGATTTTCAGAGAGTTTGATACAACTCTGATTATTGTAGTAAATCATAGTTAGATCCATCTATTGACCAAAGGAACCAACTTGGAGCTTCCTCAGCCATATGGCCTTACATGTTGTTTGACTCGTAGCCATGTACTTTGCCTCTGCCGAACCGAGTGCAACCAATCACTATTTCTTGGTATACCAAGAAACTACTGTTGGCCCAATACTAAAGATCCATCTTGATGTTGTCTTTCTGTCAAATGGACTCCTTGCCCAATCCGTATTAATGAGGCCTTGAAGCTTCACTCCCTCTATCTGCTTGTACCATAATTCATACTGAGAAGTTCCCATGAGGTATCTTAACACATGATTTGCCACATTCTAATATAGCTTGGTATGACTAACCATCACTTGTCTAAGCTAGTTAACTTCATAACACATATGAGTGCATGTTTTCACCAAGGACATGAGTGAACCCACAATTTTCATGTAAACAGTAGCTTCCATTATCCCTGAAGTAGCATCCTCCTTCCTCCAATTACCTGTTGGAGGAGTCTCCATGGGTTTGTTGCTATACTTGCAAAATCTCCTCAGTATCTTGCTAACATACTTACCTTGAGACAAACGACTCCCCATCTCCCTGCCATACCTCCATGCTAAAAAAGTAATGAATGAGCCCCATGTCCTTCATCTCAAACACTCTCACAAGGTCCTTCTTGCAAGATTCGACCAAGTGATCATCACATGTCAATATGAGATCATCAACATAAAGTACAATGATGAACATTTTACCTCCCACCACCCTATAGTGCAGGATCGCATCCATGAAGTAGCTATGTACCCTGGTGTACCAAGCACAGGGTACTTGCTTAAGCCCATATAACACTCTCTTGAATTGGTACACATGTGACTCACAGTCAAAGGTATCAAAACCTTCAGGCTTCCCTATGTACACCTCTTTCTCAATCATGCCATTAAGGAAGACTGTCTTTACATCCATCTGATGTATCTTCCAACCCATCTTTGTTGATAGTGCCAATATAGATCTCATTGATGAGTACCTTGCAACAGGAGTAAAGGTCTTATCATCGTCAATCCCCTCTATCTATGAAAAGTAATGAGCCACAAATCTAGCTGATTCGAATTGGATCCATAGAAGACTGTCAAAGAGCCATGATTGTATCAGGTCGAACAAATCTCTAAAGAAATCCAAAATTGTAGTCAAAGACACCAATAAACCAGTAGCAATGGCAGCCGACGTGGAACGACAAGGACCTCAGTCAAAGCGCACTAACCGAGGCCCATAGAGACTTCGATGGAGGCCAAAGTATCCCCTGGGAGCCCCAGATCGGGAAATGGAGGTGGATTTTGATGTGCAACAGGACCGAAATGGAGGAAGCCCAAGCACTCGATCATGTTGGGAACCAGAGGACTGCGGATGGAAAAGGAAAAAAGTGCTAAATGTACAAGGTAGGCCACGTGCTTTGGAAAATAGATGGTTTTGATCAAGGCGCCCTTAAACGAAAAGAGGTTTTGAATGAGAGCAGAGCGATTCCATACACCGATCGATGCGTGGCAGGTGAAGGTGAGAGAAAACTGTTGTTGATCGTGTGTTATCAGTCGAGTAAGTCAACCGTGCGAAACATGCATATGGAGTCAGATCTGGAGGGCTTAGATCGGACAACTGAGATCACCCCCAAAGGAGGAAGTGGAACCGCCAGAGAATTAAGCCGCATTTTTGAAGGGATTTGGAATTCGTTTGACTGCCACAGTGGAGGAAGAATGCATCCACAATGTAACAGAAGAAATGAACAAACAAAGAAAGATGGCGTCGTTTAGAAGAGGACAAGTGGCCACTCCCTGAGTGTTCATGATGATGTCGAACCAGGAACTCCAAGCGCAATTGCAGAAGGTGAAGAGGTAGAGGCGGAAGAGGAACTCAACAGGCATAGGGATCGAATGGCTAAAGCCATGAAGAGAGAAGGTCAAACCAGTGAAGAGGAAGTAAGACAGTAAGAGTTGAGAGATGAATAAGTGGAACAGTGAACCTAGAGAGGAGGACTGAATGTAGAGAACAGTAAATCAAAGTAGAAGAGGATAGGGGGCCAAGCTGACTAGAGGTAGCATCGAGCACCAGAGGCTTAAGAGACCCGAGCCATCCCAGAGAGGATCTATCCAAGCTGAGCATGACATTGGGCTCTACCCTATAGACCAGAAGGTCATAGGGCTGGTAGGAAGAAGAAATTTGTGTACTCAACTGGCTTGGGGAATCCAAGAGCCACCCTACCAAGCAAAACCTGCTTCAGGAGAACTCACATTGAGTCCCTATATTGTAATTTCTCTGCTTAAAGGCACAATAAAATAAGGCCACCATTGAAATTTGGATTAGAGATGTAGCCCTAGAGAATAGGGTGAACTCCTTATTAAAATTTCTTGTGTCTTTATGTTTTCTTATTGTATTTCTCTGTTGTCTTTCCATTTTATTATCTGTGTATTAGTAATCTGATCAATCCGTTGCTTCAATAACACAGAACAAACACAGCAGGACATGAGTCTGTAATACCTTAGTTTAATAAATCTTTAACTGATGTCACTCATACGGTGAATATCAGTTCACTAGCCTTATGCTTCTCCACACTACAATCTGCAGCTTTCTTTACCTTGTAAATCCAACGAGAGCTCACCGCTGACTTTCCCTCTGGTCTGAGGACCACATCCCAAACATTGTTATGAACTATGGAGTCATACTCCTCCACCATGGCATCAACCTAAACTAGCTATTGTGCTACTTCCTTAAAGGAATATGGCTTCGTGATATCTCCCATAAGAGCCATGTATCCAGTGTACCTCTCAAGTTACCTCCTAGCCTTCATTGAGAAGTGGGTGCTCCTACATTCTCTCGTGCATCATCCAACAATTTGTCACCCTCTCTGGTGCACTTTATTCCCTCTCTAGAAGACTCTTCCTGAGTGGATGTCCCCACTCCCTGATCCTCGGCATGTGGCTCCTCCACATCAATATGAGGCTCCTCAACCTTAGGAGCTAAAATATCCTCACTCCCACGTAGCTCAAGCTCCCTGTAAAAGGAAACTTGCATGGTCTTCTCCTCATCGAATCTGACATCCCTGTAAGCCATTGTCATTCCACTAGTTGACAAGTACATCGGATAATTGTGAGGTGCACCAGTGTACCCCACAAATACACCAACTCTATTGTTGGCTCAAGCTTCTTTCATGCATCTTTGGTCACATGGAAATATACCATTGACCAAAAGATCCTCAACTGACCAACATCTGGCCTCTATCTTCATCTCAAGTATTTGATGTGGGCTACGGTTCTGAACATAAATATATGTGTCACATGGATTAGTCCATAAGTGAAGTCGAAGGCCTTGATCATGCAACATCACTCTTTCCACCCCTACTATTCTTTCGTTCTTCCTCTAACCACTCCATTCTGCTGAGTGTTATGGAGCATCATCAACTCATGTTTAATCCATTCTGTTGTAAAGAAGTTCTTAAAATCATTTGAGACATACTCACCATCATTATCACTTTATATATCTTTAACCTTCTTTCTTGACTCTTTCTACACCAATTATTTAAACTCACAAAACTTTATTAAAGTTTGATCATTTTTCTGCATGAAAAATATCCAAATTTTTTGAGAAAAATCATTAACAAATATAACATAATACTTCTGCTTGGTCATGGATGTTGTCAAGAATGGTCCACACACATTTGAATTGACTCACTCTAGAATAGCCTCTTCTAGACCATCTATGTTGTGAAAGGAAGCCTCAGTGTATTTTCCCAAAGTAGACCCCTTGCATGTATCAACTTTCTCTAGTGTAACTTTGCGAAAACTGGTGGAGATCTGTTGCATAATCTTCAAAGCCCCATGATGCAAGTGGCCCAATTTCCTATGCCACAACTCAGCAACGTCTTGGCTCTACACCCTTTCTTCTTTTTTGCTCAAAGTAGCATAGTCCTCTACCTTTAGCTTATAGATATTTTTCAGCCTAATCCCTATCTTGTTTACCTTACCCATGGCTATGTGTTGAAGGAACACATTTCCTTTCAAGAATATCACATCTTAACCTCTATCCTCAAGCATGGAAACATATACCAAGTTCTTCTTCAGCCTGACCAGATACATAACATTCTTCAAGGTGAATGGAGCCCTATGCTCCCTCTCAAAGGTAATCATGCCCAATCTAGCAACACTATACTTTCCATTGTCACCCATATTGATATCCATGTGGAGGTCTTTCTCCTCCAGGTCAATGAATAACTCTTTATCGCCAGTCAAGTGGAATGATGCTCCACTGTCTAAGTACCATACACTTCCCGTCATAGACGACACCATGCATGCAATGATGGAAAAGTCCAATTTGAATTGAGAGGCTAAAGCCTCACTCGTCGCTCCTCCTAAGGACTTCTTCTTGTACTTCTTAAGTGAACAATTTGTAGCAAAATGGCTCAGCTCATGACAATTAAAGAACTTAACTTTTGTAATGTATTTATTCTTACATCCATGATAAGAATCCAATTTCAAATTGGAATCTTTCCCTTCCCCTTCTTCACCTTAATCATTAAGGCACATTTCTCTTCATCATTAGTCTTTGATGAAGAGCCATCCCTCTTGTTCTCCTCATCTCCTCCTACCTCAAATCTGACCATAGTAATTCCCAATCTGGCAACTTTTCTTAACCATTGACTGAGTCTTGATAACTATGCCAACTCTTTGGGAATCCTAGAAGAGCAAGACTCACCATATCATGCTTGGCAGCCGTAATTCCAACACTTCCAAGTTCATTGCGACACTGAGTGAACTTGGTCAAGTATTTTGAAATCATCTCGCCTTTCTCCATTTTGATTTTTCAAAGTTTTTCCTTTAGTGCTAACTTCATTTGGTTACTATTGTTCTGATACAAGTTTGTCAATTTTTTGCACATAGCATACAGAGTTTCCTTGCCATGGAGACTTGAGACAATGTGGTCTCGAACTCCCTCAAGTATTGTCCACGTTGCCTTCGCCACACACTTCTTCTAATAAACCAGATTTTGTGCATCTGATGTTGTTGGCCTATGAATGTCTTAATTAATGAAATACTTCAAGCCATTATCTTCTAGCATAGCCTCAATTCTATCCCTCTAGGTTATATAGTCTGATTTTCCTTCCAAGGCATACTCGAGCCGTAAACCAGAGAACACCATCTGTTGATCATGATGTATGTATTGCAAATTCAAATTTCACCTATAACCTAAAACTCAAAACTTCGAAATATCCTCATGTATATTATCATCAGCTCTGCTACCATGTAGAAAATCCTAAATATTCATAATTTGATGCAATGTAATAGAGTAGATGACAATAATCTACTTCCACTTTCAACCAGTGGAAGCCAATAGATCGATGCGAACAATAAGAACAAGAAGAAGATAAATGAATGGCATAACAAAAGATGTATCTAGGGAAATCCATTGCTCAAAACCCCACTATCTGTATTAAATATATCATAAATATGTGTGAAGATACAAATCTTGTTCTCACTAGAACAATTTCGCACATGTATGCTAAACTCTCTCAGCTCACAAGCTAGCTCAAGCCAATTCCTTAGCATATCCTACATCTCTCCAATCCCATAATCTCTTGCGTAATTACTAGGATGAATTACCCGTAATTAAAGGGAATTAATTCTTCCAATACTACACAATCCAAACATAGGTCCTTCTCTAATTTCATGCATGATATTTACAACTCAATAACTCACACCACTAATAGTACACCATCCCTACACTCTAGTATCAACTGGGTCTTTCTCATAATCAACATGCATGAGTTTGTGATGAGGGAATCTTCAGTTAACTAGCGTGACACTTGTGGATGCACTAGTGCACCAACTGATTGTTTACTCCTTATTAGTTCTACAAACATTTAGAACTAATTTAACTAAACATAACTCAGTAAACTGAGTTATCTAATTTACAAGTCAATTTAAACTCATATTGGACCACTAAAAATTAGCAAGAACATATAAATGACTTCAGAAAGACTACCAACTCGAAATTCCTAAGCTAATTAAGTTAACTAAATTTACTTAACTATTTAGAAGTTGCTATGAGAAAAGAATCCGATTTAATTCACAGTTTAAATTAAAAGACAAATTTAAACTGGAATTGAAGCTCATGTTTCTTTACTCTTTTAAAGCCATGTGTAACTCTTAGTATGATCCAAGGTTGTGTGCGTATATCAAATTTTATAATCCTAGGTGTCATGTTTCGACTATTTTATTCATATGAGTGGAGTTGTCTAGGATCGTTCTCAAGACATCAAAATTTGTCATTGTGCGGGCTCATGGGAAAAAAATTATGCCCATACCTCAATAAATGGATGCGGTATCAAATTTGAGATGCACAAGTAAAGTTGACAAGTGTATTAGATGCATCAACTAGAATATCGATTAAATGCTCATTTCTACATGATGGAGATTTGGCCAAACATTTGGAAAAACTTATATGGTCTTGTTTTTTATTTATTCATATGTCAAAGAAATTGTAGCAGCATAGATCCAATATTCAAATTATTTTCTTATCATCATTTAAATTGGTGAGAGTATGTTCTTTTGCGTGAATCGTCGTGATGAGATGTAAATTTGATATTGTATTCTGTACATGGGAGTCATCGCCTAGAACTATAGACACATCCCAAGGTAGAATGAGAAGCAGATATGTGTGGTTTTATTCTTCAAGACGTGGTTAATTTGTTTTGTTGTCATAGGCTGTGTCAATTTCATTATTAGGTTTTCTAGTTCAAGAAGTGGTTAATTGGTTTTGTTGTCAAAGGTTGTGTCACTTTCATGATTAAGTAGTTTATTTTCCATTTTTTAATTAGTTAAATTTGTGTGCATTTGATATTTAAAGGCGTGCTATCGTTTAAGTGTATTCTGAAAAAATTAAATGATGCAAAACCACAAAGAACATGGCAACCATTGAACAAAATAATGTGACCCATCATGCTCCAAGACCATTAGTTATAGGTTGTTCTTAATGAGGTGAAGTAGGTGTGACTAATCGAGAGAATCAATACAAGTTATTTTATACAAGATCAAGTTGTGGAATTGTCTATAGAAGACATTTTGTACCAAGAATTATATTATAGATAATTGATGAAGGTTCCAAAGGGTCATGGATTCAGCATATGGTGGCAGTTTCATAGGATGGTTTAGTATCAAGACTCTCCCATTGTGGTATGAGAGGTCGAGAAGCATACATTCTATAGAGTACATCAACGATGGTCTAAAGTGGTTGTGTCTTAAATGGATTATGTGGGAAGCTAAAAAGTATGTAAAAGAAGAGAGTGGAAACTTTGAGATTTCAAGTGAATATAAGTTCTAATGATGACCATATCAAAAAAATGTGACAAAGATTCATTTATTTTTGTAATGTTTGTTTTCTATATTTGTTAGATGTGAGCATTAAGGGAGGGTGTTGAAAATAATGCTTCTATTTCATGTGTCATGTGATTTATAGGTTGTCATTTTAAGCCTCGAGGTGTCAATCTGGAAGATATTTTTTCCTATGTATGAGTTGTTTTTGTGTCATGTCCTAATTGTATATCCACTTTATTAAGATTTATACTTGTTAAAGCCAATACTTTATATCCTATATATATAATTATTGTGATCAATAAAAATTAAATGTAGTTTTATGTAATATTTTTCTCTTTCTATTTTTTCTAATAATGAATAACTTTTATATGGTGAACCCAGAACCAAAACACATATATTATAAAAAAATTATAAAATTATTCTTCGTAAAAAAAATATTTATTAGTATCCATATTAAGAAAAAAAGTTATTAAAAAATAAGATTAGTTTGTTTAAGGTTAATTTGGGTAAGGTTCATAGATTATAGATTGCCGGTTAATACTAATTTATCTTTTAATTTTGTACATGTGTGAATTCTCATTAATCAATTTCATTTATTATATACAAATACTTTTACCTATCGAAACCATAAATTCTAATCAAATGCATACAAATGAAAGCTATTCTGATAGTGTCGGTGTCAAGCAGAGTGAAGATCACGATGACAGGACCTAGTCGTCATGACGAGGAGAAAAAGCACCAGACAAACGCATCATGATTGTCATCCCCCTACACCTGCGGTAGTCTTCCAACCGCTTATAGCGAGGTGCGGCACCACCGAACGCTTTCTTTTCACCAATACTCACCTTCGTGGACTACGCCTAATTCACTTGTCCTTACTTAGTTTGTTTTTCGCAACCAAGTAAAATGCAATTATCCTTTATACTTAATGAAGCCCATACTCATTCATTATCATCATGCAATTAACCAAGAACAACAACAATTGCAAACAAGTATAAAGGGGAGGGGCAACTCCCGAACAAGTCTGCCCAACAATATATTATAACCAGTATTTCTTCAATAATACAATCATCAAGTATACTTGGCAAAACTCCAAGTCTATACTTAGAATATTTTACAACGAAGGCATAGAACAGCCTTTACAATGCTTGTGCCAAACTCACACGGTAGGAGGGTGCTCACCCGAGACACCTAGAACTCCACCTTAAGTTCTACAGAAAACCACATGCTCATCGACCAACACATGACACACTCTTCCAACCATCAACCAAAACTTCACCTGCACACTCTCCAAGTCAATGCGCATGAGTTATGCGCATGCCTCCACCTAACTGCGCACTTTTGTCTTGTGTAGATGCTAAGAGTGAATGCCAAGTCGAATGGCTTGTCACCAAATGAGCTTGGAGCTCCCTTTACTTATACCATCCATGCGTTGATTTTCAACGGGTGTGCATCCCTTAGGCCGACCCCAAAAAGTCTCCACGCACGCCCATAAGCTCCCTTAACAAGTCGGCTTTACATCCTTTTAACCATCGCATATAAATCTTGCTTCAACACTTATTCAAATTAAGTGTTCCTCATATCATCGCTTTTATCGTCGCATATTGTCGCACCTTTGTCACATTTTCACCGTCGCTCCATCGCATCGTGCGTTCGTGTGCCTGCCCATGCGCCCGCCTGCCTACCCACGTGCCCTCGTGCACAACCTCACCCGGCGCTCGTCGCAGCCGCAACTCGAAGGCCTTACATCCTCCTCCACCTAAAATCGTTGTTGTCCTCGAAAACATACCATCTCGGTAGCCATCCACCAAGATCATCATCATCCATGATGTTGAATCTTCCACATAAGGCAAACATCCCTGCAACCTATGTAGACTCCATCTCCATCATGTCTCACCTTAGTGACTAACTCCCACCAAGATACCCATACCAAGGTATGCACCTCTATGGTATGTTCCCCATCAGATATCATCTCAATCCATGATCATCGACTCCTCTGCCACAATCTCCACTACAACATCTCGTGTCGATCCCATCATGTGAACCTCTGTCATGTTAGTCCAACAAAATGCCAACATATCTCTGCACACTTTGCGACCCCATGTCATAACTAGTTGGGTAGCTAATCCAACCATCACGCTCAATCCATGAGAGTGAACATCCTCATGCCATCATCAGTTGTTCCTCAAACATCTGCCACATCCTTGACTCATCAAGAATCTACCACCATAATCCATGCTCAGGTCCATGGAAACTCCATCCATCTGCAACATGTCATGATGCTTGATGTCAAGTCATCCCTGCACCATTAATCATACCTGCTCCATATGTCTAAGGGACTCACTGCCATGAGCAGCTAACAATGAGCCCCGTCTTCTTCATCTATCTAAGAAGATGTAGAGGGAGTAGAGCCTGAAGGCTCTCCCTCACTAATCAACTCAATCCATCTATCAGGATCCTCAATCTCCATTCTTTGTAGATAAGCATCCCGGTCTTCCTTCTGTACATCCCGCCTCACATATACCTCATCATCATCATCATCATCCTCCACCAAATCTAGCCTTCTTGTCAAATCCAAGATGCTATCTGAAAGTGATCTAATGACCAATGACTGCTCAATAATCTTTGCCTCAATAGTAGACAATCGCTTATTCACCTTTCCCTTATCCTCCATTTTCATCACTCCCAATTTACAATCAGGCATTGTCACACCAATGGTTGGAACACCAATGGGTACATCTTCCCTTCCATCATAAATGTAGAGCTTCCTCAAATGTGGAACAACCATAGCCTCAAATTGTTTCATGAATTCCATCCCCAATACAGCCTCATAGTCATCAATCCGCACTATAGTGAAGTCCACCTTCCCGGTCCATTCACCAAGTGTAGTGTCCACCCTCTCAGCTATACCAAGAATCTCAATAGGAGGAGAATTCACTGTCTTCATTTGTGCCTTTGCCGGTACAAACTTTAGCCCAATTCTTCTCGCAGTATCTTCACTCATGAAGTTGTGAGAAGCCCCACTATCCACCATAGTGAGTATATCAGCACCTCCAACCTTCATCTGAACATACTCCAATCTGTTCCTCTCAGGATCCCTCCTAGAGACCACCTCCGTAGTAGCAGAAGCACCAAGTATCTGCATCATCCCCACAGAAGCACCTTCATTCTTCGCATTAGATTGTGAAATAGCAGCCACCTTTGGTTTAGAAGGACAATTCTTCACCGTATGTGGTCCAGCACATATCCAACACTTCAAGGCTATCTTCGTCTTCGAACTATCATCCGATTTCGAAGCATCTTCCTTTTTCTTATCTTTCGGTTTATCGAACTTCTTCTTCCTATCATCAGAAGTCTCATCATAATGCTCCACCAACCTGTCAACAGCAGAAAAAGCTTCTTCAAGTGTCCTAATCTTCTGCCTCTTCACTTCATTGCGTGGCCAAGGCTTCAACCCAATAATGAAGTTGAACACTTTGTCCCTCTCCGCCATGTCAGGAAGTCCCAGAGCTGCACTTGCAAACTGCCGTTGATATGCTTGTAGGCTTCCGATCTGCTTTATGTACTTAATCTTCATCCTTGCTTCCCATGTTTCATCCTGAGGACTAAAATGAGTCTGCAAAGCCTTCTTCATTTCATCCCACGAAGTAATGTCATCAGCACTACCATTGGCAATCTGATCCAAGCTCCTTCGCCACCACATCTTAGCATCCTTTGTTAAGAACTGAGCAGCTACCTTGACCTTTGTCTCATCATCAGATAGACCCAACCATTCCAAGTATTTCTCCATGTCCCATAGAAAGTTACCAAGAATCTTCGCATTCCCTGTGCCATCATAAGATTCTGGTTCCTTAACCTTCACATGAGGTACTCCTCCACCTGAGTTATGCCTCACTGCCTTCTTCAACACCACTATCTCATCCTTGGCTTCGTCAAGAGTTTTCTTCAAGTTCATGATCTCTGCAAGACCCTGATCCCTTGCTTCTTCAACCTCCTTGACCCTTACTTCAAGTTTTGTACACATAATATTAGTGTACTCATACTGTGTTCGGAGTTCATCATGTTGTGTCCAGAGTTCATCGAGCTCTTCCCTTGTCTTCAAGTTGGCCTCTTGTTCTTTAGCAAACAAATCCATCTTCTTATCCCAAGAAGTCTCCATATCCTCCATCTTTTGCAACACTTTCTCAATGAACCCAATAGTAGTATCCTTCATAACGTGACTAAAACCAACCTGAGATTCGAATGCCATCTCTAACAGCTTCTTTCTCCTTTGCAAACTAGTTTCGACCATTCAACAGCTTCACCAAGTCACCTGCAATTAGAGCCAACCCTTGTTCCACTTATGTGAAACAGTTTCCTTCACCTGCAAGTACCCTTTCCACTGTCACGAGAAACCCTGCTCACCAGCTCTAAACATAAGTCTTGTTCTCACCTGTCAAGTGTACACCGGCTTCAATACCTCAACACCTGAATCTGTTCACAAGCTTCAATCTTCACGAGCAAACCTTGCTCTGATACCACCTTCACTTCGGTGAAGGTGTGTAGCAGCCACAACCTTCAATCCCCAGGAATCAGCTGCTCCGATACCACCTGTCATGCCCCTACACCTGCGATAGTCTTCCAACCGCTTATAGCGAGGTGTGGCACCACCGAACGCTTTCTTTTCACCAATACTCACCTTCGTGGACTACGCCTAATTCACTTGTCCTTACTTAATTTGTTTTTCGCAACCAATTAAAATGCAATTATCCTTTATACTTAATGAAGCCCATACTCGTTCATTATCATCATGCAATTAACCAAGAACAACAACAATTGCAAAAGAGTATAAAGGGGAGGGGCAACTCCCGAACAAGTCTGCCCAACAATATATTGTAACCAGTATTTCTTCAATAATACAATCATCAAGTATACTTGGCAAAAATCCAAGTCTATACATAGAATATTTTACAACCAAGGCATAGAACAACCTTTACAATACTTGTGCCAACCTCACACGGTAGGAGGGTGCTCACCCGAGACACCTAGAACTCCACCTTAAGTTCTACAGAAAACTGCATGCTCATCGACCAACACACGACACACTCTTCCAACCATCAACCAAGACTTCACCTGCGCACTCTCCAAGTCAATGCGCATGAGTTATGCGCATGCCTCCACCTAACTGCGCACTTTTCTCTTGCGTAGATGCTAAGAGCGAATGCCAAGTCGAATGGCTTGTCTCCAAATGAGCTTGGAGCTCCCTTATATATACCATTCATGCGTTGATTTGCAAAGGGGTGTGCAGCCCTTAGGCCGACCCCCAAAAGTCTCCACGCATGCCCATAGCTCTCTTAACAAGTCGGCTTTACATCCTTTTAACCATCGCATATAAAGCTTGCTTCAACACTTAGTCAAATTAAGTGTTCCTCATATCGTCGCTTTTATCGTCGCATATTGTCACACCTTCGTCACATTTTCACCGTCGCTCCGTCGCATCGTGCGTTCGTGCGCTCGCCCGCGCGCCTGCGTGCCTACCCGCGCGCCCTCGTGCACGACCTCACCTGGCGCCCGTCGCACCCGCAACTCGAAGGCCTTACAATGATGATGAAAAGACGATGAGGAAGAGAGTTACAAACAAACACAATTCAAATTTTCCTATGGTATAGTTCTGACATGGGAAGGATGGAAAATACTATGGGCACTATATTGTTTTTGATCTTAGAGTAGTTTAGAGTTTTTAACCATAATAACATTATTAAAGTTTATAGTATTAAATTTAAGGTTTATAATATTAGGATTTATATATTAAATATAAGTCTTTTGATATATTAATTTTCTAACTTATAATATTAATTTTAATATTTATAATTTTTAAAGTTTATAATATTAATAATCTTATGTTTTGTAACATTAAAATTTAATGTTTATAAATTGTGGAGTTTATAATATTAATTTTATTGTTTTTAAAGATTTATAATATTTATTTTATAGTTTATAATCTTAATATTTATAAAATTATTAATGATCACATTTAAATTAATCTTAAAATTCACTAACTTGAAATTTATAATAGTAATCTTAAAGTTTATAATATTAATAATAAGATTTATAATATTAATGGTAAAATTAAATATTAATTTTAAGATTTTTAATATTAATATTAAAATTTAAAACTATTAATAATTGTATTAATTATGCTCATTATTATTATTATAATGTAAATATTATAAAATATATCAATTAATATTAATAGTAATTAATATAAATATTAAACGACTTCTATATATATAAATATGATTGTGCTACTGAAAATGCAATCCATCAAAACTGGAGTGGAGGGTCACCATAATGAAGATCCAGTCCTGATGCCCAATGACAAAAGCACCGGAGAAAAGCACATGATGATGAAACCACGATGTAGAAGACAGTTACCTACTAACAGAATTCGAATTGTATTATAGTTTTGACAAGTTGGTTGATGCTGGAGGATGGAAAATACTACCGTTGCGGATGCCAAACTATCGTTATTGATATATTTACGACTCTCCTCATGGAATCCTCTCCACTTGCACAAAAATGTATTTCATTTGACGAGAGCCATGGCATTCGAAGTGATCTACAATATCCATGTGGTAAATAGTTTTTGTTTATTTTTCCTTTTCTCCATCTACAGCTACCGCCATTATTTATTTTCGCTCATTTGTATCAATTGTACCTTACAATTCTAATTTTAATTTAGATTCGGTTTTAAAATATTATTTTATCCTCTTATTTTGATATTTACAGGCCTTGATCCTCCGGTCACGGCAGATTAGACTGTACGATTGACGGGCTTATTTTTTCAGATGATAAAATTCTTATTCCTGGCTAGTTTTACTTATAATAGAGTGTTTCCGTTTTGTAAATTCTATTTATTCCTAATCTTTGGGACTCAACATAATGTTTTTCAATATAATTTTACAAAGGACATTATAAAGTAGAACTTATCTCACTCTTGATATGTCGGCATCAACATAATGTTTTTCAATAAAAATCATTTTATTAAGGACATTCTAAAGTAGAACTTACCTCATGACAAGAAAAGGAGTTCACAATTGGCACAACCTCAAAAGAAATTCCATAATCGAAGTATAATTGTTAAGAAATTTTCCTGGTTCAACAAACTAATCAAAATGGACATGTAAATAGAAATAAACACCTTAGATCTTTTAAGTCAAACCAAAATCACAAAAAAAAAAATGAATCAAAACTATTATGATATTTCTTTTCCATGGATCATATAAGTTCTTGCCTTAGATCTTCTATAAAACGCTGTATAAAACTCCTTCTCAGCTTTAGTAAACTCCCACTCAATCACTTGTACATCAGTGAGGGGAAGAACAAGAATGGGTCTGAATATTCATGAACAAATATTCGAAATCACTCAAAGGGACAAGATATCATATGATTGTTGTGTATCACCCCAGTTATTGATAAAGTAGCAATTAGAATGAATTCCATGCCATCTTATTCAAATTAGAACATTGTTGTATATCAACCCAGTTTTTATCATTACAAGAATGAGTAATTGTTGTGTATCCACTTGTACATTAGTTGGAGGATGAACAAGAATGGTTCTAAATATTCATGAAGAAATATTAGAAATTAAAAGGGACTGGACATCAGATGCCACATGAAATTCCTAGTTGAAATCACTCAAAGGGATTGGATATCAAGTGACTATTGTGTATCACCCTAGTTTTTTATAAAGTAGCAATTAGAACAAATTCCATGCCATATTATACAAAGTAGAACATTGTTGTGTATCACGACAGCTATTGTCAATGTGTATCACCCCATCTATTGATAACTTAGCAATTAAAACAGGTTCGAACATATAACTACTCATAAGAGAATTAAAAAAGCACTCGATCTTTGGGACTCAACATAATGTTTTTCATTAAAAATCATTTTACAAAGTACATTCTAAAGTAGAAATTACCTCACTCTTGATCTTTGGATCTCAACCTAATGTTTTTCAATAAAAATAATTTTACAAAGGACATTCTAAAGTAGAACTTACCTCATGACAAGAAAATGATGTTCACAATTGGAAAAACCTCAAAATAAATTCCATAATAGATGTATAATTGCGAAGAAATTTTCCTTGTTCAACAAACTGATCAAACTGGGCTTGTCAATAAAAATAAACACCATATATTTCTTACGTCAAACCAAAATCACAACAAAAAAATGAATCAAAACTTCTATGACATTTATTTTCCTTGGATCTTATAAGTGCTTGATTTAGATATTCTATAAAAAGTTGTATAAAACTCCTTCTCAGCTTTAGTAAACTCACACTCAATCACTTGTACATCGATAGGGGGGAGAACAAGAATGGGTCTTAATATTCATGAAAAAATATTCGAAATCACTCAAAGGGACTAGACATCAAAATCTAGATGAAAGCCCCAGTTGAAATCACTCAAAGGGACTCAATATTATATGACTGTTGTGTATCACCCCAGTTGTTGATAAAGTATGGATTGGAACAAATTGCATGCCATCTTATTCGAATCAGAAAACTATTGTATATCACCTCAACTGTTATCATTACAAGAATTTGTAGTTGTTGTATATCCACTTGTACATCAGTAGGAGGATTAACAAGAATGGGTCTGAATATTCATTAAAAAATATTATAAATCTGTGAAAGGGGCTCGACATCAAACTCTAGATGAAAGCCCCAATTTAAATCACTAAAAGGGACAAGATATCAGATGATTGTTGTGTGTCAACGCAATGGTTGATAAAGTAACAATTAGGACAAATTCCATGCCATCTTATTCAAATTAGAACATTGTTGTGTATCACCTGAACTGTTATCATTTCGTATCACCTGAGTTGTTGATAACTTAGAAATTAGGACAAATTCCAGCATATAACTACAAATAAGACAATAAAAAAAACTCTTCTTCTTTGGGGCTCAAAATAATGTTTTTCAATAAAAATAATTTTATAAAGGACAATAAAAATCATTTTACAAGGGACATTCTAAAGTAGAACTTACCTCGTAAGAAGAAAAGGACGTTCACAAATGGCACAACCTCAAAAGAAATTATATAATAGATGCATAATTGTGAAGAGGATTAGACATCAATCTCAAGTGAAATTATGAATATTCATGAACAAATATTAGAAATCACTCAAAAGGACTAGACATCAAAATCTAGATGAAAGCCCAATTTTACAGTCATATCTTCCCTCTTTGCAAAATTGTCTTTCTCCCTTCGTAGCATCAAGGGCCTCAAGTTAACTTGAAATAATTTCAAGCCATGTTCATCACCTTCCTCAAAGGGGTTTTGAATTAGTTTATACCACATCGACACCACAAGTTATAGTATTAAAATTACAACATCCTATTATAATCTATAAAATGGAAGTTGTGATATGAAATCAAAATTTTGCAACAGTAAAAGAAAAAACATGTACATTTCAGTTTTTCTAAATAGTGCAACTCCTTAATGCATTTTAACAATGCTGCATTTGCATTCCTTACTACAGATCTGCAAATCCCTAGCTACATAAGTAACATACTAAAAAATATGTTGATGGTCAATTAATATTTTGTAGCAAGCTTTTGTAATAGTTTGGTTGTATATGGAAATATTAATTTTGATTGTGGGTAAACAAAGCTTAAATAAATGTTTCTATTCAAGCACAAGGTATGACAAAACATGGCACTAAAATATATCAAAAGGAAAAAATGATTGCAATACCATTAGTAGCCCAAGTGTGTAGGAAGTCATTAGTTTCCTATGAGATGACAATAAATATTTATAGCAAGATAAAATTACTATTCATTTGAAAATGTAGCTTTCCATACAACTTAGCACTTCTGAAGTGTTTGTATGGAACAAAAATAGTTTGAAAAAACATCACTCTCACCAAGCCCATTTCCACCATTTCAATTCATCATCTATGCATTGTTCATCACATTTAATAAATAAATTGCTTATGTTCTCCATGCAAGTCAATAAAAACTATTGCATACTTATAGTTTCAAAATCTCTCTACTTTTTTTCTTGATCAATGCCCTAAGTGTAAAATGGGAATTGATAGCAACCTCACAAGTCATAATATATTTTTTAAGTTTATATCTTATTCACCCGAGTCAAGATAAGAATTACAAATCCCTTACACAGACCAACTATTGGGATCATTAAATTGTAAACCTCTATAACCTGACAATTATTTACAGTGCTTCAAATGGATCACCATTCCACTTACAACCCATGAGAATGGAATATATCTTGTAAGATCTCATTGGCTATGTCAATTGGGTTGAGATTTTAGAAGTGAGATGAGTATAGACCTAAATTGTCATTTGCAACAGTAAGTGGCATCTCACAATGACTTCTCTTAAAAGGACTCCATTTGATGAATTACAAAGTAAACATAAATTGACTTCTAATTGATGTTATTATGTACAGAAACGAAGCCCATAAATGATATATGTGTTAAGGCAACCTACCTTTTTAGCACCCCCATTTCTTCTGAAAATAGTTTTCTTGTCTTACACAGAAATCAAATCCATTTAAATAACATTTGAAATTTTGATGGACATTATTGATTCCTCCATTAATATCGAAAACATATTCTCTACCTACATTCATATAGGTCGAAAAATGGCAATCCCAAATATGGAAACCTAAACTCTCACCTCAGGTAGTAGACCATGTAGTTATAATTATTTTCAATCCTGAAGAGAATTTAGAATTTTAGTTGACACCATATCCTCCCTCCATTTAAATCACACTTGCATTCATTGCCATGGCTTCAAGGAGTGTAAAAGCTTGAAGAATTCAAGTTATTTCTACGCTATTTCTACCATATATTAGATCACAAATGTAGTCCAAAATGTAGGAATATCTCAACATTTTATGAGGCCCATATCGATATTGACGTCATGTAACATTTAAATAGATCTTACAAAATCTCAATGCTCTAGAAACATGCAAACGAATTCTATAAGTCAAAAACCTATCCAATTTGTAGTAAGGCAACTAGACAAGGATATTCACAAGTTTCCATTTGAAAACCTGGAAACATTATATGTATTTGTGCTTAATTGCTACGATGGGGACAAATCAAGTCCTTGAGATGTCACATATAAGAAAATAACATGAAGAAAATGCAGAGTTTTGATAAATGAAAGAAAATAGATAAGTTTCTACATATCACGAGTCCACAGGTGGTAACTTGATCACAAAAAGAATATAAAATATGAAAATCACTCCATGATGAATATAAAACAAGCAGTAGGAATCCACCCTAGAGACAAATCCAACCCAAAAAGCCAAAAATAAATTTTGTGAGGACTGAAAATGGTACTAAAGATACCACAAAAGGTGTCTAAGAAAGTAAGAGACTACAGTCATCTTCAAAATAGTTATTAACCTCTTTTAACCATCTAAAAATGTATTATAGTATTGATATACCTTACAATGAAAGTTGCCTCCAACAAGTAACCCAAGGCATGAATAATCTATAAATATAGAAAGGAACCAAAGGATGGCCCTGTTGAATCAACTAATGTAACACTATCCATAGGAATAAGGCTTTGTGACAAAAACTAAGGCCAATTCAGTAATGAAATTATCGCTCATTATACCCCACATTGTGAATCAGAACCTAAGCACATCAACGTATCTTAAAGATGAAATAAAAATCAGGTCAATCATAAGGTTTTTAAAGTGAACCTTCAACTTAAGGAATTGCTACCTGATCTCTTTGGCCCACTCCATTGCCAAGCTGAAACCACAATATCAAGGATGAATCCCCCCTGGTCAAGCCTACTATGCTTCGGTTGCACTACATACTTGGTAACTAACGAGATCCTTAAGGCCACAACCTTTGTCACAATTCTATAAGAAATGGTAAGAAAAGTAATAGATTTTCGACCACCTATAAAGTATATCATTTCATTCCAATTAATAGGCTTCATGAATCCATAATTGAGACTTGAAAAACTTAAAGAGGCTAGAAGAAAAAACTTTCTGCATCTAGACAAAATATATGATCCCTAATGAAGGCCCACATGAACTTATAGACTTAGTAAGGAAAACCATCCAATCCCAAAGAATTTCCATTTTCCATTGAAATAGAGGAAATAGATCAGTAATCTTTGATTATATCTTGAACCACCATATCATTTTTCCCACTAGAAAACCTACAAAGGATAATCATGTAACAAGAATCTTCCACAACACACACACTCTTTATCAAAGCAAAAGGAGGAAATATAGGAAAAGGGATACCGCTGTTATAGATGTACAATATATGATGTTGATAGACCAAACCCCACCTCCAAACCTATCTCCTTAGAACTCAAACATGATTAGGTCCCCCCTGAAGATGCATTAAGTTGTCAACATAGAATAGGACATCCAATTCCACAGCTATCATTGCTCAAAGCTACGGATAGGGTCATACACGACAAAAATGTATCATATGGTCGTAAATCAAGAGAATGAGCCAAACACACATGCCTACCAAATCCAAACTAGAAGAAATAACATGATTCTACAATGTTAAATAAAGAGAAGGAATTATGCCTCCACTCCTTTGAAAATTCTCAAAATCCCTAAAATGGCCCATTCCAATAGCATGTCATTTGGCTTTGAAGCTCAAAACCAAAACCCCCTCGGTTAAACAAATAAGTCTATATCAATAGGTTCAAAATGCATATCATCCACAAATTTGGGAAAGCATCCTTTGGATTTCCCCATGTTATTTAACTAGGAAGAAAATAATACACTCATGGTGTGACATTGAGAGCTTGAGGCCTGAGACTGTAGAAAAACTGCACAGTAAGTTTATTGTTCTATTTAATGCCTGTAAAAATATCCATTAGCATTTGTGTATTTTATGAAAAGGAAATATAATTATTTAGATGTCATGAAAACATATTAGATGATCACAACATACTAGAAATGGCAAGATTCAAGACCCTATCAGACATGCATATTCCAACTAGAGAAATAATAAGGAATAGAGTACCAAAAAGTTTAGATTTCTCAAGCACACTTTTCACTCTTGATCTAGTTTTTGTGTGATAGAAATAATCAAAGTTGTAAGTTGAGAGCTACTCATTAACTACTTGAATCAAACTAAATTTGTCATGTTTTCATAATAGATAACACAATGAAAAAGTTTCTCCTATATGAATCTACAGGATTAGACATGCCACAGAGAACTAGAAATCCTTGCGTCATATTAATATGCCAGAGAATAAACTTCCCTATATACTGCAAAGACATAAATGTAGAGGTATCAATCTTAATCACGAAATTAAAAAAAGAAATGATGTGATTTCCAGATATGAAAATTGAACTAAATATTTAAATATATTAATTGAGAAATTGAGAATTGAGAAGGTAGCTTCTCCATTCTCTTTAGCTATTACAACTATAAAAACATGTTTAAATAGTGGTATCAAGGTGAAAGTCCATAATCTACAAGAACCTTTAGCTGAAAACAACGAAACACTCAAAAATATATAAAAGCATTGATCTACTAAAAACCACTAATGGTTGTGTTAAAAGGATCAACTATTTGACCTTAAGAGAATATTGCCCTCATTCAAAGGAAAACTGCTAGAAAATATTTGCTAGGGATTCCAGAAAAAACATGTAGTAGATCAACTACAAAATGTTGATATTATAAATTATACCTATGTTTGAACTACTTCTTTGATAATAATTCCTAGAATTCTCATTGGAATTGAATCAAATTTTGCTCTTGGATATGGAGAGTCCACAACCAAGATGAACCAAGCTGCATCTAAAATATTTACAACTACTTCTTACGATATGTGTCTTACACATGTAGCACCATATTCAAAGTGGTATGAATATCCACAAACAAGAATTCTACCCTAAATCATAGTCTTGTTAAAATCTTTGGGATTTTGGAAGTCGGACTAGATATCACATAAAAATAATTTAGCATTGCACCAATTCCTACAATGAGAGAATAAGACTGACCTTTTCATGTCGAGGTTGCACATAGATCCATTTGCATATGTTAGGAAGTGTCTACAACAATTAGTGGAGGCTAGTGTTCTTTTGTAGTTATAATCATCTACAATGGCTTCTACAGAAGTTATCGATGGACTAAAGAATACCATTATTTTGAGCTATGGACCACCATTTCCTCTAGTTTTTTCTACAAAAACCCCTTCTTTGATAGAAGAAAGAAGGGAAACATCAAAAGGATTGAGAAATGTAGCACTTTGCCACTTGAAGTTGGAGAATTTGGTCTTACAGAAAGGCTCAAAATGTCTACACCATCTTCGCCAGCATGTAAACAAGGCATGGTAATTTTTACATCTGTGACAATATTATGTCTCTTTGATACAAAATTTATCACACCTCTTGCCTAACTCTCAATTCCACGATTATATTGTCCATGAACCTCAATCTGAGTTAAGGATTATCAAGAAACATCAAACCCGCTCAATGGAAACCACCACGTGATAAAAAAAACCTCTAAATTTTGTATTAAACGCTCTATAGATAGCAATACTGCATGATGGCAAGAAAATATCATATAACAATGAAATCAACAAAAACAAAAATCAACCCACATTATTTAAGTTGAATCTCCACAGTTGTATTGGTTAACAATGAAGATGAAATGAGCAAGCTTAACAGTTTGGCTAGATTTTTGATGAGGCCTCACTGAGCACAAGGGGCCATGCCACATGCTTATAGAATTTGTATGCATGTATCCTCACTAGCACTCCATAATTCCATGTTGTTGTTGCAGTTGTATCACTGATGATGGAGAAAATGAAACAAAATAAATAAGTTAATGCACATTAAAACCATAAATCCATCTTTAGACCTTCAATGTAAAATATTATTTGTATTCCAATTCAAACTACAAGTGGCTTATTTTTTACTCTTTTAAGGGAGTTTCACATAATGAATAAATTAAGATATTTTTAAATAATTCACTACCATATCATTTTTGGGATTCAACTGCATTAAGTAAGTCATTCAAACGTATGACCATTTCCATGAGAGGTAGTCGTAACTGACTAATTTCTCATGATTTTTGAATAGTTCACTTAGCACTCATTGCATCGGGTGATGCTCACAGGGGTGAAGAAGTGGGATTGAAACTAGTGAAATGTGGAGAACGAATCACATAGCATCAATCATCACTTCCGGGGCTTGCACGAAATGGTCATACGTTTGAATGACTTACTTAATGCAGTTGAATCCCAAAAATGATATCTAATATAATGCACTGCGTAAATCCCCCATACTTAAATTCACTACCAATTTGAGCATAGTATCAATTATTAAATAATTCCCATACACTAGCAAATACCACAACTTACATTCTATGTAACAAAAAATCTTTCATCATTATTACAAAATGAATGAATTAAACTTATGTTTTGATATTTTTATGGTCATGATTATTGTTTCATCCACTATTGTTTGCTTCTTCTTTTTCAATGAATTTCAGTTATAACAAGGTAGTTAAATCAGCATCAAAATAAAATTTAATTTTACTCA
Source organism: Pinus tabuliformis (assembly GCA_031772625.1). Classification (NCBI taxonomy): domain Eukaryota; kingdom Viridiplantae; phylum Streptophyta; class Pinopsida; order Pinales; family Pinaceae; genus Pinus; species Pinus tabuliformis. The sequence continues at coordinate 448,215,412 of CM062819.1, forward strand.
CACATTGCGGTGCTATAACATCTAACTTCCTAAATTTTTCTTGGCAGAGGTGGTTTTTTTGTTTGTGCACAGGTGAGAGGCAGGCTGCTTTATCACGAGTGTCTAGACCTAAAAACTATTCTATGATAAGACATTGCATTTTTTTACTATGAGACATCAACATGAGAGGTTACTAAAAGGATTTTAGGAGACACCATACTAATTAAAAAGGCTATAGGTAGAAAGGGAAGTCAATAACTACTATTAAAAAAATCCTTTAAGTTAATTCCATTACAACCTCAGTAACACTACACAAGATTTAGAATTAAAATGTTCATTGGTAATAAAAAAAATAGACCAAATACACATTTACAATAGAAATACATTTCTCCAGCTAGCAATCCATTAAATTTTCCATCTCATAAATTGCATCAACCACCTCTTCAGAATAGGAACATGAACATTTGGGCAATGTAGCCCACAAACCTACTTGTTGAGGTGCATCAACGAAACGGTTTTTTCCTTCGTTAAATAAATGGAAATCCTACCAAACTTCTTGCTTAGGTGCATCAATGAAATTATTTTGTTCTTCTATGGTAAATGAATAACATTTGTTGTAGTATAGTCAAGACTCCAAATATTAAACATTAAAACACTAGAGAGAAGCCTATACTTTGGCCTTGTTTTAGTTCATTTTTGAGTCTCATATGGTGATAAATGAGAGTAAAGAATTCACTAAATACACTCACTCTAAGAATAGATTGATATACAAGATCATGTTTAACACGGACTCGGGTGGGGGGGGTCTTTATAAAACTTGAATACAATATTTCAATTTTCAAAAGTAGATCTTGTGACAATTTTCCCAGTCAATATCATTGATTTACATCTATCATCTAGTTTCCTAGACATTGAAAAAAAAGACAAAACATAAATTCATTTAGAAAACCTAAAACCATTTTCACTTGATTTTCTATCAAAGGTAGAAGGGAGAGACCATCCTTTAAAGTTGCGCATATGGAGATTCAACTTTCCTGTTGTGGTGTTAACTCCTAGCCATTGTTTTTACTCTTTGGTAATATCCCAGACCTTGATAATTTATGATGTTGTAGTCAGTTTTTGAAGGATTTCCATGCACCCCGGAATCAATTTTCTTAATTCCATGTGCTGTCTTGTAATGTGCAATTACTATTCCTTATTTCTGCCTTATTTCACTCTTTTCCACCTTATTCCAATTGGAGGTCAAGGGTTCTTCTCCCCAGCCTGCATCTAATGCAATATTCACTAGTTCATCAGTAACTTTGTTTCCTTTTCTTTGGATATGGTGAAGCTAAATATTTGGGGAGCTCCTTATATGTGTCACCTCCTCTAGGGGGATGTTAATCTCAAATTTTTAGTTTAGAGGTATTCACAGGTAGTCAATATAACCCAGTAAATGAAATAGATCTTTATATATCAATGATGAATCCCCCCTTTAATGATTAAGTGGTCAATTCCCATATCTAAAGAATAGTGTATCTATTGATTGAGGAGAAGAACATATGCTACATTATTGGTGCCCATGTATGTGTTCCAAGAATAGAGAAACATTGACCTTCCTTCTTATTTCATACAAATATGCAACTCAAATGTCTGCTCTGCTACTAGAATTTCTCCTCAGAAAACTAACAAAATTAAGTTTGAGTATAAGGGTCTGGAGGTTGCCACATACTTTCCAAATATACTTAGTAGTTTCTAGATTGAAGTTCTCTAATCCACCAACTTTTGATTTCCTGCACATGGCATTTATAAATCATCTTTGCTAGAAGATTTGGAGTATATCCCCTCTTTGATGGTTTTAACAAATCTGCTAGACATAATTAATGAGATTGTAGGTTATTATTTTTTTGCATGTACATTCATCATATTGTATTTTTCATTCCATTAGCAAACTCTTGCTATATACCAATCAATTTATGGCATGTGAGTTTCCCTCCACTAGAAAATTCCATTCTAGTTGTATCTTTTACAATGGAGAAGAAAGTTATGATTAAATATGATAAGTCACTAAATATTTCTTGCAAATATACTTCTCAGCAAGGGTTGGGCAGTAGTTTTGGCATGGGAACCCTATTTATTATATCCTACACCTATGCATTGAATCTTTCGTACATATCACAGTTAATTATCAGTTAAGAGTAATCTTGTGGCCATGTGCTTAAAGTCATATTTGTAGTTATTTTCAGCATCATTGGCAAATGTAGTATTATCATTAGATAAAGATATTCATTTAAGTGGCCTCATTTATGCATGAAGATTAAATAATTTCAACTAATTGGCCTCTCACTTATTCATGTAGATAAACACATCTTGATTAGTCAAGGAAATTACAAATATTTTGTTGGATCTGAGGTCAATAACCCAGACATCACCATGTTTAAATGCATTTGAATAGGAATAATATGCAACTTACAAAACGTTTGAGATAGTTAATAGGAAGCCAGATATTGATACCTATCATACAAATGACTTGGTATAGATCTAGGTGGCTCCTGACAGATGCAGAAGTCCAAGAGGGCTCAAGAAGGGTCAAAAATAAAAGTGCTTGAATTATGCTGGAACTAGGATCATGTCGAATATCTTGTTTTTTTGATCACATTGGTATGAACGGTTCATCAAACTGAGTCCGTATGCAAAAGTTAGGAGCAATCAATGTTCAGGGTTGACTTGGGTGACTCAGGAGGCTTAAGGAGGCAGCAATTTGGACAAAATCTGGCCACGGGATTCCAACCAAACTCGGCCATATTCCAGGTGAATTTTTAGCCTTTCTAGTTTGTCTCCTTTGGCTTATTTTTTAATTTTCCAAAATTAACCATGTCTTTATTAAAAACAAAAAAAATATAATTTTTGGGGTGGTGGGCCACCAACCCTATCACCCTCCTAAAAAAAATCCAACGTATAAATTAATTATGGGTGGACGGACCATGAACCCCACCATCTATCCCTCAACTACCAAAGTATTAACTAGGGGTGGGTGGCCATGACCTCGCCAACCCCTGGAGCCCTCACACTAAACAACGACATTCAAAAATGGTGAGGGGTGTGGGTTGTCAACCCTGCTACCCCTCCACCTGACCATATGAAACGGAACCAAGCGGGAAATAGGGGGAGAGGGCCATCGAAATCGGCAGACCGAACCCAAAATAAATGGTGCGTTAGTATTACGTGTTCAAATGGCGAGGGGTGGGATTTGATCCCCGACCCCTCCTCAAAAACTTTCCGACATTGCCACTACGCCAAAACTAACTTGTTGTTTCATCCACCAATGAAACTTATAATTAAACCTTTTTGCAGAGTGTGCCATAGAGGAGGAGCATGTAAACAGTTCGAGGCAGGAGTGGGCATGGATTTCTATGCAGGTGGAACTCTGAGTAGTGCAGACAGGGGGCTAGAACCATGATCTGAGCAATTTCTCCATAGGTCTAGATTTTCGTTTTGTCAGTTTTTAAATTTTTTTATATGGTTTCAACATTTATTAATGCCATGAACTCATGGGCATTGTCTATTTCTCCATCAGAGGTCTGCAATTTTCAAGCCTCTACAATTTTGGAGGTATAAGGGCATCATTCTAATTTTTATGTATTTTCATTATTCTTCCATTGAATGAAAATAGGGCCTCCCTTCTACTAGGGCCCAGAGACGTAGTCCCTCCCAGACGAACTCTGATATCAATCTTGTGTCTTCTATGCGTGACTTGCTATTCTTCTCTTCCTCTTATTTTATGCATTTGCAATTTCATGGTTAAATGTAAGCTTAACAAGTAATTTTTTAATCCATCACAAGGAAAAGATTCTTGGGATCAAATGGTCTCAGAGCTGGTCCTTGTAGATGTGAATTACATGTTTATATGCTAGCAAGAAATAGGCTTCGAAAAGGTGAAGGGAAACTAAAGTCTTTCAATCTCGAAGCGGGGCATGCACATCGAAGGAGGAACATGGCAGATGAAGAGGCTTGTTATGAAGAGGAGCTTTTTCCACAAAACCTTCTATAAAATGGCTGAAAATGTCGGTCAGTTGCTTTCAAGGCTAGAGAAAGAAGAAGGGGAAAGGCAGAATAACAAGGTTCAGTGAATGGAAATGGTGGAGAAGAACCCCCTCCTTCTCCTTCCATAAGTGAAGGCTCCTATTCCTCTCATCACCGTCATCATAGAAATTCAAGCAGTTCATCTGAGAAATATTTCTTTAAATTAGATGTCAAATTTGATTTGCCCATGTATAACAATAAAAGTAATTTAGAAAAGCTTGATAACTGGATTAGACAGATTGAGATCTACTATAGGATTTAGTAGATCAAAGAGCATGAAGCAAAGATTCAGTTAGCCTCTCTTCGGCTAAATGGAACCACTCTTGTCTGCTGGGAAAGCAAATTGAAAAGTAGTAAGATTGTGGGTAATCTTCTTTCCTCGTGGCCCAGTTTCATTTCTGCATTAAGAGAATAGTTTTATCCCTTGGGTTATAAGCAACAAGCCTTTATGGATTGGCAATACTTAAGGCAAGGCAGAGGTCAAGATGTTAAGAGCTTTACTGGGGAGTTTACAAAACAAGCATTTAATTTGGGCATTGCAATTGACTCACCTGAGGTAGTAACTAAGTATATTGGATCATTACATAGTTAAATTAGATGCACATTATTATTGTTTGAACCTACTACCATTGACTCAGCCAGTGTAAAGGCCATCCATTTGGAAAACAGGGGAACACACTGACGAGATGACCAGCCAAAGAGAACTACAACAGTCAATAGAAGGGGAGAAAAGCCCTCTTGTACCCATTGTGAGGAGGAGCATGACAAAGAAAATTGTTGGAAGCTGCACCTTAAGTTGAGACCGGAAAGGAACAGCAAAAAGTGGAAGCCGAAGGTCGCATCCACCATGCAACAAAACCAAGATTTCAAGTTAGAGGAAGATGAGAAGGTCACAACTACAAGGTTTGAATGAGGTAGGCCCATTGACTTGGGGTCAAATTTCGGCAATGAAATGATGTTTGCGGCCATTGGGATTGCAGTAGAAGAAACCATAGATTTGGGGTTTGATTCTAGCAGTGAGTCAAAGATTTCAACAAACATAATGAAAAGGGAACTTCCCATGGCAGGACTCCAAGAACTTGAGGAGATCAACCACCGCATCCAAGAAGAGAATGCTGAGCTAAGGGGTCTTCTACAAGAGGCAAGGGAAGAAAAACAAAGATTACTACATCAGTTGCAAGCCAAGGATGAGGCCTTGGAAAAGTCGCAGCATCACTACCCGTAGGTAAAAAATGATTCTCTGATTTCATATGATTTTCATGATGATGAATTCGCTACTTTTGAAAAACATAGTAGAGGGATTGGATCCAAACTATTGAAGAAAAGGGGGTATCAGGGAAAGGGCCTTGGCATCAAAGGCCAAGCCATCGTAAACCCCATCGAAGTCAGGGAAATGTCACATCGTGCAGGACTCGGATATGTCAGAAAGGGAATGGGAGAAAGCTCCAATACAACTAGTAACTAGCCAACGACAGACATTGAAACTCCTTCCTAACATTCTAGCAATAGTGAGGGATCCATGAACACTTATCAGAGAAACACTCGAGGAAAGTTCCCCAAGGCAACCCTAATAGTTTGGAGGAAAAACAATCGTTACAATCTGTGCAACAAAGAGAGACACCAACAAACCACGAGTCTGATGCGCCATGCTCCGGAAACATCATCAGAGGAGCCAAAAGGTGAACATGTTCAACAAATGAATCCACCCCATTCATGGCAGTTTGCTTTATTGAGTTGGTTTTTTAGAGGTAGTAGCTTGTCAAGGCCACCATTGTAAATCATACGTTGCAAGCAAATATAAAAACGATGGTGTGTTGACTACCACTTCAAAATGCAACGATGATGTTTTGGCCTCTTTATTAGTACTTGAGGTATTGATTTTTTTTTTTATGTAATCCTTGGCCAAGGAGTGTGTGCTATAAAGTCTTCACAAGGAAGGATTGTTAAGTCATGTGTGGGGTGCATGATTGCAAAGAATGTACTAGTTTCGCGCGCAGATGATTGAAGGTGTGGATTGAAAAGGACATAAATAGTGTGCTAACTGTAAATTCTTTTGGGATCCAAAATCTCCTTAGTGGGTAGGATTGATCCAGATGGCTCTAGACACATGCAAAAGTCCAAGAGGGCTTAGGAAGGGTAAAAAATAAAATTGTTTGGATTATGCTTGGACTAGGTTCATGTTGAAGGTGTCATTGTTGTCATTGTCATGGTGCAAATGGTTCGTAAAACCGAGTCCGTATGCAAAATTTAGGAGTAGTCAAAGTTCAACGTTGACTTGGGCGACTAGGTAGGCTTAAGGAGGCAACAATTTGGACAAAATCTAGCCACCGGATTCTAGTCAACCTCTGTTAGACTTCGGGTGAACTTGTGTCCTATTTAATTTTTCTCCTTCAGCCTATTTTTCGATTTTTCAAAATTAACCATGTCGTTATTAAAAATATATATATATATATATATATATAATTTTTGGGGTGGGAGGCCACCAACCTGCCACCCCACCAAAAAAAATTCAACATATTAATTAATTATGCGTCGATGGGCCATGACCCCCACTGACCCCCCCTCAACTACCAAAGTATTAATTAGGGGTGGGTGGCCATGACCCTGCCACCCCCGAAGGCCTCACACTAAACATTGATATTAAATATGGTGGGGGGCATGGGCTCTCAACCCCATCGCCCCTCCACCTCACCATATGAAACGAAATCAAGCGGGAAATGGGGGGACGAGCCACCAAAATTGATGGACCCTCCCCCAAATAAATGGCACATTAATATTTCATGTTAAAATAAGGAGGGGCAGGATTTTATCCCTGACCCCTCCTCGACAACTTGCCAACATTGCCACCACCCCAAAACTAACTTGTTGTTTAATCCACCAATGAAACTTATAATTAAATCTTTTTTCATAGTGCGCCATAGAGGAGGAGCATGCACACAGTTCGAGGCAGTAGCGAGCACAAATTTCTACGCAGGCGGAACCCCGAGTAGTGCAGAGAAGGGGCTGAAACCATGATCTGAACAATTTCTCCAGGGGACCAGATTTTCATTTTGTTAGTTTTCAACAAATTTTATATGGTTTTAGCATTTCTCGATGCCACGAGCTCAACGATGTTGTATGTTTCTCCATCAGAGGTCCATAATTCTTAGGCCTCTTCAATTTTAGAGGTATAAGGGTGTCATTCAGATGTTGATGTATTTCCATTATTCTACCATCTAATGAAAACAGGGCCTCCCCACTAATTCTAGCAGGGTTTGTAGACGTAGTGCCTCCCAGATGAACTTCGATATCAATCCTGTGTCTTCTATGCGTGACTTGCTATTCTTATCTTCCTCTTCTTTTATGCATTTGTAATTTCATGGTTAAATGCAAGCTTAATATGTAATTTTTTAATGCTTCACAAGGAAAAGATTTTTCGGATCAGGTATTCAAGGATATTCATTGTGATATTGAATTCAAATATGTATACTTCAGGTATTCACCACGACCTGATGTTGAAATATTTTATGAGTTCTTAGTGAGAATACCTAAAGGCACCACTGGAGATTTATTTGGAGAGAGTGGAAGTGGAAATTCCATAGTGATAAGTGTCATAGAGAGATTTTATGATCCACAAGCTAGTGAAGTGCTAATATATAGTTTGAATATCAGATAATTTCAACTTCAATGGACACGACAAAAAATAAGACTTGCAAGCTAGGAACATGTCTTCTTTGCATGCACTATTAAAGAGAATATTAAATACAGTAAATATGGAGATATGATAGAGGAAATATATGTTGATGTCGAGCTCGCTAATGTAGAAAAAAATGATAAGAAAGAAGCCACACAATTTTTTTTCTTTATATAGATCTTGATTATTTCTAACTTTCCTCATTGTGTAATATGCATTTATTTGCAAATGGATATTGCATATATTGACAATTATAGTATTTATTTATAGGGTTTTGATACAATGGTAGGGGAGCATGGAACCCAATTATCTAGAGGCCAAAAACAAAGGATTGCAATTGTAAGGGATATTTTAAAAGATCCCTGAATTCTTCTCCTTGATGAAGTTACTAGTGCCTTGGATATAGAGTCTGAAAAAATGATTCAAGAAGCTCCTAATAGAATTATGATAAATATAAAAATAGTTATTGTTGCTTATCATCTAACCATTGTAATAAATTTTGATATGATTGCTATGGTTAAGCATGGTACCATTGTTGAAAAGGGTAAAATTTTACATTGCATTAATTTTTTCACATTTCATAACAACAAATATATCAACAATCTAGTAACTAAATGAGTTCTTCCTACCTTGTATCAGTGATTTTAAGATGGGTGGCTACGAAATTTCTAAAATGGCTCTTATAAACTTCTCATGTCATAGTTTTAAGTTTTAACTCAGATTTGCTGACAACAGGATTATTCTTGGATCCCCATGCCAATCTATTAATGAATCTAAGGAATGTGATATTCAGGTCCACACTCCGAACTCATCATGAACCCTTCTGGTGCATATTTACAGTTTATACATCTACAGAACGTGCATCAATGATCAATCAAAATACTAGCAATCAAATGATCCTATTCAACTCAAAATACATTTGGATAATTCAAAATATACTAGGAGGGCTCACATTTAGAGGTCAACTCTTAGGTCTATAATGAGTGAGTCATCTGAAGTTGGTGGCATTCACTGGTCCATTGTGATTCCGTCTACCTTCCCTGGTTAAAAGAGTCTTCAGGATGTGGAATATGGTTCGCGGAATCTCGAAAAAGATGTTCCTCTTTCATTCTTGTTGTCTTCCCACAAGAAAGAGGCTCCAGTGCTTATATAGGGATCTATTGCAACAATTGTATATGGGTGATCAATGCTTGCTTTTATCTATTGTTTTCAATTATCATGAGTAGCTTCTATAAGCCTCCACATAATATTTGTAAAGATTGCAATTTATGGTCACTCCTTATTGTAGCTTTGGAAGCTACATCCCTCCTCGTGACACCATTACAATTGTATTACTTTATTGTTTTTGGTGTCGAGCTTGTGAGACACATTTAGTCATCGACATTTCAAAAAGTTGTTTGCGGGGAGGTTGGATGGTTTGATCCTAGTCAGAATTCAATATGAGTAGCAAGAGAACCCAAATACTAAGTGTGAGTTTATGTCAATATGTAGCTCAGTACAGGTTGGTCATGGCTAGCACACAAAATTGACTTATCTAAAACTCAAGTTGGTTTTATGCACAACATTCCCCTAATATTAATAGGAGGCCTCAAAGAGAGAGAATTAACTAACAAATTTACCCCCTAATTCTAGGCATGGGCCATGGGCCATGTAATGAATATGTCATATAAACCCCACCAAAACACCTTATTGTCTGCACCAACACTTCACAACCTAAAAAAGGTTTCCTTGAGTAGAAGTAAGCAAGAAATATCCACTAAAACATGTTGATTGACTCAAAGTAAAAAGAGTGGATCAATTTTTCCTTGAAAATAGAGTTGGAAACAAAAAAGAGCTAGTGTCATAATGTGGAAAAACATAATCCATTGTAATGGGTTGAGACTTCTTCCTGGAAGGACTATCTATCAAAAACTAGCGGGGATATATTCTCTAGACCTATAGGCATAGGAAGCATGTAGTTCCCCCTCGCGAATAAGTGGTCATAGGCTTACATATGCCCACAAGAGTCAATAGTCAAGAATACTACCTCCCATCACAATAAGGCAATGCAACCATTGTAAAACCACCTACTAGAACACAAAAATTCCAAATATGGTGGGGTTAATAATGATATTATCACAACATGGAACAAGGCCAAATATGTAAAATACACCATAATATTTTCACTGTAAAAAGATTATGTTAGGTCCAACAACAATGTAGAGGAACATCATAGAGGAAGCCTTCATAATGTCTTCAAAATATTTGTTGAAAGGCCTAGGGAAAATCTTACATAAAGAAAGGTTTTAAACCCTAGAAGATAGATGATCTCAAAGCCATAGTTCCCCAACCAAAAGGAAATGCTACTAGCAAACAATCTTCAGATGAACCGCAAAATAAGGTGATGAGAAGCCCCAATCCCTTGGTCACAAAAAGTATATGGTGCCACTAGCCAAAAGCTTAATATATTTTTTTCAAAATAAGGAACAAAAATGTTCTAAAACCATGGTTCCATAATCACAAAATAATGATTCCACTAGTGAAATGCCACAGGTTTGTTGCTAGAAAATTTCCTAAACTAAAATCGCAGTAAAGCACGATGCAGGCACCCCAGACTCCAACCTTTGCAAATTAGATACACAAAATAGTCTTAAATAGCCTCAAATAAGACACCCTATTCCAGCTAATAAAATCACCATGAAAAATCAACTTCTTCCATAAAAATATATAAAATGCATAAAATTAGCCCTATATCAGAGTTTGTATATGTAAAAACTAGTCCCACCCAATTAAGAGATAATGCTCTCAACATAAATGCCCTATTTGGCTAATAATGTGACAAAAAATAGGGTTGGAAAGAGTGGGAATGGATCATCTTCAATCTCAAAATAAATCATGAAACTAAATTTGATTGTGGATTAGGGAAGCTAATAATAATCAAGTTGAGATATTGGCACTTTGTCAAGGCCTTTGGGGTTGAGACTCAAGAAGGATCAAAAACATTTTGGTTATACGATACTCACCAATCACTATCAGGTATATGAAATACTTTACAACCCCCAAGGACAAAAACCTAGCAAGGTTCATGCTTAGAAATCAAAAGAAAGCAAGGAGGTTCAAGTCGATAAAGACTTTTCAAGTTCTAAGGGCACAAAACAGCCAAGTGGATCGATTGACTAATCATTCAACTCATCTAGATGATGAAAAATTAAAGAAAAAAAGGGTGATAATATCTTCATCGTATATCCCATAGAATAATTGATATTAGCTACAGTTCAATAGAAAATGTCAAATTGCAATGAAGAACAAAAGTAGAGACAAGGTGGCATAGCACATTCAATAGTAAATTATGGGTATTAAAAAACCACAATCCCTGATTAATGTCTCACATATCACTTACAATGGCATTGTAGGACCTTAAATGGTATAAAAAAATTTTGGATATTGCAATTGCAGTTATTTTAGTCTCTTTTATTCAAAAGTGTGTTGGGTTCAAGGATCATAATGCCTTTCACCAACCAGATCCCTCCCTTCAGTTTCTATTTATTGGTCACTAAGATTTTTTATATGCCTGAGTTTTGGAAAACTTGCTGCCAAATTTGGGATCTACCATTTTGTAATCATTTCAGGTATGGAACTATACCTTTTCAAGTTCATTTCATGCAATTCCTAGAGGGTTTGCAGGATGGTTGGGCATAGTCATTCAAGCCATTTCTTTTCCTATGAGCCATCAGATTCACATCATGCGTTGAAGCATAATGAATTTCTCTTCATTAAAAATTAGGATCTTGTATTAAATATGAAGAATAACATTTCTATTGACGTTGAAGCTCAAAATTCCAAACACGAAAAATACAAGAGATTGTGAAAAATTGGAAAAGGAAAAATGAGAAGTTTGAAGCTAGGTATGGTATTCTTTACCAATTAGTCTTAGGCCTCATATTTCTCATTATTTGGGTTCACCCAGGGATATCAACTAGTCTTCATCAAGCTCTAGGATATTTTCACATAAAACATGTGGACTTTAGTTATTGACATATATCAATAAAGAAGAAAACGGCGGGATTTATTTTTTATGATTCTAGGTTTATCTATGTTTTCAAAGGTATATCTGATACTGAGCTAGTTTCTTAGGATATAAACGGCCTGAACTCTATGCCATATCTTTATGGAAGTTACAATGACCCAATATATCATCTCTAACGGCATGAAAAAGCTTCTAAAGAAAGAACAACGATGCAAAATTTCACAGTTATGTTCACTAGAGGTTCCCACATCGAAATCATCTATTTCTCCCAATCTCCAAAATGTTTTGGACAATCACTGAAAGGTATTTGAGACTCCCAAAGGAATTCCACCTATTTGTGATCATGATCATGCTATTCACTTGATTCGAGGAAATGTTCCCCAAACATTAGGCCTTACAGATATCCATATTCCCATAAGAGTGAAATGGAACGTATGATCTTGTAGAAATGCTAGAGGTTGGTATAATTTAACCTAGTCAAAGTTCATTCTTTGGTCCAGTGGTATTAGTACACAAGAAGGATGGAGCATGGCACATGTGTCTGGATTATAGGGAGCTCAACAAGCTTACTATTAAAGACAAATTTCCAATTCCTGTCATTGGTGAATTATTGGATGAATTACATGGAGAAATATACTTCACCAAGTTGGATGTTTGTTCAAGATATCATCAAATCAGAACGAAGACTAAAGACATTCCAAAAACAACATTTATAACTCATGAGGGTCATTATGAATTCTTGGTCATTCCTTTTGGCCTTACCAATGCACCTTCTACATTTCAAGGTTTGATGAATTCCATTTTAAAACCCTTCCTTAGAAAATTTGTGTTAGTATTTTTTGATGATATACTAATCTACAACAAGTCTTGGAAGGATCATGTTAAACGTGTTGAAAACATGCTCAAACTATTGGAGGAGAAACAATTATATGAAAAATGATCAAAATGTTTCTTTGGAGTACAAGAGGTGGAATATTTGGCTACTCAGTTAGCTCATAGCTCATCTTATCATCCTCAATCTAATGGGAAAACTAAGATAGTGAAAAGAAAAGTGGAAGGATATCTTCGTTTCTTTGTATCTAATAAACATACACAATGGGTCAAGTGGTTGCCTCTGACTAAATAGTGGTATAACACTTCCTTGCATATTACAAAAAAAATGACCCCATTTATGGCACTTTATGCATATCATCCTTTGTCCATCACATCATGTTTAAAAGAGAATTCTAAGGTTCAAGCAGTGGAAGATCACATTGAGCATCAACTACAAGTTCTCAAACTCTTAAAGGATGGTCTTACTTTTCCATAGAATAGAATGAAACAGTAGACAGGATGAACATCGCAACGAAAGAATTTTTAATGTAGGTGATTGGGTATTTCTATGACTACAACCATACAAACAAATTTCCCTAAAGCAAGATAAGAAGGATAATAAATTATCACCAAATTATTATGGTTTGTACAAGGTTTTACAAAATATTGGTACTATGACATACAAATTGGAGCTTCCTACATCTTCCCGAGTGCACCCAGTTTTCCATGCTTTATGCTTAAAAAAGGTTATAGGTGAGAAGATCCCAGTTCAAAAAATATTTCCAAAACTTGGCGATGAAGGAAAAATCATATTTGAATCGGAAGTAGTCACAAAAAAATAAATTGACAGCTACAGAATCGATCAACTTTAGAGTATCTCGCCAAGTGGAAGAACTTAACCGTTGAAGATTCCACAAGGGGGAATGAGAATTTTATACAGAATCATCCATAACTACTCAAGCGTTGAGGAAAACACTTTTTGAAGGAGAGGGGAATGTTAGGTCCGTATACTACTAGTGTAACCCCTTATTATTATTCATGCAACCCCCTTATTGTATTATTGTGCCCATATAGTCCCCATGTTGTTATTATTATGCCCCATAGAAGCTCACTATTGTTATTGTTGTACCCCTATAATATTATTGTTATGTAGGCTCTAATTGTATTGGGATCCCTTAGACTCCTATATATAGAAACGAGGTCTTATTATTTGTATCATCCAAGAATTTTTCATTTGTGTAATGTAAAGGAGGTTGCCCCCTTGAAGAGGCTGATTTTTAAGTCATTGATCTATCCTTTCTATCATTTTGTGAGCTAGTTTCATAACAGTAGGTCACTGCAAGGACCACTATGAGTGAAATTATATGTGGCTAGGCATTCATGATCAAAATTTCATATAGAGATGGTGTATGTATCCGAAGCCAAGGTGAACACATGGGTGAATCGTAAGCATGGAGTCAAGTTTTGAGCCCTAAGCTTTGACAACCAAATCAGAAAATGTGGTCTTTTCCCATGCATAGAAATATATCAGGGTAGCATTTTGGGAGGTTAAGTTGCTCCTAAGGAATTATAACAAAACCCTACTTGAGGTTCCTAACCAATTTACATAGATAAAATTCCTTTTTTTGTCCAATAACGAAGAGAAAGCATGAAAATTCAAATTCAACAATGATATTCTCCTTGTGGCAATGTTTCCTAGTTGAGGTAATTTAACATATATTAATTCAGTAAAGGGTGTGCTCAAAATTTAATCTCTTGTAAATCCAATACAAGTACTATTTTTTTCAGAACCCAATACATTAATTTCATACTTATAACATACTTACGCCTAAGAATTAATACAACAAGCGAATAAATAAGAATTAAAAGCTCCATCCACAATCTTTGTTCTGGTGAAGTAACGTTTGTCAGGCTTGTCAATCCCAACCAGGGTGCTAAGGCGTAACCAACCCATGATCCTTCATACCAACTTTTCCATGGCTTATTTCTACTCTATACATCATACTATTCATAATGGGTGCCATGGAGCTCCACCTCCCACATAATACATATCCAACACATGCCTGCAGCCCAAAGAGTTGTAAAATCAGTGTCTTGAATATTTTATTTAAGAAATAAAGGATTCCTAAATAGGCTTCAGGGTTAAGAAATTGTATAAGAAAGGCTCTTATACTAAATAAATAGGACTTACAAGCTTCATCCACATCCTCCAACTCAAGATCTTTGATACACACTTTTCCATGGTTTATTTCTATTGTCTACATCATATTATTTGTTATGGGTTCCCTGGAACTCCACTTTGCAGGATATACACATCCAATACATCTTTGTGGCCCAAAGAATTGTAAATTTTAGTGCCCTGACCTTTTTTATTTAATAAACAAAAGATTCACACGTAGGCAGTAGGGCTAAACAATTGTCTAAGAAAGACACTTTTATAGGAAATTTTCACTTACATATTATTTGATGCTCCTCCATTTTGTGTAGTACCCTCATATATTGTTACTTTGTTATCAATTAATTTCATAATGAATAAATATAACCTAAACATCTACCAATTATGTTTATTTTTCATGCTAAAGCATGACCCCCATTTTCTAAAACCTTACAGGTCACCCTTTTAAGAAGTAAAACATAGAAATTATAGGGAAAAGAAAAGGTACTTACAGGACTCAGGGAGACCAAATGCTACCGATAATGGTAAGAACCCCTCATCCAAGCCAAGGATTTCCTTCATTTGAGAGAATGTATTTAAAAGAATAACAACCCACGATAACCACGCCCTTATTATTTCTGAAGCCTTTGTTTGACTCCATTACTAAATCTTTACCTTAGCTATAGGTCGTAAACTACGCATTGAGCTTTCATAAATTGGGATTCTACCCCTACTTATGGTACACCTACATACCCCTGGATGATCAGAACCTTTTTCTAGCCTCCCCATGGCACCAGAGAGCATCAGGGTTTCTTCATCATATCAGATATCAAAATCCAAAGTCTAGTGGTTTAAACATTTTCTATTCTCATATAAGTGGTCTTGGATTATTCGTTGTCAACCCTATCCCTACATAGGGTTAGGGATGTTGATTCCGCTGGTGGGATTGTGGTTTGATTAAGCACTTCCCATGGTCCTATGGTGTTGCTACAAGGTAAGTGACTGTGGTTCTCCTTCCATAGCACATAAAACAACCAACCATATAAGAGATAAATCTTGAACCATCATTGGGCTCTTGATGGAGGCACTACAGGTTTATTCTTAAGAAGCACGACATTTGGAATTGTGGGCTAACCATGGAAATGGGTGGCCATTTTTATTTATCCCCGTAACAATGCAGGCCCTAATAACCCGTGTGTGGATGGTAAATCCATTCAATCATTCAACTTATGCTGAATCAACAGTGTGCAAATGATAAATCCATTCAGTCTTTCAACTTGTGTTGAATCAATGCTGCAAGCATTCTCTCGAAAAGGGTTTGCATGCTAATTTTATCTAAAATAATTAAAAAGTAAATTACTACAGACAAAACAAAATTTTTATGACTAAATTATAGTTATCACTTTAAATGAATGTCTTAAAAGACCTTTTTGTGTGTAGTAATAACAAATGAGCCTATTTACAAATCTTCCCTTCAAACAACACTAACATGGATGTGAGCTATGTTGTCTCCAAACAGGACATGTAAAATGCAAATAACAACCAATATAGACCCATCTCAAATATGGATCTAACATGAGACGAGAGGGATCCAAATTCTTCACATGCAAATTTGTATATGAGTTGACATTATTTAGATGTTTTTATAGTTATTTATCTTTTTTATTTTTTTTACCAAGATGATAAAAATTTCAACTTTGATGACAGACGGACAATGTTACACATCATATTTGGTTTTATAATGAGCCTCTCGGCTCAACCTACATCATGGGGATACTTTAGAAGTATGAAGCCTAGAATTAGTGTAAAATTCATGTGTTATTTTCTCTAATGTGCATTAATTAAATCATAGCCCCTAGTCAAAACAAATATGACTGTGAGAGATCTACAATGAGTTTCCATGCATATGTTATTTTTCTTAATATTTTTCTAAACAATTCTCCGTGACTCAATGTCAACCAGTAACATTTAAGAAACACTGTAGAGACATAAAAATAATATGATTAAAATTATATTGTAATTTTAAGAAATCAAAATATCAAACTATTGTAAACACCCCAATCAAATAATTACAGGCAACGAAAATGTTAGGAAACAAACAATGTTTCCAAAGGATCAGAGATGCTATTAATAAACACTAGTCTACATTCAAAATAAATGGTGCTAAATATGAAAAATTATTTCGTATTCTTCTGTAGCTAAGCACACAACAAGGTGTCACACTGAAGACACTTATTTTCTATGATTTTCAAGAAAACCTAAAAGAATGCAACCTTTTTTCCAAAAATCATAAGGAAAAATGTTTCCTATAATCATACTATACAACATTCATTTAATATATTTTAATTTGAGAATGTTACAGGGAGCCTGTGCATTGTAAACAATAGATAATTTTAACAAGCAACCTCTTTTGTAATAATCAATATAATAATTAATTAGTAAAATTTATACTTGCTACAAATTTCAAATTTATGAATGGCATGTCAAGAAAAGATATCATGTAGATATTGAACATTTCATGTCTTAGATCGGTATAGAATTTGCATATCTTTAAAAATTTCAACACTAAATGCTACACCAATGCTTGTTTTGCACATACCAAACAAGATTTTAAAAGGAGACCAAAATTCCAGATGAACACCACCAGCTTAGAACTTTAATTTGAAACTCGCAAAAAACCAACCTTCCCATTCAATAAGAAAATGATAGAAAGGAAATGCAGGTGAAAATGTTGAAAAGCATAACCACTTGGTTCTTTCTCCTATAACGTTTCTTGATGTATGAAAATAGTGTATCTTTTTGTAGAAAATCATGAGCTATGAAATGATCCTTGATAATTTCATATTATTGGGGCTTGGTTTTCAACGAAAAGTCCAACATTCACTCTAAACTAAACTATCATCATGAATAACCACTTGGTGAATTCTAGTAGTCAACTAGTAAACCAACCACACTAGAATTTGAAACCGAATAGGTCAAACTGAAAATTAAATAGGTTAACACAAGATTTCAATGAGCGCTTGAATTTGGTTACTCGTGCCTACTGGGATATATTTCCGTTAAAGTAAATCGTAACGAAAGCAAGAATAGAACAAATTATAAGTGATCTGAATGACAACGTTACTAATGATGTAAGTGAAGTATTAGGAAAATTTATGGTGATCAAGGGAATGATATATCTTGAAGACAAAATGATGATGTTGTTGGAGAGGTTCATATCATTTTAGATGGAGGGCCTTAGTTTATTAAAGGGTCT
Source organism: Pinus tabuliformis (assembly GCA_031772625.1). Taxonomy (NCBI): domain Eukaryota; kingdom Viridiplantae; phylum Streptophyta; class Pinopsida; order Pinales; family Pinaceae; genus Pinus; species Pinus tabuliformis. The sequence goes on from CM062819.1 coordinate 448,233,356, forward strand.
GAACTCATTCTACACAGTTGGATGGGTTGTTTAGCTCAGATACAGTGAGAATGGTTAAATTCAGCTTATTAGGTTCCTGAGGGTAGGAGAGGGAGGTTGAATGGGGATGGGAAGCTTAACAATCCTCCACAAGGAAAATATATGCTTGCATGTAAAGGTAAATAGAATTCTAGAAAGGGAATTTGAAGCAAATCAAGGGTGAATTATGCCTCCCTGAATGCACATCATGAGACTTTATTTAAGCTTTTCCATTATGAAGATGTGAGAAGACTATAGTGTTAGAACAAGAGAGAATCTAAACATATTGTGCTTTGAGAAAAGGTGCGAGAAGGCCCTTTTTGGTTCTTACTCTTTTAGACTAGAGACAAAAGGCTTAGGAGTGTTTATAAGACAACAGTAAAGATGAGATAGAGTGTCAAGCATATGCTAGTAGGAGTTTTGTTGGACTATCACAGTGGAAAAAATGAACTAATGGATAAAATGAATTTCTACTTCCAAATAAAATTTCAATGTTCAGGACCAACTTTGGAGGGGTAGCTGAAGGTTCCCTAATCTAGCTCAAGTGCTTGCAATGGATGAAAGATCAACTTGTGCTACAAAGTCTCATGGGGAAGATGATTGTACAATAAATGCACATGAAAACTTGGAAGTCAAATTCTAGGACTCATTACAAAGAAGCGGTTCAAATAGTCACCACAAACACCTCGGGCAAGCAGACCCAACACTAATCTTCAGATATAAGCATATCAATGATATTACATATTTGAGGAAGATATCGTACAAATAGTAGAAATGTTATAGTTTACAATGGGATAGCTGGAACATTTGACAATATTTTGATGAAGGGTATCTACATAAATTTTGAATTCTTAAAAGAACTTATTTTTTATGGAATCATTAATCAGAGCCAAGAACTCTCATATGGGCTTGAAATTGAGGAAACTATAGGTGTTATAACCAAACATATCAAAATGTACTGTTGTAAAATTTTGTGAATATAAATTATTTTATTTACCAGAGAATGAAAAGAAAAACAAGCTCCAAAATATGTTTGATACTTTTGAATGAGAAACTAATTACGCTTTTTTTCTTAATTCACCAAAATTGTTTCTCCATGAAGATAAGGTATGCTTGATGGGATTTATAAGGCAACAACATTGGTCATGGGGAGATACAGTAATGGGCCTTCTCTTTCAATGATATCAAAACCATACCAGTCATCAAACTGGTCAACCCCAAAATGTGAACTAGAGTGGGCTAAAAGCAAAAAAAATTGAGCAAAAGTCTATTTAAAAAATACATAAAACATTCAAATTTTAGGGAAAAACATATATATTCATGAGCATCCATGTGAATAAAAATCATTTATACACAAGTATATAATGTTTCTCATTTTTATAGTAACTAGGAGTGCATATAACCAAAACAACACCAACTACATACATCTTTGAACCATAATACATCAACAAAGGGTCTCTAAATGAACTCTATTGACCAAAAATAAGCATGGTACTAATGAGTAACTATAGCAACATAGTTGTGAGTTTAGAGTTTATAATATACAATCTTATGTTATGGTACTTGTTGAGAAAAAATAATTACTTGTCATTTAGTTGTCAACCTGGAGGTTTCGTAAAACTTGTGAAGCATGCGTGCACTGTATATGCTAGAAATTAACTTCCAATTCATATCAATCTAACTACAAAACCCAATAATGCAAACCAAATTCACCTATTATAATTCAACACTCAATTCAAATGAAATTATCATGCAATTATAGTACATTGCGTAGAATTGAAATTGTATGAAACGAAATCTACTCTAAGGGATCATGTGTGAATTATCAAATCAGGATCCTATGAAATGAATAATCAAAACCACATGAAATGAAATGAAAGAAAATACCACCATTCTTAACCTCTCACACGGGAAAATATATGAAAGAAAATAAAAAGAATTTCTCTTAACTTCTAGATAGGAAAGAAAACAAAAACAATCGGTCTTAACCTCTAAGTAGGAAAGAAACTAAAAACAATCACACTTAACCTCTCACACAGGAAAAGATATGAAAGAAAAAAAATAATCACTCTTAACCTCTCACAGAGGAAAATAGATGAAGGAAATAAATCTTAATCTAGGAAAGTAATAAATATAAAAACCCAATAAATCTCACACATTGTAGGTGACCAATCTAATGGCATGAGAGAGTGCAAGTTGAGAGGCTCTGAGTGCAAGAATTATCAATCAAGTTGAACATCACTCATGAGCATGGTGCCAAATCTAAATTCCATTCATAAGTAATCTTAACTTTCCACATGAGTATCTCCAACTTTACACATCTTTGAAAGGAGGAGGCTCTCCTATTTATACAAAAACATAAGAAGCTACCTCATTAATGGATGTGCATTATTCTCTCCCTAGATCCCTAGAAAATCTCATAGAGTTACAACTCAAATGGGTAATGATGAGACACATATATTCCTTGACCTTTATCCAAATCTTCTTCGATATCTTGAAGGGAATTCCAATTTGAGCATTGGAGACCATATAATGTGCTCATCATTTAGTCTTTATTTGCAAATCACATAACTTTTGAACCATAATGCAATCATAGTGATTAGGACAAGTATGTTAGGATGAAATGAAGTCAAATGGAATGGATGTGATAGTAAATGGATGTTCCTTCCCCCCCAACTAAAGGTCTTTATGAGTTTTTTTTTTTTAAATGAGAAAGGAAATATGGTGAAGTATTTTCCAAAAATCATAATTTCAGCATTCAAGGAATTCTATGATTAAAATATGAAAAGAACATACTTTTACTTACCTAGGAAGTGGAAAAATTGTGCATATGTAGAGAAATTGTAACTGCTGCTAGACCATGGAATAGAATATGAAATTTTATTTGCTTCTTGGTTGCATAAATGGTGGATGTGGTGGTGAAAGTGGATTCTTTATTTCTTCTACTAAGTCTGTTGTATCTGTTGCAAAATGTTGAAATGATATAGTCTTCACCTTCTACAAAACCCGAAGGTACAATTCTATTCATGTGAATAAATGTGTTGTTGTCGAGCATGAAGATACGTCATTGGAATATTCACCATTAATGAATGTCGTTAACCAATGCGAGGAAAAATCTCCATTAATGTCAACGAGTGCCAAGGTACCTAAGTACATCTTACAAAGTGTGAATAGATGAGTTGATGTTGAACTACTTGGGACATCCAACAATCAAGGGACATTGATGTATTTCGATCATTGTTGGCAAGAGAACTTGTCATTGATGCATACAAGCCTTAAGGTACTAATAAGGACTCTATCCCTGAACCTAGATAATATACTGATGTTGACAGATGAAGACTTGTTAGAAGGGAGGCTTTAGGAATTCCCCATCATCTAATGTGAGTATGAAATGATGATTTTGGAAGGACTATAGATAGAAATTGGAATCAATCAGGATTTATTTAACAAAAAGGAAAATGGCAAGAGGGTAAACAATCAAACAGAAAGCCAAAGGAAAAATCAGCATGTAAGTGAACTGAATGTCTCTATGAATGGAAATTATGAAAAATGTGAATGGAAAATGTAAATGTAAAATTTGAAGGAAACATGCGTCTTTTTGCAAGGAAAATGGTTATGACGATGCTTAGCAAAAATGTTTGGATATCTTATGAGTTTGGAGAGGAAAAATGATGGAACTTATGGATGATATAAATGGATTCAATTGGTTCATGTTTCTTGAAATTGGTCATAGAAAACCAATCATGCATAAATTGGATTCCTTCAATTCTCTGATTTCCCTGGAACCTGAAAATAAACATGGCACTAACATTGCAATAAAATGTAAGTGTGTTCAAAGAGAAGTGATCAATTTCTTTTTGATACATACAGAAAATTTGCATAATTAACAGGTTCATGACGTGTTTTCATTTCAAATGGTTAGTCCAATTTCACAATTGCAATAATAAATCCAATTTCTAAAAGAAAACAATTTCCTCAATTTATGTTTGAATCATAGCATTTCATAAAGATAAAGAAATATTATTTGTGAATGCTTAATGATTCCTGCAGAACAATCCTCAATCAAAAATTCATCAATTGATCCCAGAGATAAAGCTCCTTCATAGTTCTTCCTCTTTCCTACATCATGCTTCAAAACATAATCATTAGACTAATATAATAAATTTTGATCATGATTTTCTGATTAGAATGCATTGTTGAAAAATAGATCACTGAGTTAAATACAAAGCTGCATAATTGTTTTTCAGTTGTAGAATTTTTGTTTAGCTGCACAATTGTGCAATTTCTATAGCTAAAATCTTGAACAGATAGTTAAGTACACAAAGCTATGCATTTTTGTTATAAACGTATAATCAGCCCAATATTCAAATTGATCAATACCTCTTGCAGAAAATTTAGCAAATAGAACAATTTATTTTTTATTTTTATTTTTTTGCTTTTTATTTCTTATTATTATTACTATTTCTTGCTTGGACAGGTGTGTAAGTGAATCATCTCAAAAATTCCGGTAACTAAATGAATTTCACATCAATTTTTATGACAATTTTCCATGCCAATTTTCCTTTTTTTTAAATAAATAAATAAAAGATAGAACTAATGAATTATTTAAAAAATTTAAAAAGTTAAAAGCAAAAAGTTAAACATACTAGTCACAAAACATATATATATGTAAAAACTTAAAATATATATACAGACATTATATTTCGTTAATACAAAATATAACAAACATAACAAAAATCAAACATTACAAATATATAACATTTATTTAAAAACACTACGTAACAAAAACATAAAACACAACAAACAAACAAAAAAACACAACATAATAAAAAAAACAAAATTTTCCATGTATAATATTCCATAATGAAGGCCATGAAATACAAATCTGAGGGCATTGATTCGTTGAGAACTGGCAACAAACAAAACTCCATATCTTACAACCTCTAAGACCGCTATATCTTTTGTGAATAACTTAGCAAAGGATCCAAATCCTATAAATAGAATCACAGCTAAGGCAATACCAAATCCTGCTCCTATCTGAAGAACATTAAGAGAAACCTTATTACTCTCAAAATATCATTAGCAATTGATAATCTTCAGAATATTTTAAAATCATAGCAACTAAAGTGACTCGCATAGCCAAAGCCATAGCCAGATGAAAATTAACTGCCACAACTGAATGCAAAATAGGAGTGCAACCTACAGTTGACGATTTCAAGCATATTTTAATATATATTCATTTCACATAAAATCTTGGTGGCGGATCTACCTCCTATAGATAATGAAAAGAAGATTAGGGCCGCAACTTCTATGTGTGCATTAATTAAAAACCATTTTTTTCTCACACAATCTACCAAATAAGGCTCCAGAGAACCTCAGAAATCTCTAAAATGGTTACGAATTTGAGAAATTGCTCCTAGGTAAGATAGTTAACCCCGTTCTTCAAAAAACCCAAGTTTTCATTTTTTGAAATTCGTTTTCATTTGGTCACAAAATGCATTTTAAAAATGACATTTTTAAGTTGTTATGCATTCTGGCAAATGCTCAGTTAACAAAATCATTTGCTAGATCCTTCATGTCCATCGCCAAGCATGGATAAGGATGAGTTCACTAAATGAGGAGTCATCAAAGATCATTGTTTGTATCTTGCTCATAGTGTGGCGAATCCACTGACCATGAATTACTAGTCATCCATGAACGTGACAAGTGTGAGTTTACACTGCGAGCTATCGATCTTGACAAACATTTGAACATCTTAAAGCGCTTGATTTATTGCTATTCAAAAACAGCTGACTTCATGGTCTACAATGTGTCTTTATTCATCGATATGCCATCTATCATCTCCTTATTACATTCTTCAGCAATATCACCAAGATTTTCATTCTGAATTTTAACCCAGCCTTCATCATTTGGCAAATTCTCTCCTACTGACATATCAGTAATGACCCACTGAGAAGGATGAGATGCCCATTTTTCAACATTTTCTTATGGTTCTTCTAGTTTGTCTAACTATTTCAACACCTTGTTTTTTGTCACTAACCCTAACATTGACCTCAATTTTCCCAGAACTCCTTGAATGAATTTCGTTAAACAGACCACATGAAAAAATTTAAATCATAGGGAAAATGGAAAAAATAAGAAATACTACATCGATCCTCAAATCAAAAAATGCAATGCCACCAACAAAAATACCGATTATGCCTCCAATTTCCATGTCCAGCGATGAGAGTGACTACAAATCGCAAACAAATATTTCCCTCTCCTGTTTTGCATCCTCTTCAAGCAAGATTTTTTTTTTTTTTTAATTATGATGGATTTTTCAATTTTGGATTCCAAGCTAACGCAATTATTTTTTCCTTTTCTTGTTGCATGAGAGCATAAATTGAATTGATAATTTTTATTTTAAAATTCACATTTCCCTTATTCAAAAACATGAATTTCCTTTTTTATGTTATTTTTATTTATCGAAAATCTAACATGAATTTTTTATTTTTTATTTATTTAAAATCAAAACATTAATTTTTTATTGAAAATATTTGTGATGTTAATGAAAAAATGCAAGAAAATATATAAAAATCTAGGACTTTAAAGTCTAAAAAGTTAAAAAAATTGCAATCAAGAACTTAAAAAATGCAATCAAGCTTGATTGCATTTTTCCTAATTTATCTACTTAAAGATATATATATATATATATATATATAAGTATATGAATGTTTCCAATGGAGCCATATATGGATTAGACTTTCTAGAATGTTCATATCCAAATTCGAAAAATGTACATGATTGTGTATTAGGACATGAGAAATTGTTTTAACCTTTAGACTTGCCGCAAATATCTCTTGAAGAATCAAACACATTTTGATACCGTTCCTCAATCTAGTCCTTGTGCTCCAAATAATGTTTAATCTTCATTCTAGATCTTTCATCCATGAATGGTTAATATCGATTTTTTTATATATATATATATTTTTATAAAAATGATATGCAACTAAATGATTTATGCATTTATATGCTTTAATCATGCATCTAGAAAAAAATTGAAAAAAGAACTCTAGACTGAAAGCTAGTTCCTATGCACACTTCCTTGGAAACATCGCCAAAATGTTGAGGCAAATTAATTACCTAACATTTAATTGTCAAGCCAGGGGTTTTGTAAAACTTGCGAAGCATGGTTGCACTGTATATTCTAGAAATTAACTTCCAATTTAGATCAATCTAACTATGAAACCAAATAACAACAAACCAAATTAACCTATTCTCATTCAACACTCAATTCAAAAGAAATTATAGGACATTGTGCGAAATTGAAATTGTATGAAATGAAATCTACTCTAAGGGATCATGTGTGCATTATCAAATCAGGATCCTATGAAATGAATAATCAAAAGCATATGACATGAAATGAAAGAAAAAACAATCATTCTTAACCTCTCGCATAGTAAAATATATGAAAGAAAATAAAAACAATTGCTCTTAACTTCTAAATAGGAAAGAAAATAAAAACAATCGCTCTTAACCTCTAGGTAGGAAAGAAAATGAAAACAATCACTCTTAACCTCCCACACGGGGAAAGATATGAAAGAAATAAAAATAATCACTCTTAATCTATGAAAGCAATAAATCTAAAAAACCAATAAACCTCACACATTGTAGGTTGCCGGTCCAAAAGTATGACAGATGAAAAGTTGAGAGGCTCCTAGTGCAAGCATTACCAGTCAAGGTGAACATCACTCATGAGCGTGATACTAAATATAAATTCCATTCATAAGTAATTGTATCTTTCCACTTGAGTATCTCCAACTTTACACATGGATTTGAAAGGAGGAGGCTTTCGTATTTATACAAAAACATAAGAATATACCTCATTAATTGAGGTCCATTATTCTCTCCCTAAATACCTAGAAAATCTCATAGAGTTACAATTCAAATAGGTAACGATGAGACACATATCCTCTTTGACGTTTATCTAAATCTTCTTCCATATCTTGAAGGGAATTCGAATTTGAGCATTCGAGTCCATATAATGGTGCCTTTGAAGATTCCAAATGACGTACACATGTCATGAAACTCAAGCCACTTTTAAGTATTAGCAATGATATGTCATTTTTCTAAGTTTTAACCATTTAATTTACTTATAATACTAGAAATCATTAACTTTTGGAAAACAATAATGGAACCCATATAATTATGAAAATGGAGGCTATTGAAATATTATATGGCTATGGAGTTGTGACATGTGAGTGAAATGGTGGTGATAAAGATGAAACTGGATGATATTTTGAAGAAATTTTGGAGACTCTGTAGTACTAGTGTACGGTTGTGGTTGCATTGATTTTTGAACTCCTCTATCATGACCCTAGTCAAAATGTACACCTTTACTCAAGACATGGAGACAATCGTGTCATGACAAAGGAGCTCAAAAAACAATGCAACCAACATAAAGGTACATCAATCTAGTACAATTGATTCAATGCCAATTCCATACCACCACGCAACATATGGAAACCTTGCAATCCTACCAATCCTGAAATCTTGAAAACTATTTAACCCTACTGAATTTTGCATGGCATCTAAAATTTGACGTTCTCCTAATCAAGTGAAGTTGGAACCACTCTGAAGCAACCTAAAACTGTTAATATTAATATTATAAATTTAACTAAAAATTGACATTATCCTTATTTTTCCTTTTCAAAAAGGAAAGATAAGGAGAATGTCAACTTCAACTTTAACTTTAAAAATTAAATATTACCATTACTTACTAGGGTTAAATTTTGTAGGGCCCTCAGGTTAAGATATTTTTTTTTTCCGTCTAAGTATTTTTTATTAAAAATTTAATATTTGGTGGCCATTAGCTATGTTGCACTACATTCTTCAGAATTGCTTAGCTTAGTAGAGAACTAGTCACTTTAGTGTTTTAGGGTCACTTCAATAGAAGACCAACCTTAGGCAATCTGAACCACAAAACTAGAATGGTACAACTCTGAAACAATTGGGACCAGCCAATTCCACTAGTTCTAGGCTAGTTCCAATACGAGTTTGCCCTTCTCATCTTCCTCTCAATTCATTTTATTTGATCCTTTCAGGAATGGTGATTTGGAGAGTTCCATAAACTGTCAGACCGTTGTGAGCACCTAAGATCAGAAGTAATTAAGCCTTGACAAACACAAATTTTGCAAGGAACTAGTACAGACCTCCCAAAACATAGTTAGTGAGGACATGCATGGAAGGAACTATTACATTCCTCCCAAGATAGTTAGTGAGAATGTGCATGACCAAAAAACATCAGAAAACATTATCCATGCTACAAAACCCTACACAAAACATTTAAGTGTGGTATGAAACAAATTTTTGGTAGGTTACTAATAATACCAACAATAATTACCTTTCTGATTTCACAAGAAGCTCCTACTCAAACTACCTGCTCCACTATGGTTATAGTATGTTCTTTCAACGGTGTGAGCTACAAGAAATTAAAACTACCTTTAAAAATCCACCAATATTAGGGAACTCAACTTCTCTGCATGCACCAACTATTTTGGCTAATTGATTAGTTAACTGGACGATAACTGAGTTTGACTGAAGTCCCACTGCTTAAATGACCTTCTACTAGTTTCTCCAAAAGTTGGAACTAGTTTCACTAACGACAACCTGAGATAATTGACCTTTACTGCTACAAATTTGCAATCACACATTCAGAACTAAACTCTATCTCCTCCAACATGGATTTACTAAGTAAATTTGGTGACATGAGCCATGTCACCAAGTTAACATCATCCATGTTCTTTGATGTGGAAATTTGAATTTTTCCAATTTAATCAAGGAAAAATCAAATTGATAATTTCTTGTTGCATTTTTCAACACATAGTTCACTAGAATGTATCACTTCCCCTATGAAATTGGCATATTTCACATGTTCATTTCGTAAGGTTTTGGGTTGATGGGGTTCTATGTGTTTTTTATATAAAAATACATGTCCATCTCATTCTATTAGAAACAAGGCTGCCAATGAAATGTGATATGGCCACATTCCTTCGGTGAGGCATCTCTGGGTTTTTGGTTCCACCTATTATGCTTCATACTTAAGGAACAAAGAAAAAAACGCAGTGCGAGGAGTCACAAATTTATCTTCTTGGAGCACTCATATGTCCAAAGCATACCATCTGTATGATGAAGTGAATAAGAAGTTTATAATATCTAGAGGTGTGATCTTTCTTGAATCTTACAAGACTGACAATGTCATTGAGTGACAATTTGATTGCTTGGATAGATTAGAAAATGCAAGGTATTTTGAAGGGTTTGACAGTGATATTCCACATCTCACTCTCTTATCTTTGTACCAGATATGAAGATCGTTGAATAAATTAGGTTGAGTGAAATTCCTTGCCCTGCTTTGTCATGAAAGAGCTAAGAGATTACTAGTTGCAGGAAGCTAAATGTGATAAGAAGTGAAGGTACATGCAAGAGAAAAAGAAAGGATTAATCCAAATAAGTAATGCAAAGGAGTGTACTCACTATATCCATATCATCAAACATTTTTCATCCCACTTAATATGCCTTGCATAGTGCCTGGTTATTCATAAGATCAAGTTGGTCACAACATCTGTAGCTTCAATAAACAAGTGGCAATACTCTTCATATTCTAAACTATGTTTAGTCAAGAATATGGCATTTATCCCCATCCTTAGCAAGGACTCCATGCTGAGTTGTCTTTGCACATAATCTCTAATTAATATTCACAATTAAGTCCGATGCATTTGTTGAACATGAATTCCTTAGGATCTCAACCTCGCGAGTCTCATTAAGATGGAGACTTTTATGAAGTACTATTTCTCCACTAAAATTATTGATGGGTTATTTTTCCCTATCCTTCCAACTACCTTAAGAGTATTACACACATGCACACAATATTTTTCATCTAGAAAGAACTTTGCTAAAAAAACCAATGCATACTTGCATTAATTTGATGAATAGAGATATATTACAATTGCTTTTCACAATAAAGGACAACGTTCGAGTGAATAACCTATCTCTCTACTCCTTGAGAAACTCTGAACCAGGCTTAGTCAATTTCTACTTATGCTTGAGCCCATATTTCATTGTGCAATTCCTTGATAAATTAGGCCCTTATTATTTAAAAATTTCTACAAAATGGATTGCGCAATTCCCAAGGTTTATCATTTGACCGCATGCAACACCTGTACACTCAAGACTAGTCTACAACTTTTTCCGAAGAAAAAAGCGAACTTTTTATTAAGAAAATAAAAAGTTACATTGCATATTCTTTTAGCATTTCTGATGATTCAGATGCTTGATGATTTGTCATTCTTTAAAAACACAAAAAATCTCAGTCTTTCTTGACTGATTGAGAAGTTTGAAATATATCCTATACTGCTGTAATAGAAGTCTGATAATAACTATCATGTCTTCCTCCCTTCAGGAGGCTTAGAACAGTTAACAAAAATATTTTAGGGTCTCCTTCAAAGAAGGAAAACAAACCCTTACATGGCTGTAAGTTCACAAAATCATGCTGTTATGAAAAGTATAAAGAGAGATTTCTCATTGCAATACTCGAAATATAATAGAAAAAGATGCTGGAAGTATAAACAGTGGTGCCCATGAACCAGAACATAAAGAAATATAGAGTCGCGATCACTGTGGAGGAGCAAAAGGAGGCCGAAACGAGGTAAAGGACTGCCCCTATCTTAATTCAACTATTGACCAGCTTCCCAGAGCTTGTTGTAAACCAGTCTTAGAAAGCTGGTCTACTTCCTCGTTTTCATCCCTGTAGACATGGCTGATGATAAAACTGTTAAATGATGACTTTAAATGCAATATTTCTTCTAAAATGATCTTCAGAATTTGATTTTGACATATAGCACTCCCATTAACCCAGTTTATGACATTCAAAGAGTCTCCGAAAATTTGAATTGTGAAGATGTTTCTTTGAAGAAGCCAGCAAAGAAGAAGGCGCAAGGCGGACAGCTCAGCAAAGTTGTTAGTGCCAGAACCTAGACCTACAGATGCTTTTAGAGAGTGATCAGGATTCAGATGAATGCACAATCCTGCACCGGCCTTGTTATTTTGAGATGCTCCGTCGAAAAAAGCCCAGGGCATGTTCTCCTGGATAGTAACAGGCATGTGATGTGAGTGGGGATTTTTTGCTTCAGGGATAAGGAACTAGTCTACAACTAATGTTACACTGCCTTGAAATTTCTAGAAAATTGTTTGTGCAATTCCCAAGAATTATCTCCCTGAATGCACCATATTGTTAAACAAAAAGACTATAACTCAAAATAAGTTTTGCACTTTTAGAAATATAGTTCGTTTAAATATTTAATAAATTTAAAATTAAAATAAATTATGATATTTTACTATATATTTAAAAAATTATTTATATATTAATTATTTTTATTTTATATGAATTATTAAATTATAAATATATATATATATATATATATAAAATAAAAATATATATATCATTAAAATATATTAATTTTAAAGTTTAAATATATTTGTATTAAAATTTCACGAATCGTAATATTTCATATTTCATATTTAAAAGTAAATAATATATTTGTGTTCGCGACCGAGATTTAATATGGCCATATTTAAAACCCTACTTTAAGTTCGATATATCCTTGTTTTACAAGAAACTGTGATGGTAAAAGTAAATATATGTGATATAGAACATGTAGTGTTTTAACTTGATGGTTTTCGTACACACCTAATATTGTAATACCAATGTTAAATTATGAGTCATTATTTATATAGAAAATACAAAATGATGATAATCAAAATATGATATTTTATTTTATTTCAAAAAAAAATTAAAATTAAAACTAATTTTTGTTATAAATATAAATAAATTTTAATAATAAAAATGGAAAATCAGATATAATTTTAATTTTATATATCGATTTTTAAATATATTTATTATTTACTTGATTGTATTGTGTTGTTTTTTATGTTTTCCTTCTTATAATCAGATTTACTTGTTATTCAAAAAATTATAATAGTTTCTTTTGAGTTTTGTTGTATTTAAATAAACATGTTTAATATATTTAGTGAATGATAAGGCATTGAATATCGTCATTCACGTTTTAACGAGAGCCCAAAAAAGCCACAATTTTTAACCACCCTTAAAATTTAATTTAATATATATTTAATTATATAGTCAAAATTAAAAAAAAAACCTTAAATTTAATATATAATATAAATGAGTTTATAAATGACTTGTCGGATAAACCAAAATAATTAGAAAATATATGTATAATGTTTTGATTATTTGAAGGAACTTTGAAATTAACCTATGTCTAGTCTAACAAAGTGGAAGAGTTGCCCAAAAGTTATTGAAATTCCGGTCATATTTAGAGAAAATCTAGCAAGGATTTTTGTAAATCCAAGTTATTGTTGTTAAACTTCAAAATTTTAGGTGTCTTAGAGGTTTTTGATGGTGCTGAATCTATTTCCACTATCAAAAACACAATTTAAACAATGCCTCTACAAGTTTTTTTTGAATTTTTTTGCCCAGATTCTAACCACTTTTGGCCATCCGAGTAATTCCTCCGCCTCACTAGATGACTCCATTAACATATGTTGTTGGAGATCAGATCAATTTATTCCATTCTTTTTACCAATAGAGCACGGTGCTTTGGATATTTTATTGATTTTATTTAATACCTTTTGGCAATGGAGCATGGTGCTTATTAATAGTTATTTTTAAATGTTATAAATATATAAAATAAAAAATCAATAATTTTTTTATATGTTTAATGCATACATTTAGCTTTGCTTGGCCATTCAAACAGAAATAAATTTGAATTCTGTTTGTTTATAGAATTTTTTTAAGTGGATAACTACTAGTTTAATTATATTAATAAATGTGGTTGATATCAATTACATTGAATATTGTTAATTAATATTGTATATTAATATTAATATACAATATGGTATATTAATTAGATATTAATATAAATATTGTATATTAATGTTTAGTTATTCAATATTAATATAAATATTTTAAGTTAAATATTGTTTTTTTTTGTAAGCTTGACAGGACTACATATTCATCATGTCCAATTTCTTATCCGGACAACACGATAGCACAATATTTGAATTCAATACTTCTAGTTTGATGACACTTCATTTCCACGACCATTGCCAATTAAATTATCCCAAGCGAAGAAATTAAATATTGTGATTATTATTGATATTTTAAATTAAATATGATTAAATATTAAATGTAAATACTTATTAATATAAATATTGTTAATTAATTAAATAAATACTGTTAAATATCAAATACAAATATTTATTAATATAAACATTGCAAATTAAATAATTTTAATTAATTAAATAATTCATGTTTATTTTATTCATTATTAATTAATTAATTAATTTATAATGTGACATTGTACCATGGTTTAGCATGATTTATATTATAAACCCAAGGAAATAATAAACTCTATGAATTAATACTAAAAACCCAAGGGATAATAAACCTAAGGGAATAATATTAAACCCTAGGAATATGAACCCTTAGATTAATAAACTCAAGGGATTAATATTATAAACCCAAGGGAATTATTATTATTATTATTAGTATTTAATTTTAAGGTCACGACCAAGCTAGACAACAAATTGGTGTCTGAGACCCACTTGTTTCCGGGACAAGGGACCTACCTCCATGTATCAATTTGAATACTAAGTCTACGAAGGCAACTTACATACTCTACCCCGTTTGGTTTTGAACCTGTGACCTCTTAGGAGGAAACACTCCATCTTAACTATTAGGCCCACTCAAGCTATATCCTAAGGTACATGTATCCTAACCATTACGCCCACTTAAGCTGTATCCACATGCTATAAACGCAAGGTATAAAAGTTATAAACCCGAGGTATATAAACCCTAAAATAAACATGGTTGACCATGGTTGATTTGCATATTGAGACAATCCTTGTCACAATGCAATGTTGGACACTAGTTGACTATGTTTGACCATGATTGATTTTCATATCTAGACTAACTTTGTCATAATGTGACATTTGTCCTTTGTTGACCACTGTTGATTTTTATATTGGGACAATCATGGTTACAATGTGACATTCGACTATGGTTGACCATGTTTGGCTATTATTGACCATGTTTTCCCATGGTTGACCATAATTCACTATGATTGACCATGGTTAACCATAGCTGATATTATAAAACCAAGGAAATAATAGACCCAAGGGATTGATATTAAAAACCCAAGGGAATAATCAACCCAAGGGATTAATACTAAAATTCCAAGGGAATAATATTAAATCTAACGGACTGACATTATAAACTCAAGGTATATAAACCCTAAACACTAAAATAAACATCGTTGACCATGCTTGAGCATGATTGACCATCACTGATATTATAATCCCAAGGGAATAATAAACCCTGGGGATTAATACTAAAAACCCAAGGCATTATAAACCTAAGTGAATAATATTAAACCTTAGAAATTTAAACCCTTATATTGATAAACCCAAGGGATTGATATTAAAAAACCAAGGTATAAAAAATCCAAGGAAAATATTATAAACCATAAAATAAACATGCTCGACCATGTTTGATTTCCATGTTGAGAAGATTATTATGACAATGTGACGTTGGACAATGGGTGACCATGATTGATTTTCATATGGAGACAATATTTGTCACAATGCCATATTAGACTGTGTTTGACCATGGTTGATTTTCATATTGAGACAATCACTGTCACAATGAAACATTCAACCATAGTTGACCATGGTTAGCTGTGATTGACCATGGTTGACCATTATTGATATTAAAAACACAAGGGATTGATAATATACACCAAAGGGAATAATAAACATAATAGATTGATATTATAAATTGAAGGCATTAATACTAAAATCCAAATGGATTATGAATCCAAGAAAATAATATTAAACCCAGGGGACTAATATTATAAACCCAGGTATATAAAACCAAAGATAAATATTATAAACAGTAAAATAAACATGGTTGACCATGGTTAACGATGGTTGAATTTCATATAGAGAAAATCCTTGTCACAATGTGACATTGGACAATTGTTGATCATGCTTAACCATGACTAATTTTCAGATGAACAAAACCTTTGTGACAATGAAATGCTTAACCCTAGTTGACCATGATTGACTAGGGATGAACATTTTTTTACCATAGTTTACCATGGTTGGCCAAGGTTGACCATGATTGACCACAGTTTACCATGGTTGACCATGATTATCATATTGAGAAAATATTTTTCGTAATACGACATTGGATCATGGTTGGGACAATGATTGATTTTCATATTGAGACAGTCTTTGTCACAATGCGACGTTGGACCATGGTTGACCATGATTAATTTTATAAAACATGGTTGACCATGGTTGAACCCAAGGGACCAATATTATAAAGCCAACATATATAAACCCTAAGATAAATATTATGAACACTAAAATAAACATGGTTGACCATGGTTGACCATTGTTGATTTTCAATCATTCTTAACTTCTCACATAGGAAAAGATTTGAAAGCAAATAAGAACAATTGCTCTTAACTTCTAAATAGGAAAGAAAATAAAAACAATCACTCTTAACCTCTCACATAGGAAAAGATATGAAAGAAATACAAATTATCAATCTTAATCTATCAAAGCAATCAATCTAAAAAACCAAGAAATCTCACACATTGTAGGTGGCCAATCCAAAAGTATGAGAGATGACAAGTTGAGAGGCTCCCAGTGCAAGCATTACTAATCAAGGTGAACATCACTCATGAGAATGGTGCTAAATATAAATTCCATTCATAAGTAATCTCAACTTTCCACCTGAGTATCTCGAACTTTACACATCTCTTTAAAAGGAGGAGGCTATCCCATTTACACAAGAACATAAGAGGCTAACTCATTAATGGAAACCCATTATTCTCTCCCTAAATCCCTATAAGATTTCATAGAGTTACAACTCAAATAGGTAATGATGAGACACATATCACGCTTGACCTTTATCCAAGTCTTCTTCCATATCTTGAATGGAATTCTGATTTGAACATTCAAGGCCATATAAGGGTGCCTTGGAAGATTCCAAATGACGTACACATGTCATGAAACTCAAGCCACTTTTAATTATTAGCAAGTATATGTTATTTTTCTAATTTTTGACCATTTAATTTACTTATAATACTAGAAATAATTAACTTTTGGAAAACACAAATGAAACCCATATAATTATGAAAATGGAGGCTAATGAAATATTATATGGCTACAGAGTTGTGACAAGTCAATGAAATGGTGAAGATAAAGGTGAAAGTGGATGATATTTTGAAGACATTTTGGAGACTCTACAGTATTAGTGTTTCGTTGTGGTTGCATTGATTTTTGAGCTCCTCTATCATGACCCTAGTGAAAATGTACACCTTGACTCAAGACATGGAGACAATCGTGTCATGACAAAGGAGTTCAAAAATCAATGCAACCAACATCAAGGTACATGGGTGTAGTGCAATTGACTCAATGCCAATTCCATACCACCATTCAACATAGAATCCAATGGAAACCTTGCAATCCTACCAATCCTGAAATCTTGAAAACTATTTAACCTTATTGAATTTTACATCAGATATAAGATTTGACTTTCTCCTAATCGAGTGAAGTTGGAGCCACTCTGAAACAACCTGAAACAGTTAATGTTAATATTATAAATTTAAGTAAAAATTGACATTATCCTCACTTTTCCTTTTCAAAAAGGAAAGATAAGGAGAATGTCAACTTCAACTTTAACTTTAAAAATTAAATATTACCATTAATTAGTAGGGTTATATTTTGTAGGGCCCTCAGGTTAAGATATATATTTTTTTTCCTCTTAAGTAACTTTTATTAAAAAAGTAATATTTGGTGGTCATTAGCTATGTTGCACTACATTCCTTAGAATAGCTTAGCTTAGTGGAGAACTAGTCACTTTAGTGTTTTAAGGTCAGTTAAATACAAGACGAACCTTAGCCAATATGAACCACCAAACTAGAATGGTACAACTCTGAAATGATTAGGACCAGCCAATTCCACTAATTCTAGGCCAGTTCCAATACGAGTGTGCCCTTTTCATCTTCCTCTCAATTCCTTTTATTTGATACTTTCAGGAATAGTGATTTGGAGAGTTCCATAAACTGTCAGATGTTGTGAGCACCTAAGATCATCAGTAGTTGAGCCTTGACAAACATAAATTTTTCAAGGAACTAGTACAGATCTCCCAAAACATAGTTAGTGAGGACATGCATGCAAGGAACTATTACAGACCTCCCAAGATAGTTAGTGAGGATGTGCATCACCAAAAAACATTAGAAAACATTATCCATGATACGAAACCATACCCAAAACATTTAAGTTTGGCGCAAAACAAATTTCTGGTAGGCTATTAATAATACCAACAATAATTACATCTCCAATTTCACTAGAAGCTCCTACTCAAACTACCTAATCCACTATGGTTATAGTATGTTCTTTCAACTGTGTGAGCTATAAAAAATTAAAAGTACCTTGAAAAATCCACCAATCTTAGGGAACTCAACTTCTCTGAATGCACCAACTATTTTTGCTGATTGATTAGTTAACTAGATGATCACTGTGTTTGACTGAAGTCCCACTACTTAAATGACACTCTACTAGTTCCTCCAAAAGTTGGAACTAGTTTGACTAACGAGAACCTGAGATAATTGATCTTTACTGTTACAAATTAGAAATCACACATTCAGAACTGAACTCTAACTCCTCCAACATGAATTTACTGAGTAAACTGGGTGACACAAAACATGTCACATAAGTTAGCATCATCCATGTTCTCTAATGTGGAAATTCGAATTTTCCTAATTTAATCAAGGAAAAATCATATTGAGAATTTCTTGTTGCATTTTTAAACACATAGTTCACTAGAATGTATGACTTCCCCTATGAAATTAGCATAGTTCACATGTTCAGTTCAGAAGGTTTTGGGCTGATGTGGTTCTATGTGTTGTTTGTATAAGGAATACGTGTCCCTCTCATTCTATGAGAAACAAGGCTCCCAATGAAATGCGATATGGCCACATTCCTTTGGTGAGGCGTCTCAGGGTTTTTGGTTCCACCTGTTATGCTTCATACCTAAGGAACAAAGAAAAAACTTAGTACAAGGAATCACAAATTTATCTTCTTAGGGCACTCATACATCCAAAGCATACCGTCTCTATGATGAAGTGAATAAGAAGTTTACAATATCTAGAGATGTGACCTTTTCTGAATCTTACAAGCCTAACAATGTCATTGAGTGATAATTTGATCGCTTGGATAGATTAGAACATGCAAAATATTTTCAAGGGCTTAATAGTGATATTCCACATCTCACTCTCTTATCTTTGTACTTGATATGAAGATCATTGAATAAATTAGGTTGGGGGAAATTCCTTGCCTTGCTTTGTCAGGAAAGAGCTAAGAGACTACTAGTTGAAGGAAGCTAAATCTGACAATAAGTGAGGGTACATGCAAGAGACAAAGAAATGTTTAATGCAAACGAGTAATGCAAAGGAGTGTACTCACTATATCCATGTCATCAAACATTTTTCATCCCACTTAGGATGCCTTACATAATACCTGGTTATTCATAACATCAAGTTGGTCACAACCTCTGTAGCTTTAATAAACAAGTGGCAATACTGTTCATCTTCTAAGCTATGTTTAATCAAGAATATGGCATTTATCCCCATCCTTATAAAGGACTCCATGGTGAGTTTCCTTTGCACATCATCTCTAATTAATATTCCAAATTAAGTCTGATGCATTTGTTGAGCA
This sequence comes from Pinus tabuliformis, assembly GCA_031772625.1. Taxonomy (NCBI): domain Eukaryota; kingdom Viridiplantae; phylum Streptophyta; class Pinopsida; order Pinales; family Pinaceae; genus Pinus; species Pinus tabuliformis. The sequence goes on from CM062819.1 coordinate 448,253,216, forward strand.
TGAATTCCTTGGGATCTCAACCTAGCAAGTCTAGGTAAGATGGAAACTTTTATGAAGTAGTTTTTCTCCACTAAAATTATTGATGGGTCATTTTTCCCTATCCTTCCAACTACCTTAAGATTATTACACACATGGACACAATATTTTTCATGTGGAAATAAATTTTCTAAAAGCCCCAATGCCTAATTGCATTAATTTGGTGAATAGAGATGTATGAAAATTACTTTTCTCAACTGAGGACAACCTGTGAGTGAATAAACTATCTCTCTGCTCACTGTGAAACTCTAAACCAGACTTAGCCAATTTCTACCTATGCTTGAGCTCATATTTCATTGTGCAATTCCTTGAGAAATTAGGCCCTTATTATTTAAAAATTTATACAAAATGGATTGTGAAATTCCTAAGGTTTATCATTTGATCACATGCAACACCCATAGACTCAAGACTAGTCTACAACGAATGTTACACTGCCTTGGAATTTCTACAACATCAATTGTGTAATTCCTAAGATGCTATTTCCCTAAATGCACCATGTTGTTAAACAAAAAGACTATAACTCAAAATGAGTTTTGCACATTTAGAAATATAATTCATTTCAATATTTAATAAATTTAAAATTAAAGTAGATTATGATATTTTACTATATATTTGAATTTATTTAATTTACCGGGTGTTGCGGAGGAAAGCACAAAATGAGGGTTTTGAATGAACAGGGGACTATTGTTGGCAACCATGGAGGGGTGAGGATGGGGGAGTTCCACGCCGTCCTACAACCATGTAGTGGCAAATAGAAGCAAGGAAGCGGGTTTGAATCACTTCAAAAAACCAATGGAGGCAGAAATGGAGAGGATTAGCACAGAAAAGATGGAAAACATCAATTCACATGAGAAGGAAGAGAATCATGACAAAGTTAAAGGAAAGAAGAGAACACGAAGCAGCAGTCAGAGAGTTGAGCACATGAGTGTGATAGGACTCTGCAAACCCAGGTCAGCCATTAAACCACGAGTTGTTCTAAATAATCCATTGCTACACGAGCATAGGGATCACATGGCGGCATGCACAGTTTTATGTAAATTTATGGGGATATGGCCAATGAAGAAGGCTTTGCAGGTTTGAAACCAATGGAAACCTAAGGGGTAAATAACCCTACACCTTGGGTCCAAGGGTTTCTTCATAGTGGTGTTCATAATCCTAGAGGACAAAGAAAAAGTGTTCAAAGGAGGACCATACTTTTATGCTACGGTTGGTCCCTACATGCGACCCTGGGTGATGAATTTTGTCCGGGAATGAGAAAAAATCACATTAGTACCGATATGGATACGACTCTACTCCCTACCTATAGATTACTGCCTACCTCAATCTTTAAAATCCATAGGCAATAAATTATGTAATTTTTTAAAAATATCAAATGTGACTCTACGAGGAAAATACACCTCCTTTGCTCGCATATGTGTAGGAATGGACCTATCAAGAGCAATTTCGGATGAAATCATTTTAGAAGTATATGATGAAGAATGGGTGTAGGCGGTGGACTATGAACATGTCCCATTTCGATGTCGTAAATGTCATGAACATGGGCACCTCATCAGAGACTTCCCTTTAAACAAATTAGAGAACAATATGAAAACCAACACAGGGGAAGACCCTGAAGGCTTTACCAATATGGGGGGCAAATGGAAAGGAGGAAAAAAGTATGAAAGGAAAACTACCGAGGATAAACACCCAAGTCATAATAGTTTCAAAATTTTAGAAGAAGAAGGTGGGAATGATACAATGAACCAAGCATCAGAGGATAATCCTGTAGAGAAGGAAAAAGATGCCAGCATGGAGGATGTACCTGAGAATAGCAAACTAAAGGAAGATCTACCAAGCATCATGGAACTTGGCAGGGACCATGAGATGACCCCAAGTGAAGTTGGAATAGAGAACCACGAACTACAAGAGATTCTTGAGAGGGATAACCTTGATCTAGAAACGTTATTGGAGTAGGGAACCACCAAAGGGGTTGATTCTCTACCACAAGTGTAGTTTGATAGAGTACACCAACTCTTCCTTTGGAGATCTCAAACAAAGGGTTCTGGAGTCAAATGAAACCATGAAAGCCAAAAAATAGAGGGGTTAAGATGATCGAAACAACATCAAGACACTCTTCCAAGGACCCAGGCAGGAAAAGAGGAAGGAAAAGGTAGAATGAGCTGCTGACAGAGTGTGGGAAACTCATGATTAACTCAAGTAAGATGAAATATCTTACTATTTACTCATTTACAAATCTTTCATAATGAAGCTCATGACCTGGAACATTAGGGGTCTAGAAAGTAAAAGAAAGAAAAGAAATCTTAGCAATAGGGTAAAAGAAGAAAAACCAGACATGGTGTTTATCCAGGAAAAAAAATGTTCAATAGGTAAAATCAAAGAGATACATAGCAAATGGCTCATTAAGTATGAGTATCTAGAAGTTAAAGTAGACAACACGGTAGGAGGGATTCTCACCCTCTGGAATCCCCAGAAACTTGGAATCCTAGATGTTGAAGCATCCAAGAACTACATTTCAATGGTCATCCAACGTTTGGGTGATAAGGAAATATATATGGTCACAAATGTATATGGTCCTCAAAAAATTGAAGACAAACTCAGGCTTCTCATCTCACTGATGTATTTGAGAGAGAGACATCCTGTTATGCCATAGATTCTAGGAGGGGATTTTAATATGATTAGATATCTTAGGAAAAAAAGGGCGAGACTAGAGCACTAGGCAAAGACTCCATTACCTTCCAGCACTTCCTAGATGACATGAGGCTAGTGGACACAGAGACAATAAATGGTACCTTCACCTGGAACAATAAGAGGGGAGGGGCTTCTCAAGTTGCCTCTAAGCTAGATAGATTTCTAATCTCAGAGGACCTCATTCTCTCTGGCCCTACCTTTACTGCATCAATCCTACCTTTCAGAGGCTCAGATCACTAGCCTATCCAACTTGAAGCCTCTTGCATAGGCACTCTAAGGAATAGACCTTTCAGGTTTGAAAATGTCTGGCTCACCCACCCAGACTTCGTTAGTATTATTGGTAAATGGTGGGTGGAATATTTGCTCATTCAAGGCACTAATATGTTCCTTCTACATTAGAGACTAAAACACATCAAACTTGGGCTTAAAGAATGGAACAAAAAGGAGTTTGGCAATATTTTCAAAGCCAAAAGAGAGGTTGAACAAAAACTACAAGAAATCAATCAGATCCTTATCATAGATGGCTTTACCGAGGAAAGGAAAATGAAGGCTAACACTCTTCAACAGGAATGGGAAGACAAATGCTAGCAAGAGGAAATCTTTTGGAGAAAAAAATCAAGAGTGCAATGGCTTAAAGAAGGGGACATAAATACCAAGTTTTTTCACAAGTCAACCATGGATCACAGGTCACATAACAGGATTTCCAAACTAAGAGACACTCAAGGGAAAGAGCTCAGCACCCACAAAGAAATGGAATGTGCTCTGGTACAACATTTCCAAAGCATAGCAGAGGAGCCTCTCGTAGACAGATAACAATTTATCAACAACTTCACAAAGTACATTCCAAAGCTTGTAACTAGGGAAGACAATTACAATCTCAATAGGCCACTGACTGAAGAGGAAGTTAATGAAGTCATCAAAAAAATGTAAAATGGGAAAGCTCCAAGACCGGATGGGTTCAATGTCGACTTCTTCAAGGCATGCTGGGAAATAGTCAAGCAAGATATGCTTGAAGTTGTGGAGGACTCAAGAAGATCCAAAACTGTTTTGAGGGTGCTCAATGCTTTTTTCATATATTTGATTCCAAAAGAGTAAAAAACTATTACACCAGACAGATTCATACCCATAGATTTATGCAATGTGGTAAACAAAATTATTTCCAAATAAATTACAAACAGACTCAAGCCCCTACTTCCAACCCTTATGTCTGAGAAGCAAACTGGTTATGTGGAAGGAAGGCAAATTCTAAACAACATCATTGAAGCTCACAAGGTGGTTCATTCTCTTAAGAGAAATAAGCAAGCAGGGATGATCATACAACTTGACCTAAGGAAAGCATATGACAAGCTAAACTGGCCGTACATCAATGAAGTACTAATACTGTACGGCTTTGACCATAACTAGATAATATGGGTAATGGCCCTTGTTACCACAGCTAATTTTTGAATCTTGCTTAATGGATCTCCATCCAAAACCTTCAGGCCTTCGAGAGGCCTCCGACAAGGAGATCCACTCTCCCCCTTCCTCTTTATTCTCATGATGGAAGGATTAGGTAGAGCAATTAAATCCGCCAATATAGAAAGAAGAATCTAGGGTCTGAAACTCACCCTAAATGGGGAGGCTTGGACTCATCAACAATTTGTGGATGAAATTATGCTATATGGTACACCCATGGTCAAGGAAGCTCAAGATTTCAAACAAATCCTGAACGACTTTGCTATGGCAGATGGTACAGAGGAAGCCTCACTAAATCCAAAATTTTCCTTCTTAATACTAACATTGCTATTCAGAGAAATGGACAAGCAAGTATTTGAATTTAGCAGGACAACTAGTTCTTACAAAGGCTGTCCTACAAAATATTCCTAACTTCATGTTTTTAGCTCTTCCTACCCCCAAAGGAGTTCTGCAACTCATCAAAAACATTCAAGGATACTTTCTTTGGGGAAAAGGGGAAGAGAAAAAGAAATGGGCTTTGGTAGATTAGGATAAGCTCTGTAAACCTAAGAACCATGGGGGTCTGGGACTTCATGACCCTGAAACCCTTAGCAAAGTCTTGGGGGCAAAAATTTGGTGGAGATGGCTAAAGGAGTCGACAGCCCCATGGGCCAAGCTTTGGAAATAGAAGTATGCAAACAATTGGCAAGAAAGGGATCATATTCAGACGTATGGGCACATCAAGGGCTCCCACATTTGGAACAGTGCTTGGGAGAATAGATCCATAGTTCAACAACACAGTTTTTGGGAGATCAGAGATGGAAACCTTCATGGTTTTGGGAGGATAACTGGTAGTAGAAACCCAACATGTATAGAGAAGAATTAGCCAATCTTAAGAATGACGCTGACAATAAAGGTTTACTCAGGGTAAGTGATTTCTGGGATCAAGCATGACACAAGGATAAATGGACAACAAGGAAGAACCTAGGATACATTGAAGAAACCCCTTTTAAGGCCCAAAAAGAAGCTCTTACAATCATCCTAGAACAAAGAAAGATTTTAACATCTACATTGTCTGACCAACTAATATGGGGAAGAAACAATGAAGGAAACTTCAACCTCAAAGAAGGCAAAAGGATTTCCATTGGGCTTGACTTCCCAAACACTGATAAGATATGGAAGGACCTATGATAGAACTCACACTAGATGAAAATCAAACTGTTCATGTCATTGGTGCATCATAAAAAAGATTCTGACTTGGGGAAATCTTTGGAAGAGAGGTTTAGTTGGTCCATCTAGATGCCAGTTTTGTGGTCTACAAGAAGAAACGATGAATCGCCTACTCAATCTGCCCATTCACCTCTACCTTGTGGAAATGGGTAGCCTCAATCTTCACGCAAACTGAAAGGGATGCTTCTAGCATTACTGGCACTTTAAATAATTGGCGGAAAGATTTCGTGGAAAATGAAATAGTCAACAAAGGCTGGAATCTCATTCCAAGTTTTTGATCTGGAATGTTTGGAAAGAATGCAATAGAACGATTTTCAAGAACAAAATATGCTTAACACAGAGAATCATAGCTAAGATTATAGGACAACTCAAGGAAACTGTAAGTAACTGTCTAAAGAAACCCCCTAAAAACCCTCCTCTAAACCAGGATGCACATATTCTTCTACAATTTGGTCTCTAGTTGCCGATCCACCATGGCATAAGTAGGAGAGTAAGACACACAACAACGGGAAATGACTTCTGGAAACTTCCTCCTCATGGCTTTATGAAATTTAACATATATGGGGCCTCAAAAGGAAACCCTGGAGAGGCTGGTTATGGCAGAGTCATAAGAGATGAGCAGGGTTACATTAAAATCATTTTTCATAGTCATTTAGGGAAGGCCACCAATAACATGGTGGAACTCATGGCCTTAGAGAAATGCCTAGAAATCTTGATTAACTACAATTTGCACAATGCCATCATAGAAGCAGACTCTGAATTGATAATCAATTCGGTCAAGAAGATGCGCAATGGAAAAGCACTAGAGAAGGTTTCAAATCATTGGCGGTTATTGCAGGTCTATCAAAGAATACAATCCCACCTAAGAACCCTGAGAACACTAAGATTTGTGCACACGTGTAGAATAACTAATAGGTTACCGGAGTCTTGTAACATCCCTAAGAAAAATCAAAGTAAAATCAAACATTTATGAAATAGTATTTTTAAAAGTTACGAATTAGTTACAAAAACTAAGTCTTGATATTTGTGAAAACTGAATGAGGACACTACACATCAAATAATCGCAGAAACTTCCCAATAGGGTTTTGGTAGGGTGGATAAAGCTTTCCTTCACTTGAGAAAAATAAAAGTTATCATAGAGTAGGATTCACAAAGTTGGCCACCATTCAATGCACTCAGTGTCCTTCGGAACAAGTGTACATGTCCTTTCGTAATTAACTAACAATTTTGCGGAATTGCAGGGAAGGCAAGTGGTGCCCTCGTGGTTTCCAGGAATTCCCCACTTCTCAAATTTCAATGACCATTTTTACAACAAGTGTTTGATGCCTCGAAGTCATTCTAAGGATAAGCATTTGGTTATATCAGGATAGCTAGGAAAGTGCAGAGTAAGACAATAAGCATTTGGTTATTTTAGGACAACCAAGAAAGCACAGGAAAGCCACTAGGAGGCAAATCTAGATTATGGTTTAGTAGGAAGAGTTATGTATATATATATCTATATATATATATATATATATATATATATATATATATATATATATATATATATTCAGACGATTGAGAATCTCGCTTTTGGTTACCTTCGCAAATTGCTATGTGATACCAAGTATTCTTCATAGTGTTTCATTCACAATGCCTTTGGATTTCTCATTGGTCTGTTTACATTTTGGATAGCTTGTTGGTGGTACAATTGGAAAAGACAAGTTAATCTCTTGCATAGAAAGATATGGCCAATAATGTTTATGTTCTTTAAAGTAAATTCCTTTTTTTTGTGCACAAAGTATTGGTAGGTATTGCAAAGTTCTTATGCATTAAAATATTGTAGAGATATAAGTCCTCCTAAAAATATTTGTTGCTTAGTTTATTCACAGTAAAATCTAAGTAGTTTTGTGGGTTTCTTGAGAGTGTTAAAAGCTAAGTAGCTTTATTATTTCTTTGGGGATAAATTACACAATATTCTTGCTAAGTACCCAAGATATCCTCTTGAGAAGAGATGTATGAGACATCTAAAGTTCTTGAGGAGATTGTTGTTATATATTTTCTTGGCAAAGAAAATATATTAGTACATGTAGATAAAAATTATATATTCCTCTTGTAAAAGAAAATATATTACTGCATGTAGATAAACATTGATTATTATATATATATATATATATATATATATATATATATATATATATATATTCTTCGTAGAGAAAATATATTACTACATCTAGATAAATATTGTTATATATAGGAAAATATGGTTATTATATATATTTGCAACATTAAAAGATAAGTAACATTTATTGCCTTTATATAACATGCATATGTGTTTATGTAAGAAAAGATAGGATGAATTCTATTTTCTTAAAAATGGATTTCGTAGTCATTTTCCTGGAAGAGAATATAGATTAAAGAAGGTAATTTGTGAAATATTCTCATGGGTAGAGAGTTCTCTCGAAAAAAAATACTTAGTTATGAGAAAATATAATAACTTATGCATAGATAAAATGCACATAGATAAGTCATAAGAACCTTCTTTGGAAATAATATATCTTCTTATGCATGAAAGATAAGTTAGTGGTGTTAATTCCTTTGCAAGAGAGTTTGCAAAAGTTACATGTTCGGGTGAGTAAAAAGGTAAAGGATTTGTCTGTTGCATATTGGATAGTTTGATTTAATTGCATGGTTTATTGCATAAAGGGTTACCATTATTTTTTTTGTTGAAGCAAGAGTCGTACCTTCATATTCATTAAATCAGAAAATTATTTACATAGAATACAACCATCCACATGGAAGACTGGATCTTAATCAAACATTACTTTCTATAAAACCAAGGGTCACGAGTTAAGTGATAAAACTCTGACCCTAACCCACAAAAATACACCACCTAAAATGGTAAAAAGTAACAAGGCCACATAAGCATCCCGACAAAGCTGAGAAAAGGGTGAGAAAGCCATTAATTTTCCCCTTCAGAACACCTAGCTCCGACCAACTGTAGAGGAGGACCTTGCATAACTAAGGCTCCTGCCAAAAAACCATTTGGATTCACCAGTATGCATGTAGATTCCTGACCACCAATCCTCCCAAAATGATCCAACGGTAGAGGTAAATATCTTGCCCCCTGTATGTCCATCCTTTAAGGTTATGGCCCCACTGACAAGCTCAATAAATCACAGTCGTAGATTTGTTGTAATTGATCCTATGGCAGAGGATCATATAGCACTAAGTAAAAAAGCTATTGGTTAACGTGCGATAAGGGTGGAAAACAAAACCACCCCTCAACCACATGTAGCCCAAGGAGTTTGATCACTCCGAAATTTTGAAAACCACTTCCCACCTGAGAGGCCTCCGATATACCAGAAACCACTCAGCTAGCAAATTTGCATCCTTTGATAGCATATTAGGAATATTCAGGTCGCCGTTGGAATCTAGATTTCGACAACTACCACTTTCGCTAATGCAGCTGTATGTGAGCCTGAGCAACATACTACCCCTTCCCTCCAAACAACCACTCTAGTAGCAGACTCCTCCTATCAACATAAGAAAAAACAAGAAAATGTAAAACTTGCACCTCATAACTCTACCAAATTATTGGACAGAGCTTCCATAGTTTTGGTACGGTATACCATCATATCCTTCACTACTTGGCTATCGCATTGATCCATGAAACTATCCTGAGGCAACCTATGTCTGCCCATCACAACCCTATACATGGTACGCTTCACTCCTTGATTAGCTAGTAAATCAGCAAGTTTATTGGCCTCCCTTCGCACATGGTTAAAACTAACCATGCATAGGCCTCTGATGTGGATTTGGATCCTTTGGAAGACCCAGATCAGTCTCCAGTGTCTTGAAACCTTCTTCAGTTCTGAGCCACAAATAATTTTTTTTACTGTATTGATAATTATCTCAGAGTCAGCTTCGATAATTACATTTTGCCGGTTATCCTACACCAGGAGATCTAAGCACTGCTCCATAGCCATGGCTTCTGCCATGTTGTTTGTAGCTCTACCTAAATTTCCATGGAAGATGGAAAGGATATTACCAGAATCATCCCTTAACACCTCTCCAAAGCACGCACTGCCCGGGCTGCCTTTAGAAGCCCCATCTATGTTATATTTTAGAAAGCCCAAACGGGGAGGATGCCAGAATTCCTGCTTAGAAGCCAAAGCCCAAAACCTTTTGTTCAGGCCCTGCAACATAAGCCCTTACATTCCCAACAGTCCCAGAATCCTCAAGTCAGCATATGAGGCTGGATTTTCTAAGGGTTTTTCGCACTATGGTACCCACCATCTCTTTAAGTTGAGTCAAAGTCTACTTCAAAAGACATTGAAGTGATCTTTTTCCATTTTTGAAAAAGATTGTATTCCTTTCTTTCCAAACATTCCAAATAATGAATCTATTTGTAAGAGCCCAAGCAGAACCATGAATTTAATTATTTGAGAAATTATTTCTCCACCTAGTTAGGGTGTTGAAGATACACCCTCTACCCCTGTCACTCTTTTGGAAGATGTTAGCAAAATATTCCCACAAACTAGAGGTGAAGACACAATTATTGAGGAGGTGTTCCATAGTTTCTTCTTGTGCTTCACAGAGCTGGCATCTGGAAGGCCCTAGCACACCCCTTTTCCTTATGTTATCCCAAGTCAGAATTCTTTTATGATAAACAAGCCACATGAATAGTTTAATCTTCATCCAACCTTGATGCCTCCACAGACTCTGCCATATTCTATCCGGAGCAAGAGAGTCCATCTCAAGGAGTTTGCGTTCAGCCTCCTTAAGATTAAAGGTACCCTCATTATTGTTACCCCACCTCAATTGGTCATTCCCTCCTGTCACTAAGATCTTCCTTTGTACCAGTATCCACATGAGAGGCTCAGCTTTAGTTTTCAAGGGGTTATCTTCCCCATAAATCATATTCCTGCACTTTCTCCATTTACTTGCATTATTATTTTGGTCCCAAAAATCTTTTACCTATGTTAACCCTATGTTGTCTGTCTCTCTTTTGAGGTCCAGAAATTGTTCATTTAGAAGTATTGGTTCTTGTTGCCATTTATCTTCCCAAAAAAGTGTCAAATCCCCCTCTCTGATTTCCCAGAAGCTAATCTTTTGAACTAAGCCTTTGTTCTCCCAGGCCTTATTCCAGATATATGAGCCCTTTATATTACCAAACATCCTTATATGATCGTTATTGTCCCAAGTTCTGGCATATTTCTCTGTCCAGATACTAGCTCATTAGGTCTTTGCTTCTTTGACCCATCTCCACCATAACTTAGCTCCTAAAGCACTGCTTAGAACCTTTGGATCATCCAGACCCAAACCTCCTTGATTTTTGGGTTTGAAAATCTTTTCCCAAGTAACTAACGCCCATTTCCTTTTTTTCTCCCCTTTCCCTAGAGAAAGTCTCATTCAATGGTTTTGAATTGTTGTAAGACTCATTTTGGTACAGGGAGTGATGAAAGCATAAAAACTGGGATAAATTATAGAACAGCCTTTGTAAGCACCAACCTGCCAATCAAGTTTAAAGATCTGATGGTCCAATTCTTGATTTTATCCTGCGTATTATTAATCACCGGTTCCCAGATACTCTTATGAAGAGGTTTAGTAGTAAAGGGGACTCCCAAATATTTCAAAGGAAGAGAATCTCTTTGAAAGCCTAGAATTCTGGAGATATTCCTTTGTATAGTAATATCAGTATTAAAGAAAAATATTTTAGATTTAAAAATATTAACCTCCATACCTATGGCCAAACCAAAGTCATTTAGAAGTTGTTTGTATGCCAAAGCTTTTTTGACTATATAGGAACTCCCTGCAACATGGTATCATCCACAAATTGTTGATGACTTAATGTCTGTCCATTCTCAGAAAGTTGAAGACCCTTGATTTTTTCTGAATTCTCTTTTCTTCAAAATGGATTTCGTAGTCATTTTCCTGGAAGAGAATATAGATTAAAGAGGGTAATTTGTGAAATATTCTCATGGGTACAGAGTTCTCTTAAGAAACAATACTTAGTTATGAGAAAATATAATAACCTATGCATAGATAAAATGTACATAAATAAGTCATAAAACCTTCTTTGGAAAGAATATATCTTCTTATGCATGAAAGATAAGTTAATGGTGTTAATTCCTTTGCAAGAGAGTTTTCAAAAGTTACATGTTTGGGTGAGTAAAAAGGTAAAGGATTTGTGTGTTGCATATTGGATAGTTTGATTTAATTGCATGGTTTATTGCATAAAGGGTTACCATTATTGTTATCTTATTTCTTATGCCCAAAAGAAAGGTTGAATATGATACTTTCTTGTGAACAAATGCACGAGAATGTTTTTATGATACTTTCATGCCGAAACAAATGCAGAATACCTTTGTACACAAATGATAAAGAAACTATGTTGGGTTCTTGAAAAATAACTATGTGAAAAGAACACATATGCAAAAGCATAGAAACAATATTGTACTAAATGTATGAAGATATAACTATTGTGTTATATATTTTAAAGAGAAACATGGATTTGAGAAGTATTCGGTTAGATATTTTAAAGAGAAATACGCATTAGTGTGAATAAGTAATGCGGAAAGTAAAACAAGTATTTACTTGAATAAATGTACTAGTTAATTATTATGACATGCTTGATAATTATTTGTTCATAACATTGTTAAAAGAAGCATGTTGTGATATTCTATTTACAACTCATGCACATGAGTAGATGTTAAAAGATCACCTTTAGAGACTAATTATTGATTGATCAATATTGAAACTAATCTTGTTGCCAAAGCTTGTTGACAACAACGATGACAAGAAATGATGGCGGTTTGTGCAAAAGAAAAATGAAGTTTAACATTGTGGTAGGTAAAGAATTAACGATCCATGCTCATGAGTATGAGTTGTGGGACCGTAGATTTATAGAAAAATCATGCCACAAGGATGTAGAGAGTGGTGATATGTAGGTAAATGGTTTCATGGAAAATGTAACAGCTTTTAGCTAGTTATGTGACATTTTAATGATATTTCATTGTAATATTTTATAGCAATGGATAACGGATTCAATCCCTTATAAGCCATTGAGTGAGGGGTGAAAACTCTCATGAGCGTTTACTAATAAAATTAAACATTTGTTGGTTTTCACCCTATAGGATTTCCAGGGTATATCGGTGTTCAACGATGTGATTGCTTATTGTGTCAGACTGATGGTGTTGAATCCTTGATGATGTTAATTCCTTATTTGATGTGATAAACATAATGTCAAGTATGTGATTAATTAATATGGTTAAGGGAAGCATGAAATGGATCCAAGGTTCGTGAGACAATTTATGTTAATATACTACAATAGTGGTTGTCAATGGTTATGCAACTTACTGTCCTCTATCATAATTTACTTTGTGTACTATTGAAGATTATATCCAATGGTTAATGAGGAATGTGGAGTAGTGATTTTGGATAATGACTTGTGGGTAATTTGTGTAAAAAAATTCTAACTCCCTACTTTTACATGTGAGGTTACCAGGGTATGTTACAAGTGGTATCAGAGCTAAAAGTTGCAACACTGATGCCTTTGAGAATTGGTAAGTAGAAAAGAAATTGAGGTATGCCACCAATGGACATTAACTTAGGTATGAGTCTAACAATCTATGTACTGATTTATGTAGTACACTACTTTTGACATCATATGTGTGATTCATATTTATAACTGCATTGAGTAGTAAGTAATAAAGTTTGTTGCAAAACTATGTTCATGACATTGGATTCTTTATGAGGATAAAAGACAATAAAACTTTTGTCACACTTATGAACAATATTGACCACTCATTAAGGAAAGTGAATCAACTACCAACTTTTTCTTTGCAAATATGGAAATAATAATGATGTATTTAATGAACATGATTGAAGTTACAATAAACTAGTTCTAATTAGTCAATTCATGAATGTAAAATACGCGGAATGTCCTTGAATATGGTGATATACAGTTTTAAAAAGACATTGTAATAACCCCTCTAGATATTGAAAATAAACAATGAGTCAAGTAATGAAACTTGACTATAATAACTAATTTTTTATTAAGTCTTGTCATGGATGCATTAAGATGGTTGGTAGTAGTGATTGGTTAGTGTTATATGACTAACTAATAGAACTTGTATGAATTAATTGAATTTGATTTAAGATTATTACAATTCGTAAACAAGTGATTATGGTTGTTACTTCATGTATTGGTCTATTGATGACAATACACCATGGGAAATTGGAAATGTTTACATTGTTAACTCAACTATTATTGATGTTTACACATTAATGAATATTTTCATATACTTTTATGCATGACAATATTGTATGCATGAAACTAAAATGATTTGGAAAATAAATATTTGTTAAATGATGCATATTTATGACTAACGTTGCTGACAGGATTAAGTAGTGGTAACTTAATGGCAACAAGAAAACTCATCAAGGTAATATGTTGCAATGTGAATTGCAATCATAAATGAGAAATTATAATGTTATATGATATGCATGATTGTGTTATTTGGAAAATTAGAATCCATACAACATGTATGTCAGCTGTGTTTCCTATTAATCAAGATATTATGGACCCATGTTGAGCATGGTGTACATGAATGTTTCTTTTGTTAATCGTAATGTGCATATGTTTCACTATGTAAATTACTGTGGGTAAGAGTGATAAAAGAGAAATTTAACATGTCAGATAGTCATGGATAGATGTGAAAGACTAGAATGCCTTGGGTTGATGGTAGTTACCTGCTCAGAGGGGTTGATGGTACTTGCTTCCCTAGGTTTCCTCTACTTAGAGATAAATGATCTCAGTAAGGGAAAAGGTTCGCCAAGATGGTGAAAAGGGTAAAAAGCCTGAGGCAACTTTAGGTAGGACGCTTTTAGAGGAATAGGTAGGATGCTACCAAGAGGAATCTTATATTGGACCCTATGTGGTCATTGTAATTTTTGAGCTGGTTGGCCAGTGGAATTCCAAACTAGACTCGGTATTGCCTTTGTCAAATAACTGTTTGGATGTGAAAATGACTCGATCTAGTTTTGGAAACCAGTTCCCATGGGTTGGGAGGAGAATTCTTTAGCCTATCATGGTTGTAATAGCTAAAGAAATTAACTAATCAGCTATATGTTATGTTAAAAATGAATTTTATATATAATTGTGTAAACATGTTATGTACATCTTAACAAGAAAGGAGCCTTGTGCTCGGTAAGGAATTATTGGCAGTGGAGTTCCTTTATTGTATTGCTAATCTTTTGAATGTCTTAGCATGAGTTAGGATAGTATGCACTTTGTGCATTTATTGATCATTTTGATGATTAAAGAGATAGGTGCTCTTTGAATACTTTCAGAAGTACTGTGTGGATGTCTTTACTGATATTTAATATAGTGTGCATGTGGTGCAGTGATTTATCATTTTGATGATTAGTGTTAGTGCTCTTTAAGTAATTGTAAAAGTACTGTGATTTAAATATCATCTAACATTTCACAATTGATTGATAGTTAAAAGTATTTCATTTGACTCAAAATATTGTGACTAATGTGATTGAATTTGTTAGTCATACATTACAGGTTACTTACCATGCAGTGTTGATGGGTTGTCAAAACACTATTAAAATTCTTATGTGAAAGTGCTCATGAGTTTCAAGAGTAATTGGTAAGTAATGATAAGTTGATATAGAGATTTGTTTTTGTATATTACGAATTTGAATAAGGGCCAAGTGATGGAAATTGGAACTTGCATATTTTGGCAGTTATAAATGCTTATGACTTAATTTTTCTTATGTTATAACATTACAATTTCTGTTTATTGTCATTTCTTGGAATGAAATCTTTCATTTTGAAGAGGAAGGATTCCCTTTTGTGTGGTTTAGATTATTATATTAGGAGTAAAAGTTAATGTTTCAATGAGAGATGAACACACAGGACGGTGTTTTCTTTAAGGGGGGGAGTATGTAACATCCATAAGAAAACTCAGTGTAAAATCAAACATTTATGAAATAGTAATTTTAAAAGTTACGAATTAGTTACAAAAACTAATTCCTGATATTCGTGAAAACTGAATGATGACTCTGCACATAAAAAAATGGAAGAACAATTCCTAAAACAGTTTTGGTAGGGTGGATAAGGCTCGCCTACACTTGAGAAAAATATAAGTTATCATAGAGTAGGCTTCATCAAGCTGGCCCTCATTCAATGCACTCGGTGTCCTTTGGAACAGGTGTACCTGTTCTTTCATAACTGACTAACAACTTTGCGGAATTGTGTGGAAGACAAGTGGTGCCCTCGTGGTTTCCAGGACTTCCCCACTTCCCAAATTGCGATGACCAATTTTACACCAAGTTTTTGATGCTTCGAAGTCACTATGAAGATAAGAATTTGGTTATATCAGGACAACCAAGAAAGCGCAGAGTAAGACAATAAGCATTTGTTTATTTCAGGACAGTTAGGAAAGCGCAGAAAAGACAGTAGGAGGCAAATCTAGATTATGGTTCAGTAGGAAGTGTTATATATATATATATATATATATATATATATATATATATATATATATATATATATATATATATATATATATTCAGAAGATTGAGAATCTCGCTTTTGGTTCCCTCCACAAATTCCTACGTGATACTAGCTATTCTTCATAGTGTTCCATTCACAATGCCTTTGCATTTCTCATTGGTCGTCTGCATTTTGGATAGATTTTTGGTGGTACAACTGAAAAAGATAATTTAATCTCTTGCATAGAAAGATATGGCCAATAATGTTCATGTTCTTTAAAGTAAATTCCTTATTTTTGTGCACAAGTATTGGCAGGTATTGAAAATTTCTTATGCATTAAATATTGCAGAGATATAAGTCCTCTTGAAAATATTTGTTGCTTAGTTTATGCACAGTAAAAGCTAAGTAGTTTTGTGGGTTTCTTGAGAGTGTTAAAAGATAAGTAGCTTTATTATTTCTTTGGGGATAAATTACACAAGATTCTTGCTAAGTACCCAAGATATCCTCTTAATAAGATATGTATGAGACAACTAAATTTCTTGAGGAGATTGTTGTTATATATTTTATTCGCAAATAAAATATATTAGTACATGTAGATAAATATTGATTATTATATATATATATATATATATATATATATATATATATATAGATATATATATATTCTTGGTAGAGAAGATATATTACTACATGTAGCTAAAGAATGTTATATATAGGAAAAGATGGTTATTATATATATTTGCAACATTACAAGATAAGTAACATTTATTGTCTTTATATAACATGCACATGTGTTTATGTATGAAAAGATAGGATGAATTCTCTTTTCTTAAATGGATTCTGTAGTCATTTTCCTAGAAGAGAATATAGATTAAAAAGGGTAATTTGTGAAATATTCTCATGGGTAGAGAGTTCTCTTGAAAAACAATACTTAGTTATGATAAAATATAATAACCTATGCATAGTTAAAATGCACAGAGATAAGTCATAAGAACCTTCTTTGGAAATAATATATTTTCTTATGCATGAAATATAAGTTAATGGTGTTAATTCCTTTGCAAGAGAGTTTGAAAAAGTTACATGTTTGGGTGTGTAAAAAGGTAAAGGATTTGTGTGTTGCATATTGGATAGTTTGATTTAATTGCATGGTTTATTGCATAAAGGGTTACCATTATTGTTATCTTAGTTTTTATGCCCAAAAGAAAGGTTGAATATGATACTTTCATGTAAACAAATGCACGAGAACTTTTTTATGACACTTTCATGCAAATAAATGCATAATAACTTTGTACATAAATGATAGAGAAACTATGTTGGGTTCTTGAAAAATAACTATGTGAAAATAACACATATGCAAAAGCATCGAAACAATAGTGTATTAAATTTATGAAGATATAACGATTGTGTTATATATTTTAAAGAGAAATATGCGTTAGTGTGAATAAGTAATGTGAAAAGTAAAACAAGTATTTACTTGAATAAATGTACTAGTTAATTATTATGACATGCTTGATAATTATTTGTGCACAACATTGTTAGAAGAAGCATGCTGTGATATTCTATTTACAGCTCATGCACATGAGTAGATGTTAAGGGATCACCTTTAGAGACTGATTATTGATTCATTAATATTGTAGCTAATCTTGTTGCCAAAGCTTGTTGATGACAACAATGACAGGAAACGATGGCAATTTGTGCCAAAGAAAAATTAAGTTTAACATTATGGTAGGTAAAGAACTAATAGTCCATGCTCATGAGTACGAGTTGTGGGACCGTACATTGATAAAGCAATCATGCCACAAGGATGTAGAGAGTGGTGATATGTAGGTAAAGGGTTTCATGGAAAATGTAATAGCTTTTAACTAGTTATGTGACATTTTAATGATATTTCGTTGTAATATTTTTATACCAATGGATAAGGAATGAAATCCCTTAAAAGCCATTGAGTGAGGGGTGAAAAACCTCACGAGCATTTAATAATAAAATTAAACGTTTGTTGGTTTTCACCCTACAGGGTTTCCAAGGTATATCGGTGTTCAATGATGTGATTTCTTATTATGCCAGATTGATGGTGTTGGACCATTGATGATGTTGATTCCTTATTTGATGTGATAAACATAATGTCAAGCATGTGATTAATCAATATGGTTAAGGGAAGCATGAAATGGATGCAAGGTTCATGAGACAATTTATGTTAATACACTACAACAGTGGTTGTCAATGGTTATGCAATTTACTGTCCTCTATCACAATTTACTTTATGTACTATTGAACATTATATCTAATGGTTAATGAGGAATGTGGAGTAGTGATTTTGGCTAATTACTTGTTGGTAATTTGTGTAAAAAAATTCTAACTCCCTGCTTTTACATGTGAGGTTACCGAGGTATGTTACAAGTGATCTACACAAGAAACAACATAATTTTATGCTTGGGAGTTGACAGCCTCAAGAAATTTGAGGGAGGAATGTAACAGATAGGCAAACAAAGATAGGAATATTATTAATCTATGAAAGATAAGTAGCGATTAGACCAATGGTAACAGAGGAAAGTGAACCACTCATAGGAAAAAATAAAAGGGTAAAAAGCGGGCAAGTTGATAGGCAGCTGACCAACGATTGCATGGAACTCTGGCATCCTACGGATTTCAGGCAGATAAATGCTCGGAGGATAAGCCGTCAAACAGACTCGAAAAACTTTAGATTGATGATTTATGCTTCTCGTCAGGTCCGAATGCGAAAATATCGAATGGGCATGTTGTCGACCCCAAATCGGCTCAGGAGCATCAGATGAGCAAAGGCTGGATTGCATGGTATTTGGACCATAAAGCTAATAGACAGTTAACCCTAAACCAGACACGAAATTGTATAGATTGGTGGATTTGGATTCTCATCAGGTCCGTAAGAAAATTTAAGGTGTGGGCATTTTGGGGACCCAAAATCAATTTCAATGTTGGATCTGCATGGGCTAGATCGCTTTGTTTTCGGGCCTTAGTATTGCTTAAGTTTAATTGCTTAAGGCTTAATGCTTATTGCTTGATTTTACTTTACATTTTGTCGCAATTCGGGCAGTAGGATTTGTGGGCCTCGACATCAAGGTTGTGGGTTCTTCGTGGCTCGAAACTTTTGTCATTTAGAATACCTGAAAGGACTTTATAACCCTTTAATATTGTCTTTCAAGTGAAGAAGGTAAGGTTCTCAAGCATGGTTTTTAGCGCTTGTAACAGGATTCAATCCTTTTGTAGATTTTTTTAGTTAGGTAAGGGGTTATGTCTGCCCAACTGTCTACTGAGTATACACAAGGCTGGCGTTGTTGTTCCTAACCTCGTTAAGTATGTACATTATGTAATTTTCTCGATTAATGAAAAGTACCACGCTAACTGGATTAAAAAAAATATATATTTTACTATATATTTAAAAAATTATTTATATATTAATGATTTTTATTTTATATGAATTATTAGATTAAAAATATATATATGTAAATGAAATAAAATTATATATATTATTAAAATATATTAATTTTAATTTTAAATATATTTATATTAAAATTTCGGTAATCATAATATTTCATATCTAATATTAAATATTAAATTATATTTATGTATATATGTTCGCGGAGTGACCGAGATTTAATATGGCAATATTTAAAACCATACTTTAAGTTCGATATATCCTTCTTTTAAAAGAAACTGCGATTGTGAAAGTAAATGTGTGTGATATAAAACAAGTAGTGTTTTAACTTGATGGCTTTTTGTACGCAACTAATATTGTAATATCAATGTTAAATTATGAGTCATTATTTATATAGAAAATACAAAATGATGATAATCAAAATATGATATTTTATTTTATTTTAGAAATAAAATTAAAATTAAAACTAATAAAATATAAATAAATTTCAATGATAAAAATAGAAAATTAGATATAATTAAAATTAAAATTATATATATATATATATATATAGCTTTTAAATATATTTATTATTTACTTGATTGTATTGTGTTATTGTTTTTGGTTTTTCTTCTCATAATCAGATTTACTTGTTATTCAAAAAATTATAATAATTTATTTTGAATTTTGTTTTAAGGGATAGGAAATGAAAACAAGGATGAGCAAACTAACGTTTCCTCACCCTGATATCAATCTTGGGAATTCAGTACTTCCTAGGCCCCGAATTGAACCCGTGATGGTGTGTATCTTGGAGTGATGAGTGATCATGTGTCTAGGACTCAATCCTATTGTTCTCCAAACGTGTGAAAATGTTCTATATACGTGATTTCGATCCTCTTGTATTGTTCAATATATTTAATAAATGACCAGGCATTGAATATGGTCATTCACATTTTAACCAGAGCCAAAAAAGCCAAAATTTTTAACAACCCTTAAAATTTAATTTAATATACAGTTAATTATATAATTAAAATTTAAAAAATCCTAAAAATTAATATATAATATAAATGAGTTTATAAATGATTTGTGGGATAAACCAAAATAAAGCCTTGATTATCTGAAAGAACTTTTAAATTAACATATGTTTGTTGGAGATCAAATCAATTTATTCCATGCCTTTTACCAACAGAGCACAGCGCTTTGGATATCTTATTGATTTTATTTAATACCTTTTAGCAATGGAGCATGGTGCTTATTAATAGTTATTTTTAAATGTTATAAATATACAAAATAAAAAATTGATAATTTTTTATATGTTTAATGGATACATTGAGTTTTGCTCGGCTGTTTAAATAGAAATAAATTTGAATTGTGTTTGTGTATAGAAATTTTCCGAGTGGATAACTATTAGTACAATTATATTGATAAATGTGGTTGATATCAATCACATTAAATATTGTATATTAATATTAATATACATTACGGTATATTAATTAGATGTTACTATAAATATTGTATATTAATATTTAGTTATTAAATATTAATATGAATATTTTAAATTAAATATTGTTTTTTTTTAGCTTTGAGAGGATTACATACTCATCATGTCCAATTTCTTATGTGGATAAGGTGATAGTACAAGATTTGAATCCAAGATTTCTGGTTTGATGACACTTCGTTTCCACGGCCTTTGCCAATTAAATTATCCCAAGTGAACAAATTAAATATTGTGATTATAATTGATATTTTAAATTAAATATGATTAAATATTAAATGTAAATACTTATTAATATAAATATTGTTAATTAGTTAAATAAATATTAATATAAATATCATTATTAATATTGTTAAATATCAAATACAAATATTGTTAATATAAATATTGCTAATTAAATATTGTTAATTAATTAAATAATCAATTAATTAATTTATAATGTGACATTGTACCATGGTTGACCATGATTGATATTATAAACCCAAGGAAATAATAAAATCTATGGATTAATACTAAAAACCCAAGGGATTATAAACCTAAGGGAATAATGTTAAACCCTAGGAATATGAACCCTTAGATTAATAAACTCAAGGGATTCATATTATAAACCCAAGAAAATTATTATTATTATTATTATTATTATTATTATTATTATGTAATTTTAAGGTCACGGCCAAGCCAGACAACAAATTGGTGTATGAGACCCACTTGTTTGTGGGACAAGGGACCCACCTCCACGCAACAATTTGATTGCTAAGTGTACGAAGGCTTACATACTCTACCCCCTCTCGTTTTGAACCTATGACCTCTTTGGAGGAAACACACACTCTTAGCTATTAGGCCCACTCAAGCTATATCCTAAGGTACATGTATCCGAACCATTAGGCCCACTCAAGCTATTTCCAGATGTTATAAAGGCAAGGTGTAAAAATTATAAACCCGAGGTATATAAACCCTAAGGTAAATATTATAAACCCTAAAATAAACATGGTTCACCATGGTTGATTTGCATATTGAGACAATCCTTGTCACAATGCGATGTTGGACACTGGTTGACTATGTTTAACCATGACTGATTTTCATATCGAGACTAACTTTGTCATAATGTGACATTGGTCCATTCTTGACCATTGTTGATTTTTATATTGGGACAATCATGGTTACAATGTGACATTTGACTATGGTTGACCGTGGTTGGCTATTATTAACCATGTTTTCCCGTGGTTGACTATATTTCGTTATGATTGACCATGGTTAACCATAATTGATATTATAAAACCAAGGAAATAATAGACCCAAGGGACTGATATTAAAAACCCAAGGGAATAATCAGCCCAAGGGATTAATACTAAAATGCCAGGGGAATAATATTAAATCTAATATTAAATCTAAGGGACTAATATTATAAACCCAAGGTATATAAACCCTAAACACTAAAATAAACATCATTGACCATGGTAGAGCATGATTGACAATGACTGATATTATAATCCCAAGGGAATAATAAAACCTGGGGATTAATACTAAAAACCTAAGGGATTATAAGCCTAAGTCAATAATATTAAACCCTAGAAATTTGAACCCTTAGATTAATAAACCCAAGGGGTTGATATTATAAACCCAAGGGATACAAATTATAAACCCAAGGTATAAAAAATCCAAGGCATAAAATATAAAATAAACATGCTCGACCATGATTGATTTCCATATTGAGAAGATTTTTTCACAATGTGACGTTGGACCATGGTTGACCATGATTGATTTTCATATGGAGGCAATCTTTGTCACAATGCCATATTAGACCCTCTTGGACCATGGTTGATTTTCATATTGAGACAATCACTGTCACAATGCGACATTCAACCATGGTTGACCATGGTTAGCTGTGATTGACCATGGTTGACCATGACTGATATTAAAAACACAGGGGATTGATAATATACACCCAAGGGAATAATAAACACAACAAATTGATATTATAAATTTAAGGCATTAATACTAAAATCCAAAGAGATTATGAGTCCAAGTGAATAATATTAAACCCAGGGGACTAATATTATAAACCCAGGTATATAAAGCCAAAGATAAATATTATAAATAGTAAAATAAACATGGCTGACCACGGTTAACCATGGTTGATTTTCATATCGACACAATCCTTTTCATAATGCGACATTGGACAATGGTTGACCATGCTTAACCATGACTAATTTTCATATGAACACAACCTTTGTAACAATGCAATGTTTAACCATAGTTGACCATGATTGACCATGGATGACCATTTTTTTTAACATAGTTGACAATGGTTGACCAAGGTTGACCATTATTAACCATAGTTCACCATGGTTGACCATGATTATCATATTGAGATAATATTTTTCATAATACGACATTGGATCACAGTTGGGATGATGATTGATTTTCATATTGAGACAATCTTTGTCACAATGTGATGTTGGACCATGGTTGACCATGATTAACCAGGTTGACCATGATTGATTTTATAAAACATGGTTGACAATGGTTGAACCCAAGGGACCAATATTATAAAACCAACATATATAAACCCTAAGATAAATATTATGAAGACTAAAATAAACATGGTTAACCATTGTTGATTTTGATATTGAGACAATCCTTGTCACAATGTGACATTGGACCATGGTTTATTCTCATGTTGAGACAATCACTGTCACAATGCTACATTTAATCATGGTTGATCATGGTTAGCGATGATTGACCATGATTGATATTATAAACTGAAGGGATTGGTATTATACACCCAAGGGACTGATATTGTACACCACAGCAAATAATAAACACAAGGGATTGATATTAAACACATGCGACTAATATTATAGACTCAAGGCATATAAACTGAAAGACAAAAATTATAAACAATAAAATAAACATGGTTAACCATGGTTGGCAATGGTTGATTTCGATATTGAAAGAATCCTTATCGTAGTGCAAAATTGGACCATGGTTGACCATATTTAACCATGACTAATTTTCATAACAACACAATATTTGTGACAATACGACGTTCAACCATAGTTGACTATTATTGACCATGGATGACTATTTTTTATTTTTTAAAACATGGTTGACCAAGGTTGACCATGATTGACCATGATTATCATATTGAGACAATATTTTTCATAATGTGACATTGGACCATGGTTGAGACAATGATTGATTTTCATATTGATACAATATTTTTCACAATGTGACCTTGGACCACAGTTAACCATGACTAACCATGGTTGACCACGATTGATTTTGTAAAACATGGTTGACCATGGTTGACCATTGTTGATTTTCATTTTGAGACAATCCTTGTCAAAATATGATGTTGCACCATGGTTGAGCATGCTTGACCAAGATTGATTTTCAAACTAAGAGAATATTTTTCACAATGCGACATTGGAGCATAGTTGACCATGTTTGATTTTCATATTGAGACAACGTTCGTGACAATGTGATGTTGGACCATGGTTGACCATGATTGATATTATAAATGCAAGGGAATAATAAATCCTAGAGATTAATACTAAAAATGCAAGGGATTATAAACCTAATGGAATAATATTAAACACTATGAATATGAACCCTTAGATTAGTAAACCCAAGGGATTGATATTATAAACCCAAGGGATAAAAATTATAAACCCAAGGTATATAAACCCTAAGGTAAATATTATAAACCTTGGTTGACCATGGTTGATTTCCATATTGAGCCAATCCTTGACATAATGTGACATTGGACCATGGTACACTATGTTACCATGTTTGATTTTCATATTGAGACAATATTTGTCACAATGCGATGTTGGACCATGGTTGACCATGGTTGTTTATAATTGACCAAGGTTAACCATGACTGATATTATAAACCCAAGCGACTTATAGTATAACCCAAGGGAATAAGAAACTCATGGGATTAATACTAAAACCCTAAGGGATTAAGAATGGAGAGGAATATTATTAAACCCAAGGGAGTAATACTATAAATGTAAGGTATATAAACTCTAAGATGGATATTATAAACACTAAAATTTCAAGGTTCACCATGGTTGATTTTCATATTGAAACAATCCTTGTCACAGTACGACGTTGGACCATGGTTGATTTTCATATCAACACAATATTTGTGACAATCAGACGGTCAACCATGGTTGACCATTATTGACTATGGATGACCACGTTTTATTTTTTAAAACATGATTGACCAGCGTTAACCATGATTGACAATGGTTTGCCATGGTTGACCATGATTATCATATTGAGACAATCTTTGTCATAATGTAACGTTGGACCATGGTTGAGACAATGATTGATTTTCATATTGAGACAAACTTTATCACAACGTGACATTGGACCATGGTTGACTACGATTGACCATTGTTGACTTTCATATTGAGACAATCCTTGTTAGAATACCATGTTGGACCGTGGTTGAGCATGCTTGACCACGCTTAATTTTCAAATTGAGAGAATATTTATCACAATGGAACACTGGAGCATCCTTGACCATGATTGGTTCTCATATTGAGACAATATGTGTAACAATGCGACGTCGAACCATGGTTGACCATGATTGAATTTATAAAGCAAGGTTTCCCATGATTGATATTATGAACCTAGTGGAATAAACCCGTACTAATTATTAGTAAAAAGCAAAGGGATTATAAAACTATGGGTAAAATATTAAACCCTAGGAATATGAACAATTAGATTAATAAAACTAAGGGATTGATATTTTAAACCCAATGGTCTACTACGAAAACCTAGGGATTATGAACCAAGGGGAATAATATTAAGCCCAAGGATGTAGTACTATAAACGCAAGGTATATAAACCCTAAGATAAATATTATAAACATTAAAATAAAAATGGTTGACCATTTTTACATAGTAATTTGTCATTTATGCATTGTATCATTGCGACGTCATCGGTAGTCCCTAGTTAATGACCAACGACGATCCCGATTTGGTGAATTAGTTCAAATAGTTGGCCTTCTGGATGTTTCTGGAGCTGGTTGTTGGGTCAGTTTGGGTCGTCTTTCTGCCTTTGGGAAGGTGGTTCTACTTCTTGTGCAACCTCCCTTGAGGATAAGCTCCCTCTCCCTCATTTCATGCACACTACTCCTCCTATAAAATCACTTACCATTGCTATGATATGCTAGTTGCTAGTTTTTAGTTCTTTAGGTTGTATAGTGTTGCTAGTGCATTTGAGTTTGGTAGATATCTTTGGTGTGAGTGTGACAAGTGTGGGATTTCTAATGGTTTGTAAGAGGTTGTGGAGTGCCCTTAACCTTGTATTAAAGCTTGTGAGTGAGAGAGAGAGATATTGTTGTTTTGGAGACCCATCCTTGAGAGTGAATGCTTGAAGAAACATACTGGCTGGACCCTCTGAGAAGGCTTACGACGTCAGGACTTGGTTGTAAGCTTTTCTCTTGATTCATTATTACTTGATAGCTCATGATTTCTTGACCTTATGAGTAAATAGATCATTGTTGTTCTCCATTACGTGCTTTATTGTTTTCTTGTGGTGTTTCAGGTTGATTGCTCATTAAGGAGAAGGAAACGGAAGATGGAGTAGCGTAATGGAACTTCATCAACCACCGGTTTGAGGTAGGCCTCCAACGATGACTATTTAAGGGAATTAATTATTTTTTTGTCCTTGCTGTGGCTAGACCCACTCTAGGGCTAGAGGGGTTGCCTCTGTCTGTAGAGGGAACACTTTCCTACTTCAGATGTTGGCGACTCTGCTGGGAATTCCTTTGCATGTTTTTTCTCTTTTTTGCTCTTGTTTTGGTTTTGATTTAGTGTATCTTGGATTTTGGGGGTGAACTATCAGTCTTTTGGGTTACTTGGGTCAACCTAGGAAGTCCCCTGATCATCTGTAAGGATAGGCTGGCTTTTGTTTGGGAGTTTTCATTCATCTTTCATTGGTTGTAAGATCGTCACTGAAAAATCTTAACAATCGCACCAACGTCGCGTTGTCTCCGTTTTAATGTTTTGTGCATCACTGAATCCCGTCATACAGTCGCGACAATCCCTGAAATCATCCTGTCACATAAGAGACATGTACTCTCGTGATGATGTCGCACTGTTGCTACGACTAGTGGCTGATCGTCCCTAGTTGTTAGTGTTATGCCTGTGACGATTCTTGTAGAGTTCTTTTCCAATTCTAACTCCTGAATTCACCAGCCCTATTGATCCCATGTTACCTTTCTCTTAACCATTAGTTTGTGTTTAATTGCTTATGGTTAAGGTACCATCTCTTTGGTTTCATTGAGTGAATCTTGTATTTTCGGCTTTGTGACCTAGTTTTTCTCAAATTTGTTTGAATTAGTTGACTTGGTTACGTATTTGCCCAAGGTTCATCTACAACCCTCTAGTTGATTTGTTTGAGGCTTCTTCATTGCTTGTTTATTTCTGGTTGATTTTTAGTGATAATTATTGAACTAATCTTTGATATTGATTCGATTTCTTTTCACTACCAAACATAAATCACAATTGTTTGGATCGACTGGTTTCAATCTTGCTTGTTTTTCTTTTTAAATTCAAAATTGTCAAAGTCAAAAGACTGCATTCATCTAGTATATGAAAGTGAAAGTGTATTTGCATCTCGAGTTTTCATATTTGAAAAATTGGAAAGCAAATATTAAAATCTATCATCAGTAGTATTCGTGCACTGTAGGATTGATGTGTTTATGCATTGTGTCTCTTAGCTGATCTTGGTTTTTCTTGGTTTGGGAATGATCTCTCTACCCTCCTATAAGTAGGTGTTCATTGAAATAAAATATGCTTTTCTCATTCTAGCTGCATCCTAGGTTTTTTTGATATACATACGGTAAGGCCTGGAAATTGAAACATAATTCAAGATCAACTCTAAAATGAACTGAATGAACTTAACAACACATTAGAACATAACGCACATTATTTAGAGGTCTAGGCTAGAGATTTTCTCCGGCATCGTTAAACCTAGTTACAATTGCTTTCACTTAAGAATCGGTGATTCCTCCTTCTGCGTCTCAATAGTTACATAGTACAGACTTGTGCTCCCAGTATCATCGAGTATATGTTGGGAGACCCCACTAAGTTATCATCCTATATCCTTAGGAAGTCATGTCTACCACCTTGCAAACTATAATGCACCGAACATAGCATTCGAGAAGATTGACTGCCGTACAGGAGCTCCTTGGTTTTCATATGATTGCCAAGGTGTATAGGCAGTTTTATGTGTTGCTTGGTAAGCCTTTTACCTATTTTCTCCATTGTAGTCACTTTCGGTCCTTTTAGACTCCTTAAGAGAAAGGTCCATCTGAGCACTTGTCCTTTAAGGCTCATTAAACCTTGAAAGAGATAGAGTCAAATTTTTCGTCCTTTTCTCGACTCTTGAAACATGAAAAGGTCAGGTTTTGTTCCTGTGTCATAAAATTTACTGCCCACGAAATATTCCTGGTAACAGTTCAAGTTCTTAGTGGTGATAAGAGTGTTTCTCAAGCTCATTCCCAATGGAAATAGTCCCCGAGTCTACCGATCAAGGTCTTCCCCCAGATGAAAATCCTGGTCCGTTTCCTCATTTTGGAAATACCAGTGCTTCGTATATGGCAACACTGTCCTTGCCTAGGTTAACCATCGGTTTCTCCATTTGGTTGTTTTCAACCTGGGTGTTCCCGAGTGTCATGACTCCTGTTCTATCGTCTCCTTCATCTGACCCACGACACGATGATTCAAAGGTTAAGCTTACGCCTTCTTCCCTTGTTTCTTCCTCCTCCTCTCCTCCTTCACCTAGTGAAAGTTCCACATCTAGTAACAAGGAGACTAAGAAGAAGAAGAAGATTATGAAGAAGAAGAAGAAGTATGATAAATGCGAGGCCACCTGTGCAGCTACTGCTCTGAGCACATCTCAGGTCGAACCACCTTCTGCTGCTCTGTGGAAGGTTATGTTTCCTTGTAAATTGTGCAAGGGTTACCATCTTCTTCGTGATTGTCCTGGTATTCCTAGGATCTTAAAAGTATGGTCTCATAATCTAGCTCGTCCCTCGTCGTCCTCTGAAGCTCATGGTGATGCTACCCTATCAGCTGGCAATGGTAAGAAGAAAGGGAGGATTCAATTCCCCTGTAGGCTATGTGAAGGCAACCATCCCCTTCACCTCTGTCTGCTCATGGATAAAGCTTCCACCATTTCGGAAAGTCTTACAGCTTCTTCACCCCAACTTCCTGTTGGTTATCAGAGGCTCTCTTCAGACCCTCTCCCCATCGACAAAAATATTGAATTAGATTCTTCTCTTATCCATCCTCCTCCTTTCGAGCCTGGTTGTGCTCCGCCTGTTCCTGACCACCCATTGGTCAGAAAGAGTGTCGACTTGGATTCACCACCCATTGATCACTCCATTCCAGAAGAGAATCATGATTACACTACTCATGTTCTTCTCATCTCGTTAGATTCTCCTTAGTTCGAAAACAACCCTCCTATCCCTGTTGATCAAGAGAGTCCTTCTTTGGTTCCTGTAGAGCATGGGGGCAATCATATGATACCCCCACCAAGTAGTTTGGTCATTGCATTCGACTAGAGTCACTTGACTGATTTCTACCTTCCATCATATGTGCCTTTCCAGATTGCAGTACATGCCTATGATAAGGCAGTCCCTGGCACTGTCTTGGATGAGGGTGTGTGTGTCAGTCTTATGCCTTCCAATACTTGGCAAGCTTTGGGCTCCCCATAGCTTGTGCCAGTCACACATAATCTGTTGGCGTTTGATGGAGGAACTAGTCAACCTTTAGGGATCCTCCCAAAGTTTCCTATTACTTTTGGGGGAAAACCCATCTATATAGACGTCATGGTTGTCCAAGGTGCTTTAGATTTCAGTCTTCTCCTTGGCCATGACTACGTTTATGCCATGGGAGCTCCAATTTCTTCACTTTTCCATGTGGTTTGTTTTCCGCATGATGGAAGAACGGTGACTATTGATCAATTGTCATTCTTTAGTCACCTGGTGCCTTCTATACCACCATCATCCCCCATGGCTTCTCATCCGCAATCAATACCTTCCTTGTCACATGTCAATTATGTGGCTACCCATCCCATCGCTGCCTCTGCTATTGATCATACAAATGGTCTCGTACATCATGTACTGGGGGCATTGGAACTTGATCTGTCATTAGTGGCTCATGACATGCATTCCTCCCAAAGTGCATCTCTTCCATCCTGCGAAGACCTCTTAGGAGCCATGTTCTCATATGGCCAATGAATCAAGGGGTTATGAGTATAGTTTGTTCTCATGTCAACCTTGTTAATAAATGAACCAAGGAGTGATGAGGATAGTTTATTCCTATCTCAACCTCGTTAAAAAATGAAAATAGGGGTGATGAGCATAGTTCCCGACCTTGTGTTAAGCTTGTTAAAAAATGAAACAAGGAGTCTTGAGGAAAGTTATTGATCTTGTGTCAACCTCATTAAAAAATGAAACAAGGGTTATTAGGATAGTTCTTTTACTGTGTCAACCTCATTTAAAAGAAAAAAATGAAACAACTCCCTTTTCCAGATCAAGTCTTTGATTAAGATCTTGTAAAATCCAAGCCGAGTCTTTCCAAGATCTCGAAAGTGAACCTTCATTCCATCTACCTCATTGAATGCAATGAAGATTGGGGGGCATGTACCTCGATTTGCGTCATTATGTCTGGGGGCATGATAACTCATAACAAGCATAGTTTTTCATTTCAAGCTTGTGTAAACATGAAACCGAATCCAAGCATAGTTCTCCATGGTTCAAGCTTGTGTAAAAATGAACCCATACCTAATTTACATCTCGTGATTGTCGTTTATCTGCTAAATTTTGCTAGATGAGCCTTGGTTGTTTCATTTCATTGCCCCCACATCTTTGGTTGATCATATGCCTCCACTTTGTTTCTTTTCCTTTCCTGAGGAACCATAGAGATAAGTGGTTTTATTAGCCAGCCTCTTGACCATTACATGTTTTGCGTAGCTCCACCATTGTCAAAACTAGTTGCTACCCTTTATACCACTCATTCCTCTAGGACAAGTCGCCTTTAAGCTCTTTTTTGACTTGTAAAATATGAAAAGATTGTCGAGTTTTTCATTTTTGACTCGTTAAATGGAATTAAAAAGGCAGTCCACTTTCAGCTCTTTTCTGACAGTATAAATGTGAAAAGATAGCCAGAATTTTTTCCTTTCAAGTTCGATTTTAGTGATGAAACGATGTGTCTCTGGTCGCTTTTTTACTTTTTCAGATCGGGACGACTAATTACGAAAAGTACTCCTTGATCGTAATGGTCAAGCGGTTCTCTCGAGTATTATTTATACTTTTTCGGGCTCGAGAGACACAAACTTACAAAAAAGGACCCCCTTGGAGTTTTCTTTTCTATGTCTTTTTCAAACTCTCTAAGCATGAAAAAGACTCTGAGTTTTCCCTATGTCAAACTCGTATATCCTGATGACATTGGACTCGTCACCATGACAAGACTCGAGCTTCTCCTCCCTAGGGCTCGCTAAACTCTTACTAGGTTGGATTCGTCCGAAGGACAAACTTATATTGCAAGCATATGCTATCCCCTTCAAGCTTGTTTTTAAAAATAATTGGGGTACTCACCAGCAATGTTGGGGGAAAATTTGAAAGTCATCATTGGTTACCTGCGGCAGCTTGTCACTCTTGAACATCGACATTTTTTGCTTCTTGTCGGGTTAGGATATCCAAGCATCATCATTTGGCCTTCCAGGGTTTTGGGTTGCCATTTCATCTCATTCCATTTGATCTATATAGCCTCCTTCGAGCCTCTGATCCCTTGGTACCTGAATGGTGCCACCTCCCGGAGTCGTATCACCGACATATTCAAGAGTATAATCCTTCTACAGTTCACACCCTTACCTCCTCCTTTGATACTTTGTTTCACCATCTACCACTTGTTCCTTATATCGTGTCGTTGATGAGGGAAACATTATGGCCCTCCTGCGATGGATCGTCTCTTGTCGACGCCAGCTCATTATCCAGGATATTGATCTATAGATTCCCTTTTGGTACCTTGGAGCTTGCATGCCTCAATGGCAATTTCTTCACACTTGACGAGAGACTTTCATCATTGGTCATCGATTGGGTGATTCCATGAGTGTTTGACTTCAGCTCATTTTTTGCACTTGGTGGATTGTACTAGACAATACATTGACAGCCATTGGTATTATTGATGGCTTCTCTAATGCTTGTTAATTATTTCCATCATTGACCGGTAATCAAGTGACTTTCTATCATGATTGACTTCAGCACATCTATTCACATGCTAGCATTTGTACTATGAATCGGTTGGGTTTCAAGACCATGAACTAAGATTACACATGTTCGGGTCGAGTGGATTGGTTCTTAATTACATACATGACTCTATGATGGATGGTTATGATCATACCTTTATCATTATCATGGTCTTATTAGCTAGGTGGTTGCATCCATACCATAGACCAAGTTTGTATGTCTTTTGGATAGCTACGCTCATGCCTAGACTACATGTATGTCACTATCAAAAGATATCAGTTGTGCTTATGCATGCAGGTTCTTCCAAGTGGTGTTTCCAGTTCAGACAATTTCATAAAGCATTTCACCCCTCCCAATCTCTCGGGCTTCATGCTTTAGGGTGAATCTGTTACATAGTAATTTGTCACTGTCCTCATCCTAGTCACTCTGTTGTGTCATGTGTCAAATAATGTTCATATATTCCCACTCATGTAAGAAGATTAAGCAAATGCTCTCTGATGATGAAGATTGACCCTTTTTTACTAAGTTCCAGCATCGTCGCTAGTAAACCCTTAAAATCTGCAACGGTTCTCTGTCATGCATTGTATCGTTGCGACGTCATCACTAGTACCCAGTTCATGAACTGCTACGGTCCATATTTGGTGAATTATTTCAAACAGTCAGCCTTCTGGATGTTTCTGGAGCTAGTTGTTGGGTCAGTTTGGGTCGCCTTTCTGCCTCTCAGATGGTGGCTCCGCTTCTTGCGCAACCTCCCTTGAGGATAAGCTCCCTCTCCCTAATTTCATGGAGGCTCCTCCTCCTATAAAAATCACTCACCATTGCTATGATCTGCTAGTTACTAGTTTTTAGTTCTTTTGGTTGTAGAGTGTTGTTGTTGCTTTTGAGTTTGGTAGATAGCTTTGGCATGAGTGTGACAAGTGTGGGATTGCTAAATAGTTTGCAAGAGGTTGTGGAGTGCGCTTAACCTCGTATTAAAGCTTGTGAGTGAGAGAGAAAGATATTGTTGCTTGGGAGACCCACCTTTGAGAGTGAATGCTTGAAGAAACATGTTGGTTGGATCCTCTGAGAAGGCTTGCGACGTCAAGACTTGGTTGTAAGCTTTGCTCTTGATTTATCATTAATACAATCGATGATGATTTCCTATGTCTTGTATGTAATTTACTTGATAGCTCATGACTTCTTGACTTTATGAGTAAATAAATCATTGTTGTTTCTTGGTTACATGCTCTGTTGTTTCCTTGTGGTGTTTTAGATTGATTGCTCATTAAGGAGAAGGAAACGGAATCTGGTCCAGCGCAATGGAACTTCATCAACCACTAGTTTGAGGTAGGCCTCCAACGATGACTATACAAGGGAAATAATTATTTTTTTGTCCTTGTTGTGACTAGACCCACTCTAGGGCTAGAGGGGTTGCCTCTGTTTGTAGTGGGAACATTTTCCTACTTCACAACCATGGTTGATTTCTTATCGAGAAAATCCTTGTCACAATGTGACGTTGGACCATGGTTTACCATGCTTAACCATAGTTCATTTTCATATCAACATAATCTTTGTGACAATGCAACATTCAAGCATGGTTAAGCATTGTTGACCATGGATAACCATGTTTGTTTTTTTAAAACATGGTCGACCATGGTTGACCAAGGTTGACCATGATTGATATTATAAACCCAAGGGAATAATAAACCAAAAGGATATTATGAAACCAAGGGAATAGTAAACCCGGGGAATTAATACTAAAAATGCAAGGGATTATGAACCGAAGTGAATAATATTAAACCCAAGGAACTAATATTATAAACACAAGGTATATAAACCCTAAGATAAATATTATAAACACTAAAGTAAACATGGTTTACCATGGTTGATTTTCATATTGCGACAATCCTCATCACAATGTGATGTTGGAGCATGGTAGACCATGCGTAACCATGGTTTATTTTCATTCAACACAATCTTTGTGAGAACACGATGTCTAACCATGGTTGACCATGACTAAGCATTGATAACCATGTTTGATTTTATAAAATATGGTTGAGCATGGGTGATGATGATTAACATATCAAGACAATATTTGTCATAATCTAACATTAGACCATGGTAGACAATGATTGATTTCATATTGAGAAAATCACTGCCACAATGTGACATTCGACCATGGTTGGCCATGATTGACCGTGGTTGACCATGATTGATATTATAAACCCAAGGGATTGATATTATAACCTAAAGGGTTGATATTGTAAACCTAAGGGAATAATAAACTGAGGGGATTAATATTATAAACCCAAGGGACTAATATTATAAACCCAAGGTATATAAACCATAATATAAATATTATAAACACTAAAACAAACATGGCTGACCATGGTTGATTTTCATATTAAGACAATCCATGTCAGAATGTGACATTGGACCATGGTTGACCATGCTTAACCATGGTTGATTTTTATATGAAGATAATATTTGACAATGGTTGACCATAATTAACCATCGACGAACATATTTGATTTTATAAAACATGGTTGACCAAGGTTAACGATGATTGACAATTATTGACCAAGGTTGACCATGATTATCACATTGAGACAATATTGTCATAATCCAACAATGGACCATGGTTGAGACAATGATTGATTTCCATATTGAGAAAATCTTTGTCACAATGCAACATTGGAGCATTGTTAATCATGATTAACCGACTAATTTTAAAAAATATGGTTGACCATGATTGAATTTATAAAACATGATTGACCAACCTTCATATAATTTTTTAAATGAACTTTACTTAGGATCAAGCATTTTAATATTTTAATCAATTTAATGTGGCAACAAAATATAAAGAAACTTGGAAACCTTTTCAATCAGTCAATAGGCATTTTATATCAATCTAAAAAACCAATTGACAACAATTTAATTAATAAATATAATTAACTAAATTAATTATATATAATATACACCGCATTGCGGTTTATTAAGACATAAAATCTTGAGTGTCCTTTATTGTTATACTTCAACTAAATTCATTGTTCCATAAATTATGCCACCTCACATGAACAATACCTTCATTTATATATAAACCTTAAACAAGTTCATTACTTTTAACATGTTTTAAAATTTTAAAAATAATTTTAACTAAAAATATTTCAAATATTCATAATTTTTTTATTTTAAAATTAAAATAATATTCTTTGTTTCCCTTTTTTAATATCCATGGTAAAAATATAAAAGAATTAACCAAAGACGACTTACCTTTTGTTATGACCTTTCAATGAAAACCATGATCATGTCCAGATAAATAGGTATAGAAATAATGCTTTATTTCAATTAAATTAACTAAAAAAATGAATGGGATGAGTATTGATACTTGAAAATGATGACTAAATGGTAATGAATATTATTAAAACAATTTAAAAATATAGATTAACATATTATAAGCATGCTATTATTCATAATTTAAAAATTAAAATTATTTTTTTATTAAGAGACATGAAAATTAATATATTAGATTTATTTATATAATTAACCACTTAAATTTATTTTGTAAAGAATAATTAATTTTTTGATAAGGAATTATTACAAACTTGATTTATAAGTTGTAAAAAATTATTAATAGTTAAAGTAGAATCTACTTATCCTATTAATACTTGTTCTTTTTTCAATAAATATTTTTTAAATGACTGATATAAATAGATAGTTAAAAGTTTAAGGAAAAGCGGCAAAACAATACTTACAAGCGTTCCATAAAGCTAAGTTATGCTAAATTAAATGAGACCAGCTCACCCCATAAAGTGCTTAGTTATTCTCAATTAAATGAGACCTACACCAAAAGTTCATCTTGTTTAAGAATTTATATTAAAGTGAAAAAATAATTACATTCCAATACAAATATTGCATAAATTAATTTTGGAACTCGTTATCTAATCAACCTGGACTGATCAGCACGTTCACTTCTTTCTGTGAGAGAGGATATGGAATACATATTTAACCATGGAATTAATTGGCATTTTAACTTTTTAATGCTTCAGATGACCTAGGGGGTCAATCTGGATTTAATTTTGTTGGGTAGAACACCATTGATTCTTTCCATATGTCGGAAAGGTATATTTCCATATCTCTGCGGTATATCCACCGGGGTCAATATAGAACTGCCTTCGGCTAATGATGATTCCCATTTTCATCATTGTCATTCTCCACTCTATTTGACGGTTTAAGAAAAGCCGTTGGCTTAGAGATATGATTATAATCATCTCATCGATATATTAAGTTTCCGAAAAAATATGTACGAAGTAAAGTTTGCCTTTCAAACTGAGTTTTAAGCGTTTAAAGCTAAGCAAGGGTGAAAATATTCGCAACCCTTCATATCCAAGGCACCACGCTCAAGTACAAAAAGGGAAAAGATCATTAAGCTTGATTTGTAAAAGCATGGAATAAATTAATATGATCTTTACATAATTATCAACTTCAGAGACATGTTAACCTTTTTTTTTTAATTTAAATATTACCTAAATAGTCTTACTTTTAAATAATGTAATAACCTAATAATAATCTAATATTAATAATAAACAATATAATATTAACTAGATATTATTAAATTAAATAAAGGAAATACCATGTCTTAATATAGTCTACTCATCATTTATTTTTATAACAAGTTTTATAAGTTCGGCATAACAGGAAGGATAACTTAGAAGGAAATATGGTAACAATATATATCATAAGTTAATGTGAACATAACAATTTGATAAATGTTTATAATCTATTCACTTAAAATTTATTTTATAGGTTAATTATATTATATGTTATTATTTTATTTAATAAATTAAATCATAATATTTTTATGAATATATTAAATAAATATAAAAAATAAATTTATATTTAAATATATTAAAAATATATTAATATATTTATCCTTAACTGTATTTAAAAAATACTATACTCATTCACATAATTATAATAATAACACTATATTTATATATATATATAGATATATATATATATATAATTGAAGGCACCATATCTTTTTGGTAAAAAATATGAAATGAATTGATTGGATCTCCACTAAACGTATTAATGCTAATTCTCCACTTATAATTAATTCTTTTTAAAAGTTTTTCTGCATAATCCCTAGCTTATGTCATAATTGAGAGATGTTTTATAATTATTTTGGTTTACATTTATATTATCTTTATGGAAATTTTGAATTGTAATCATATAACTAATTATAACCTAAATTTTAAGTGTTATGGAAAAGTTACTAAAATTCTTTTATTTCTCATCCATTTTTCGTTTGTTTCTCATCGATATTTTTATGATTTTTAATATTTTATAATTTATGAAAGAAATAATAAATAAACAATTTTTTATTTAAATATAATTAAATGGAAAAAAATGTTATAACTTTTTTAATAATTAAAAAATATATTTTTTGTTATTATTTAAATTAAATTAGATGTATTGATAACAAATAAATTTGATTATTTTTCGATCGCTGATGAACATTGAGGCTTGCTAGACACATGTGTAATG
The DNA here is from genome assembly GCA_031772625.1 of Pinus tabuliformis. Classification (NCBI taxonomy): domain Eukaryota; kingdom Viridiplantae; phylum Streptophyta; class Pinopsida; order Pinales; family Pinaceae; genus Pinus; species Pinus tabuliformis. The sequence continues at coordinate 448,290,783 of CM062819.1, forward strand.
AATATGTACATTTAGCGTATGGGAAGGACACATACCTTGTTCTACCATTATGTATGGTGTAGTTTGAGTTTTACTGTGTTCCATCTGAAGTCTCATTCATTCACTTCAGGATTGTGTGTTAGAGATGTAAGTGTGTTTATGGCACTCCTCGGGGTTCAAGATTTCTATATTGCTTTGGTAGTATGGTGGCTGGCAGTTTGTGGTTTGAGCACTATTACTCTCTCTAGTTTCTCCAGCCCTCGGTTTTTCTAGGAGTGGTGGATATTTCGTCGACATCGTCTCCTCCACTGTGAATGGTTTGCGACAGTGTGAAGCTCATCATCCATAGCCCAGTTTCTCAATTCAGTTAGTGGCTTAAGAGAATTCTGCATGATAATTTGGTCAATCTTAGTGCCTACTCCTGTGCTAATTTTTTGCTTTCTCCCTATGTTTTATTTGTGTTTGGGAGGGTGTCTGAGTCTCTTGTCCATTATATATCTTTTGGGTCTTCCTCTCTATGTGGGTTTTCCCTAGATTCCTAAGACCCTCTGCTGGGTGAGCAACAATTGGGCTCGATGGTGGAAGGGTGGTCTCGAGGCAACGATTGTGGCTAGTAATTGGCTTGGGTTTGTATCTTGTGTATTTGTGCTCTAGTGTCAAGTCCTTTTGTCTGTGTCTCTGTTCCTAGGTGCTTCCCCTAGTAGAGGACAAGAAAAGGTCTCAGTCTGGTTCGCGTGTTTCTTATCTCTTGGTTTGCTTGCAACTTCCTGAGTTGGAGAGTGGTGGTTGTCAGTTCCAAGGAGTAGATGTCCATTGGATAATTTGGGGCTGAATTTTTCCTTGTTATGGTTCACGGCCTGTTGGGAGGTGTTGTTGTTCATTGTTGGTCTTGTCTTAGAAGTGTAGCTGTGGGCCTTCACCATGTGACCCGTTTAGTGTAATTCCCACTCTGAGCTCAAGAAAAGGGGAGCTATGACTAACCTGGGAGGATTTAATAATGAGTTGAAGGTGGTGCTAGAGGGTCAACCTATTAAGGGTATAAAGCGGGGTGGTTGAGGTGATGGGGATGTGATCTGTGCGATTTCGGGAGCCCGTGATGCAGAAGTGGTGCGAGAGAAGTGTTGGGTGGTCGTGCAACTAGTGGTGGCAAGAAAGGTACAATGGCATGTCAGGATGAAGTAAGTGTGCGAGGCTGGAATGGTCTCTCAGGGTGGGCATGTGTCACTAGTAGTCAGAGTCACCCCGATGCTTATTGTGACTTGCTCCTCTATCATGGATTGCCTGGAAACTTACGATAGGTCTAGAAAGGAAGAACATGAGGTTGTCATTGCTACACTAAATCAACTGCATTAATTTTAATCCCATGTCAAAGAAAGGATTGTGGTGGTCTAGCGTGGTAAAAATATGCTAATTGAAAATGTGGAGAAGTTAGAAATGTGGTTGGATCACTTCGAGCAACATATGCAATTCACCTATTATCCCCTTACTCCTCTAGGGACTGGGCCAGACAGCCCAACGTCAATTACTTCAGATGATTGAGCAAGGTCACAAGTGTTCTTGTGGTTCTATTTCACTTTTAGTGCTTTTGGTTTGTCAAGCTTTGGATTGTTCCTTTAGTTTCCCTATTGTTTCATTGTCATTTTGTTCTAGCTTTAGTCAACAAACTTAGTTGAGGTGAGACTACTTGCATTTTTATATCTACGTACCTAGTTTTGATTTTATATCTATGTACTGAAAATCAAAACAGATTACATAAATTATGATATATATATATATATATATATATATATATATATATATATATATATATATATATATATATATATATATATATATATATATATATATATATACTTGAAAATTGGTTTACAAAATTGATTGATTATAATATTAATAATATTCATTAATCTAAGCGCTAATATTTGTCTCCATGTCAGTTATGCTCTTTTAATAATTTTATCTCAAATTAATTAATTAGATAAAATGAATTATTAACATGTGTCATTTGGGCATATAGTATTGAGTAGCATATATCCATCTTAACTACAAATCTACTAAGATTCCAAAGGAATTAAATATTTAAAGACGCAAACTTATTTTTGAGTGTGAAAATTGAGGAATGCTTTGCAACTAGAGGGATTTGGTTCATCTCATTGCTTGATAAATCCTTAGGTATGATGGATTTATTGATGAAATAGATAAATTAATAAAAATTTTGGAATAGGTTGCAAGAAACAACATGAAAAACTAAAATTTTGAAACTATTCGGGGCCCATAAATGCATAGGTAGTAGAAGTTTGCTTGTTGATGTGTTTGGCTTCGAAGGAATACACTTCAAATATGAAGGTAAGGATGGGCATGTTCCAGTTGAAGGCAAGTGTCAAGTGTATTATTATGGTGGAAGACACTTCTACTATATTTTAGAGGTAACATGAAAATTATTTAATGAAAAATTCAAATAATGTTACGTATTAGACAAATTAATTCCAATTAAATTAAATTATTTTGATCCCTAAAATTGGGGTAGTCATCGTATACCCAAGTACGAATCTTGATTCTTGGAGTTACTCAAAGATGCTCCACACGTGAACATTAAGGGTGAACAATTTTTCTTACGATTATAACATTCGATCCAAGGTAAGATGCCTTATAACTTGCCTGAAGAATTGTAATGAGACATCATTATTGAAGATTATATTTTGAACATTGTAACTACAACTAGGTCTGACATATTATTTACATGATTAGTTTTATTAATACATGATTAGTGTTATTAATACATGATTATTTTTATTAATTTTTTATTATCAGTTTCAATTGAGGAATTTTTTTTTCCTATTATTATCTTTTAACTTAATGCTTTAGTAGAAAATCTCCATTATTAGATACGTCTATACCATGTTATATTATAAAAAATAAATTTATATAAATAGGATAATTTATTTACTTTTTCACCCTTTTAGAAAAAACTTTCATTACTTAAATATGATAAAAAATGCATGCTCTAGTTTATTCAGATCTGTAAAGAAGAACATTTGTAGAACCAAAGTTGTTTGAGCGACCAATAGTTGATCATGTTCTAAGATATTAAAACTAAAAAGCAATTAGCCTAAGGCCTACGACCTTCTAAGACATAATATAAATCTATATATAGAAAACTAAAAATCTATAAAAAATAATAATAATTTAAGTAGTGCACTAATGCAATCATCTAGCCTTGTGGGGATTCAATTTTTTGTAGCTATTATCTCTTTGTTGCTACCTAGTGAAAAACTTTTGTCAGGTGGTATGCCAATATGTGTCTTGATTCACTATAGCGAATTATTTATTCGTTTCACTTTGAGTTGTAGGTCTTCAAACATCAACAATATTTCATTTGGATCTACATTCAAGTCCACTGATAATTGTCCTAACAATATCTTAAGTTACCAATATATGTCAATGATTTACATATACTAGTTAAGCCTCCCTCTCGTATCACCAACAATTTGGATCTAGTCAACAATTTCACTAGCTATGTCTATGTCAAAGAGGAAGCCTCTTTCTCTTGTAGTTACCCTATCAACATTTGTATTATTCCTCTTGCATTTGTTGTCACATGATGGACCTATAGTGGTTGGTTGGAATCTTTTTGGGAAATATAACTCTCCATTTTTCAGTATCATGTAGTGCCCTAATGGGATTAGGCCCATTGTTAAGGCATTCTTACTAATTCATTGACATCCTCTATCAAAATTTGCATGAGGGGAGGGCTATCAAATGAAAAGGCAGTTAGAAGGTGAGGAAAAAATGAAGAATACTAATGGATATGATCAAGAAAATGGATCACAAGGCCTTCTACAAAGGGACACAACATATGTTATATATGTGAAAGACTAGAGAAGAGCCAAGTTGAGGGAGAAATAGAGACAAGGAGGAGGGGTCGTTGGAGGTTTGACAGACCTAGCCATAGAGGGGTTTGAGTAATAGACACTAGAAGAAATAGAAACAACTAGATTGACTCAAGATTAAATGGAAACACTACCAAAGTGCATGCATGAGCACCATAAAAAAATATAGGTGACCACCACTATTTACATTAATAATTGAAGTGATAAATAGATCCATTAAACTCTCTTTTGTTTGTGATCATCAAAATCCATTACAAGGTATGTCATCATCATAAGAATACCAAATGTGATATGGTTGTTAAAGGTATAAACTCTGTCTTTCCATATCGAGCAATAGATATCCATAATGGATGGGTTATGGCAATGCGCCCCACTTTACCCCTCCATATCACCCCATCCAAGAAATAGTATATTTTACTGTTATAATAATGAAATATATATATATATATATATATATATATATATATATATATATATATATATATATATATATATATAGATATATATATATATATATATAATAAATTAAGTTTTAAATCTTACCCATATAAAATATATAAGAAAATCACTCCTGGTAGTAGACTATCGCTTGATCTCACTCCGAAGCTCATGAGAGATATTTCTAATCCTAACGGCGTTCATTTTCTTCTTAGTGTTAGTCAACATAGAGAGATAATTTTGGTTATTAGCGATTGGATTGAACACCTCCTTATAGTACCTTAGCTTCCTTTTATCCTCCAACTCCTTAGCATCCCACATCTTGTCCTTAAAATAGAGGTAATAGTATATTTGATACTGTCCTTGTTTCCCATGATGATATCCTCCTTAATCACACAAAGTTTGAGGCAAGACTGAGCAACCTGATGCCACACGCACTTAAGGTGCAGGTGGGGATTTCAACTAAAGTTAGAAGCAATTTTTGGGAGCTTATTGGATTCCATATTGTGAAGCTTCTTCCTAGATATCAGATATCTAAACATGGTTTCACTTTCAATGGGGGACATGCCATATTTGTTGAAGAGGATAGGATAGGGAGTATTTCCCTTTCATCTTCAGGCTATAGGTAATGAATTTCTTCTTTATCATCTCAATATTTCCCCACAACTCCCTAGATATATTGTACCCCCAAAATTCACATCCCTATAAGATAACATGAGTGACAAGGGTCTCAAAGAGGAACTTGTTTTTACTCCAAATGTAAAGATCAGATGACTCACAATTGTTTTCAATCTCATTATAAGCTTTCCAACAGCCCATAATTCTTTTATCAATGCTATAATTTGAGTTGACCTAATGAGGAAATTCAATACCCAAATTTTTATAAGAAGAAACCTGCTCAAGACAATGGTTATCATAGATGAAACTACCATGGGTGATCTTGTTGGATTTAATGAGCATGAATTTAATCTTCTCAATATTAACTATTATACCCACCTTGGAGTAGTAGACATGAAGAGTCTTAATTTGTTTGTCTAGGTCATCATGGCTCCTTCCAAGAAGAATGATATCATCGGGATAAAGGAGAAGAATAATGATAATATCAGCAATCTCGATGCCTTTGTAGCCCACAATTTCTAGAGAGTCCTTTAATTTATCGATGTAAATACCAAAAAGGGTTGGGTAAAGGGGAAAACCTTGCTTAACCCCATTATTACATTTAATATCTTTAGACCACCCTTCGTTGGTCTTAATATTTGCAATGACAATCTCATAGAGGCAGATCACAACAATCTGCAGTTTAGGAGGAACCATGATCTCTTCAAACCTCTCCTAGAACTTATCTTGGGTGATAGTGTCGAAAGCTTTTCTAAAGCTCACAAAATAATAGAAGAGATTGGTTTTACTATTGTGACACTCCTTTGCGATGATTCTAAGGGTGGCAAGGTGGTTCATGGTTGAGTGATGGCTCTTAAAGCCAACTTTCCATTTAGCTCTTTTACTGTAGGTCTGAAGGTAAAGGGTAATATTTTTTTCTGGACTGAGCCTATAAAGCTTGGCTAGTATGTGGGTAATCATAATGGTCATAGTTAGAAGGAATGCATTGGCCCCCATTTTTGAAGATAGGCACAATACGGCTTTGCATCCAAATCTTACGGAAGCCATGTTTTTCATCCAAATTGAGAAGCTTGTGGAGATGCCAAATGAGGATAGATTTTCCCATTTTAAAGATCTCAGCTTGATGACCTTCAATATATTTTGCTTTCCCATTAGCGAGCCTATTAATCCCAGACTCAATATATTCCAGAGAAAAAACATCATCCTTAATAAAAGTGTTTAAGATGGTTCCCATGGTATCCAGAGAGTCATTTAACTTCTTAAGATAGTTATCCCAATTTTCTAGGGGGATGGAATGATTTTCTTTAGTTTTACGAACAAACACATTTCACCAAAGATTTCGGTGTGAAACTTGAGAAAGGTGGAGAAAATTCTCTTGTCTCTTATTAATATACAATCTCTTCTTCCTCTTAATGAGAGCCTTCTATATACTCATATTCTTGATCTTAATGCTTTTGTTAGGGGCATCTCTAATTGCTTTCCTGGAAATTTTATAGTCTTGGCCATACGAAGGATTGGAAGTTCTATTATTTTTCTTATACGAAGTCTTAATAGAGAATTTGCTAATGGTGGTGGAAAGGGTAGTAGTAAAATGGTAATATATTTGATCAATGTTGTTATTATAAGTTAGGGAGCCTAAATTCCTTTACAAATCACTTAATAAAAGTTTGACCTTACTTCTATCAAAGTGAATGTGGATTTTTATTTCACTATTCTCCTACATATAGGTGGTATGCATAGCAATATTGAGGGATAAAGACAAAGGTCTGTGGTCAGAGTCAGGCGCGTACCTGTTAAAAAGATCAATGTTTATAATATGGTTGAGTACACTATTTCTAACATAAAACAATGTTTTAAATATGATTTGCTGTGTAAAAAATGCTATCGAGCTAAAACACTACATATTTTAAAACAAAGATATTTCTAACTAAGAATAGGGTTTTATTTTAAATATGGCCATATTATGTCTCAACCACTACTTGAACTTCTTTAATCTCAATAATTTTCATTTCATATATTTGTATTTTTTAATATTATAATGACCAAAATTTTAATTTAAATATGTTGAAAATAAACATTAAAATAAATATATTTTAATAATATATATAATACCATTTCATTCTCACTATACGTGATACTTGGCCAATACTAACTACTTTGAAAGCAGGCTAAGACTAGGTACTATAGAGACTCTAGGGCAGTAACCAACCTCAGGCTTGTCTCTATAGGATTAATATTTTTTATATAAATTTTAGTTTTATGATAATTTAATAATTCATATAACATAAAGAATATTAAAGCGAATAATATCTAAATAAATTTGTATTTAAAAAGTTTAAATATATAGTAAAACAATCATAATCTATCTTAAGCTCAAATTTATCAAATATTTAAATGGATTTAATTTTTTTAAGGTGCAAATCTCATTTTGAGTGAAAAATTTTAGGATAGAATAGGCCTTTTAGAGTTTCGATTTAATTATTTGTAATTATTGTGTGATGTTAAAAATTTAATCTCTATGAAATATGTCATAATATTTATAGTAGTAATCACAGATCAAGGGTTAATATTTATCTCCAAGTTCATCATGGTTTTTTTATTAAAATTAATTAATTAAAGAAAATGTTATATCAACACATGTCATGTTGGACATGCGATATTGATAAGCATAGACCCATCTTAAATATGTATATACTAGGAGATGAGAGGGATCAAATATCTCAAGATGAAAACTTATTTTTGAGTGTAGAACTTGAGGAAAAGGTTTAAACCTCCATAGATTTGATACGTCTTATCACTTAAAGGTGGTTATTTAACATGGATTTATGGTAGTTCCTAATAATATTATCTATATTTATAAATTTTATATCATTAGATATAAAAATATTGTTATTTCTAGTATTATTAAAACATTGATTTAATAACTATCGAATATCCATTGAATATTTTTAGTAGTAGTGAGGATAGAAGGTTAGACATATCTAAAAATTAATTATAACATTTTTGTGTTTAGATTTAATTAAAAAACATTATAAAATTACATTGAATAAAATATTTATAAAATATTTTTATTATGAAATGAGTTATGGTTTTTCGGCATGTGGTATTGATAAGCCATGGTACTGGTCCATGTTATTGTGACAAAACATATTTACAAGTTAATATATCCATGGAAAAGTGGGGGTGAATATTCATGATTGTGAATCTTGTTATAATGTAAGTTTATTATAAGTATTAAGATTTATTAATTAAATCTAAATATGGTTACTAAATTATTATTTCAATTTTATGGTAAAATGGATTTTAAATTACCACTAGTATTTATATGTTATATATTTTTATGTGAAATGTATATTTTGATTTTATTTGATCTAAAACATTGTTCATAATTTTATCAATAAAACCAAAATTATAATACAACATATTGAATTTTACTTATTCAATTATTTATTTAATTAATCAAGTCAACCTTTAAATATTTACACTCATTTATGAACACTACATCATCTCTCCATAATGGCTCTATATAAATTTTTACCTTTTATTATTTTTTAATTGACCCTACATGTAAACATTTACAAACAAAAATTTGCATCAATAAAATATCATCTAGGTTGATGTAGAGTGCCTCTCGGCATTGTAACACAAGGTATTTACAAATTAAGAATTTTCATGGCAAAGTAGGGGTGAATCTCCATTATCAAGAATATTTTTACATGTTTTTTTAAATGCATATATGTTTAATTATATAGTAGTTTTTTTTAATTAGTAATCAAATCAATATAAAATAAAGTTATAATTTTATGTGTTTTTATTTTGGGCAATGTGACATGTATTATGGGGTAAGTATTTTGATGTTTATCATGGATTGATGTCCATCAATGCTTACCGACCATTTAGCTCATATAACAATACTATTATTATTTTTATTTATAAATTTCATATATTTATATATAATATTCTTTTTTTTTTATTTTACAAAACTACAATATGCCAATAAGTTATTTTAGTAATATATGTTTGAACCAGTTTACTATTATTATAATTTTTTATTTAAATTGACATCATTCTTATTATGACATTTAAAATATCATTTTACAATTACTACAACACACACACATATATAAAAATTATAAACAATTAGCTAAATAAGTAAGAACAAATGATTTTTCATATGAATTTGTCAATATAAATAAAATACTGACTTGAATATGATAAAGGTAGAAAAATGAGAAGATTAACTACAAATTTATATATTTTTAGTATATAGTTTAAAGTTTACTTAAAAATTATAAAATAAAATAAAATAAATGACAATAAAGATTTTAATTATTTTGATTTTTTTTGGTTTGTTAAGTTGTTACATCAGGGTTGACTTGTGGTTTTAGAAACTGTGACCCGGAGGCATCTAAATTATCAAAATCACCTAGGATTACATCTAGCCTGGGTGACATCATCCCTTAACATGGATGATTTTTTTCCCAAAGAGTTTCAAACCAATGATTTAATAATACACCCATCACCATCTATGTTATGCCCTTCGTGTTGATTATTTTGATTAATTGAAAATAAAAAATAATTACATTAATCACTTTCATACTTCAATTTTTTTGTTGTCATTTAGCTTGGGAATTGTTTTCGAAATAACATTGGGGATGTTTAGTGACTACTTGGAACAATCTATTTCTATTTCCAAACCTCTTTTATTTACACATAGACATTCGATAAAAGTGAAATTTGAAAGTTTTTCGTATTCATCAAAGGTGCTTGGAATCATGTCATGAAATGGACACCGCATTAAAAAAAAAAAATGCCAATTGTAATTGACCATGTAGATAGATTTTCCACACACTTAATGGTTTGAGAAGCTAGTTTGATCAACATTCATTATTAGCAAAAGAAATTTAGATTGCAGAAATTCAGAGCATTCCAATCTAAGTCCATGTTAAAAAAAACTAGCACAACCACATTAATAAATGTGATAAAAAAACAACATAAACATTAATGGTATAGATATAATATTTTTTTTCTCAGTTAAGACTAACCTAAGTACCCACGGGGGATTTGAACCGGTGACCTATCGCAAGGAGTGCCTTAACAGCACACCCAATCACCGTCAATCCAAAGCCCCGTGGGCCGGTATAGATATAATATTAATAATAATACGAATATTAATAAATATATAATAATAATAATCATAATAATATTACAAAATTAAATAATAATAATAATAATAATAATATTATTATTATTATTATTTATTAATTAATTATTATTATCTTAATTTTAAAATAATTATTGTTATTATGAATTAATTGTTATTATTATGATTTTTATCATTAATTAATATTACTACTATTATTAATTAATATTAATATTATTATTTATTAAAAAAATATAAATATTATTTTTTTTATAATTTATATTAATGACGATTAATTAATTAAACCCAAGGGATTTATATTAAACTCAAATGATTAATATTATAAACCAAAGGGAATGATAAATTTAAGGGATTAATACTAAAAACCCATGGCATTATAAACCTAAGGGAATAATATTAAACCCAATTGATTAATATTATAAACCTAAGGTATATAAATCCTAAAATAATAATGGTTGACCAGGGTGTACCATGGCTGATTTTCATATTGAGACAATGTTTGTCACAATACAACATTTGACCATCGTTAACCATGGCTTACCATGATTGATTTTCCTATGGCAACCATCTTTGTCACAATACAATGTAGGACCATGGTTGAGCTTCATATTAAGAAAATATTTGTCGCAATGTGATGTTGGACCATGTTTGACCATGATTATAAACCCAAATGATTTATATTAAGCCCAAGCATCAATATTATAAACTCTACGAGTAATATTATACCCTAAGAATATGAACCCTTATATTAATAAACCAAAGGTATTGATATTATAAACCCAAGGGAATAATAAACCCAAGGGATTGATATTATAATCCCAAGGTAGATAAACCCTAAGGTAAATATTATAAACTAAAATAAACATGGTTGACCATGGTTTTTGATGGTTGATTTTCATATTGAGATGATCTGTGTCACAATGGGATGTTGGACAATGGTAGACTATGATTGACTGTTGTTGATTTGCATATTGAGACAACCTTTGCCACAATGTGACTTTGGACCATGGTTAACCATGATTATAAACCCACATGATTTATATTAAACCCTAAGGTTAATATTATAAATCCTATGAATAATGTTATACCATGGGAATATGAACCCGTAAAAACCTAAGGGATTGATATTATAAACCCAAGCGAATAATCAACCCAATAGATTAATTCTAAATCTCCAAGGTATTATAAACCCAAGGCAATAATATTAAACCCAAGGGAATAATATTAAACCCAAATGATTAATATTATAAACACAAGGCATATAAACATTAAGAAACATTTTAAACCCTAAATATATGTATGGGGAATAATATTAAACCGAAGGAATTGATATTAAAAACCTAAGGGACTATAAAGCGAAGGGAATAATATTAAAACCGAGGGATTAATATTATAAATCCAAGGTATATAAACACTAAGATAAATAATATAAACCCTAAAATATACATGGTTGAGCATGGTTTAACAAGGTTGATTTTCATATTGAGACAATCTTTGTCACAATGCGACATTGGACCATGTTTGATTTTAATATTGACAAAATATTTGTCACAATGCGATGGTGTGCAATGGTTGACCATGGTTGATAATGGTTGATTTTCATATTAAGACAACCTTTGTCACAATGTGATGTTGTACCATAGTTGACCATGGTTGATTTTCTTATTGAGAAAATCTTTTTCACATTATGACTTTGGACCATGGTTGACCACGATTATAAACCCAAGGGATTATATTAAACTCTAGGATTAATATTATAAACCCTATGAATAATGTTATATGCTAGTAACATGAACCCTTAGATTGATAAACCCAAGTGATTAGTTCTGAAACCCCAACGTATTATAAACCTAAGGGAATAATATTAAACCCAAGGGATTAATATTATGAAACCAAGGTATATAGAACTTAATATAAATATGATAAAACCTAAAATAACCATGGTTTACCATGGTTCATTTTCATATTGAGACAATAATTATCACAATGTTATGTTGGACCACGGTTGAGTATGCATGATTTTCATATGGAGACAATCTTTGTCAGAATACGATGTTGGACCATGGTTGATTTTCATATTGAGAAAATATTTGTCACGGTGTGATGTACGACCATGTTTGACCATGATTATAAACCCAATGGATTTATATTAAACCCAAGGGATTTATATTAACCCCAAGGATTAATATTATAAACCCTGTGAATAATATTACACCATAGGAATATGAACCCTTACATTAATAATCCCAACAGATTTATATTATAAACCCTATGAATAATATTAGGTCCTAATAATATGGACCCTTAGATTAATAAACCTAATGAATTTATATTATAAAACCAAGGGAATAATAAACCGAAGTGATTAATACTAAAAACTCAAGGGAATAATATTAAACCCAATGGATTAGTATTATAAACCCGAGGTATATAAATCCTAAGAAAAATACTATAAAACCTAAAATAAACATGGTTGACCATGGTTTACCATGGCTGATTTTCATATTGAGACAATCTTTGTCACAATGCAATGATGGAGCGTTCTTGACCATGGTTGATTTTCACAGTGAGACAACCATTTTCACAATCTGATAATGGACCATGGTTAGTCATTGTTAACTATGATTATAAACCCAATGGATTTATATTAAATCATTGGATTGATATTATAAACCTTATTAATAATATTATACCCTAGGAATATGAACCCTTAGGTTAATAAACACAAAATATTGATATTATAAACCTAAGTGATTAAGTCTAAAACCAAAACGTATTATACACCAAAGAAAATAATGTTAAAATGAAGGGATTAATATTATAAATACAAGGTATATAAACCCTAAGATAAATATTATAAACCATTAAATAAACATGGTTGAAAATGGTTGACCATGCGTCATGTTTTATTGAGACAATATTTGTCACAATTTGACATTGAAACATGGTTGAGCATGATTTATTTTCATATCGAGACAATATTTTTCATAATGCAATTTTAGACCATGGTTGTTTTTCATATTGAGTTAATCTTGGTCATAATTTGATGTTGGACCATGGTTGACCATGATTATGAACCCAAGGGATTTATATTAAACTCAAGGATTAATACTATAAACCCTATGAATAATATTGAACCCTAGGAATGTGAACCCTTAGATTAATAAACCCAAGGAATTGATATTATAAATCTCGATGAATAATAAACCCAAAGGGTTAATACTAAAAACCCAATGGAATAATATAAATCGTGATTCATTAATATTATAAAACCTAGGTATATAAACCCTACGATAAATGCTATAAACCATCAAATAAACATGGTTTACCATGATTGAATGTTCATATTGAGACAATATTTGTCGCCATATGATGTTATACTATGGTTGACCATGGTTGATTTTCATATTCACACAATCTTCGTCACAATGCAACATTGGACTATCATTGACCATGATTGACGATGGCTGATAATGGTTGACAATGGTTGACCATGGTTGATTTTCATATTGAGACAACCTTTGTCACAATGTGACATTGGACCATAAATGAACATGGATGGCCATGAGTATAAACCCAAGATATTTATATTAATTTCTAGGATTAATATTATAAATCCTATGCATAATAGTATACCCTAGGAATATGAATCCTTATATTAATAAACCCAATGAATCGATATTATAAACCAAGGGGAATAATATTAAACCGAAGGGATTAATATTATAAACCTAGGCTATATAAACCCCAAGATAAATACAATAAACCCTAAAATAAACATGGATGACCAAGAGTTGCCATGATTTATTTTCATAATTAGAAAATATTTGCCAGGATGTGACGTTAGACAATGTTTGATGATGGTTGATTTTAATATGGTGACAATCTTTGTCACAATGAGATGTCGGACCATCGTTGACCATGATTGACCATGGTTATAACCCAAAGGATTTATATTAAACCCCAGGATTAATATTATAAACCTTATGAATAATATTATACTGTAGGGATATGAACCCTTATATTATTAAATCCAAGAGATTGATATTATAAACCCAAGAGAATAATAAACTCAAGGGATTAGTTCTAAAATCATAATGTATTATAAACCCAAGGGAATAATATTAAATCCAAGTGATTAATAGTAAGCCCAAGGGATTAATGTTAATCCCAAGGGGTTAATATTAAAGCCAGGGGATTAATATTATAAACCCTAAGATAAACATTAAAAATCCTAAAATAAATGTGTTTGACTATGATTGGCCATGGTTTAATTTGATATTAAGATAATTTTTCTCAAAATGTGACATTGGATCATGGTTTACCATGGTTGACAATGGTTGACCATGGTTGAAAATGGTTGACCATGGTCGATTTTCATATTGAGACAAACTTTGTGACAATCTGACATTGGACCATCGTTGGTCATAACGAGGAAATATTTATCATAATCCGACATTGTACCATGGTTGAAAATGGTTTATTTTCATACTGAGCTAATATTTATCGTCATGTGATATTTGACCATGGTTTACCATACATGATGATAATTATAAACACAAAGGACTTATATTAAATGCTAGGATTAATATTAGAAACCCTACGAATAATATTATACCCTAGGAATATGAGCCCTTAGATTAATAAATCGAAGGAGTTGATATTATAAACCCATGGGATTAATATTAAAAATCCAAGGGAATAATACTAAATCAAAGGGATTAATATTATACATCCAAGGTATATAAACCCTAAGATAGATATTATAAACCCTAAAATTAACATGGTTGACTATAGTTTACCATGGTTGATTTTCATATTGAGAAAATCATTGTCACAATGCAATGTTGGCCCATGATTTTCAGTGTCAGAGCACTCATCGGTAAAATAAATGCCAAACACACCCCCCCCCCCCCCCCCCCCCCCCCCCCCCCCCAACCCCCCTGCCCCCACAAGCTTATGTATAGGACTTGTTAAGAAAAATTTGTAAATGTCAGGTTCAGAACACTCACTGACAAAATTCCCACTCAAAAAATCATTTTTTTAAATTATTTTTTCGGCACTAACAAATACCGATAATAAATTTCCCTCAACCAAGAGAATTATGTTCCATCATAACTTACTCAACAAATCAAAAATATGAAATAATATTTCTAGAAATTAGAAAAAAGAAATTGAATTTATGGGAAAAATGTAATATGCAACATTTTCCAGGAACTTTGGTTAAAATTGCGAGAATATAGCAATATAATATAAAGTCAATAGACTTTGATTGTGAGGCAAATTCTATAGTCCCTAAAGAGGCAGGGACTAATAATAGAAACATGCAAATTTTTCAATGAGAAAGAACTTATAGGAAAGTAATTCTAGCACTTGTTTGGAAATACTTAGGAATGATTATAAAGATATACAATTTTTAAAGAGAAAAAAAAATAAAGAGAAAAAGTTTAGAATAAGAACAAACTATGAATGTGGAACTAGCACTTATTTTGAAGTATTATATTAATGATGGAAACATATTCCTTTATTTGAATTTCTTATATGGAAAAACAACATGAATGATAATATTATTACTTAAATACGAGTGTATATTTTGAATAGAATTTTCATAGTTTTAATTTAATTGTCAAGAGTTATTAGGTGGATGGTATGGATCTAATATCTATGGAATATTCTAGAATATTCTTAGTACTATTCACTAATCAAATTTTAAGATCTATTTCCAAAGTACTTATGTACTTTATTCCTTTTAATTAAAATTATTAATTAAGAAAAATGTCATATGAACAAGTGTAATATGAAATGAATTATGGTTTTATGGGCACATGTTATTGATAAGCCATGATATTGGCCCATGGTATTCTAGAAAATCCTATTTGCAAATTAAGAATTTATAGGTTAGAAATGTTCATTGTGAAAAATTTTGTTATATGTTTTTCAAATATATATATGTTCAAATTTTATATTAACTATTTCTATACTAATAATAATAATCATATTGATAATTTAAAATAATGTTAACATTTAGTTAAATTTTATAATTGTAGAAACACAATTTTTGTAAACCTAGTATTTCATTAATCAATTGGGACATAACATACACATCATCTGCCTTCCAACCATATTCTACCAATTAGGAAATCATACCACTAGCGGAAATATAGTTTCTTTATCCAAAATTTCGAACAGAACTCAAAAAGAGTGTACCCATACCATGGCTAAACATTTTTTCCAATTCTATTATGCAAATTCATAAGACTAAGTGCATCAAAATGACAAAAATGTCGTTGAAATTCAATGTAACTATGAATCTTGAAACCCAAGAGAAAATGCTATAGTAAACAAAAAGAGGTACCATGAAATAGATTAGTTGTATGTTGAAATATTAGTTGGTGTCACTGGTGTGCTAGGCCAAGCCATTTTTTCATATGGATGTGATGGCCTCAATTCACATTGATCACAGAGTCATGTCCTAAGTTCACAAGACATCTCTTTTTTCTCTGCTTTGATGGAAATTAGATGAAGGGAGAGCTTACTTTTAATGCTTTCCTTATCCTTTAGGGATTTTCCAATCAATTTTTTGATGTGCCAATATAATTCTATAGTACATAAATACTGATTTTATCTTCCTTTATTGTGGTAGAGATCTACAATCCACTCAACTATTGAGGAGAGGATTTCCTCATCAGCGTGCTCATTCCTTCTAGTCATTTATTCAAGTGATACTTGATTCAAAACTATCTATATTTGTTTAGGTGTGTGTTCTTGGTACCTCCGCATTCTATATTATGTTTAGAAGAAATCTCGTGAACTCCCTTCACCCTACTGGAGGAGTTATTCTGACTTCTCATGCACTAGTAGGGCATGATAGAGGATATATGCTAACAAAAAATGATAGTGAGGGTGGCAAGATAGGGTAACTGATAGCACGAAAGCACAACAATTTTGAGAGAAATAAAAATCAGTTGTGATAGAAAGATGAATCCAAGATGAGGTTGGAGTAACTAGTGATCAGTAAATAAGTGATACAAGGAAACCAAGTAAATCAATTATGATGTTATCAAATAACTGTGAGGGACAAGTGTTAGGGTACAAACAATCTATGTGTTATAATGGAATGCATATGAGCTTTTACATAGGGATAAATGTGTATCCTGAGAAGGAAAGAAGTGTAATGACTTATATCACATGAATTATATGACTAGGAAACACCACTAATTTCAGCTTGTTTCCAACAAAACTTTAAAGGAAAATGGAACTTAGACCAAACACGAAATGTAGCAAAAGGCACTTTTTTCTAAGAAACGATGAACAGGATGTTGCATTAGAGCTAAAAATTGTAGGGCCTAAGCACCCAACCATTCCAATTTTTCCACGAACTATTGAACACCAAAAGTAGACAGAACCCTAGGAATTAACAAATTTTAGTGGCCTCCTTCAGCTAGTTATCAAGGGAATTCTTCACAAATAGTTTTAACTCAAGGGAGGCTAGGTTAGTAGGACTTGTTCCTCTCCCTCCCAAAGAAGTGGAAACAATAGAGGTAGGTAGGAATTTTCCCCATCCCCATTTGAGTGTAGTGATAACCAGATGTAGCATAGTTAACAATATTATCTGAGTGTACATAATACCCATCTGCTTTGTTCCAAGAGTGATTAATACATTGGGGGAATTTCGTACCTCACATCGCATGGATGTTAAATGTGATGGGGAATTGGACGGTGGCATGGCTCTACCTCCCCCCATGTCGATCCAGGTGACAATAGAGGGTTAATCCCTCCTCTCCTCTCACATGTTTTTTTATTGTGGCATATCCATTGAGGATGATTATTTAGTAAGTGCTTTGGTGATTATCATGAATTGATGTATATCATTGCCTACCAACCATTTAATTTATATATTTGGACAAATATTAATAAAAAATTATATAAATATTGAAAAATAAATATTTGATTGATATTAAAAGTAAAATTGCAATAACAACCATTTTCTAACCAATTTAAGCAATATTTAAAATTAAGTCGTAAATAATTATTCAAAAGTAAGTGAATGACACATAGTAAAAATATAAGAAAATATGTTACAAGTGAAAAAACGAAGTGAGAAATTGAAGGGAGAGTTCTGAAAGATAGAATGAAAGGTCTTTCTTCCTTATATCATGTGCCAAAAATGAATCCATTACAAAATGAAAAACATATTATTTCATGAAGAGTAGGTTAGTGATGATTGAACAAGGTCCCTAGCCACTCCCTGTCATGACATAAGATCTACAATAGGTGGCTTGGTGAGAATATTGAGAGAGTATTTGATAATAGAATGAGCTCTATTTTTTCTCATCGATACCTTCCATGTAATTTGTATTTGTTGGCATGAATAACAAGGAAATTATATTAAAACATAGATGAAGCCAATTCAGACTAGCCATAAATTCAAATCAAATAATTACTCACTATAAAAAATAAATAGAAGCATAAATAAAAAGGATCCCAAATATACATATATTTATATCCCCATTGAACATTCTCCACAGTGCATCCATCCTTTGCATTTCTCAATCCACAACAATGTCAAAATCAAAATTATCCAAAATATTTAGGAAAAATACTACTTCGGGAATCTCATGCTAACCCTGATACTACATGGGGAATCTCTTTTTGACCGTAGGAATGCCAAACTCTAAGAGAAAATTTCTTAAAATGGGTGAATGATTCAGCCACTTGCCTTAAGAGAAATGCCATTTCGATACCACATATGACTCGACCCATGCCAATGACGCGCTTAATAGAGAGAACATTGCATCTCATACACTTTTTAGTATTTACCGGAACCGACCTTGTAGCCCCCAACTAGGTGCCTTCGGAGCCCGGAATAACCAATGCAATTAGTTAATGGATGGGATTTTGTCATTTGCGTTATTACATATAGAATATGAAACCTGATTTACCTTCTTTGCACACGACCCAACCGACCCAGGATAAGAAAGAAGTATTCATCCACGAACTTCAACTTAGTTACCTTTTTATGGATTGCCGCCAAATACTCTTAGTTGCCTGCTTCCTTTGCTCCCCCCGATTAGTATGCATGGACATGGCAGCAGGGTGGCTGGATGAATAGATGGATGGATGTATGGATGGTGCAATAGAGGGATAGTTTAGTAGTCCAGTCCATAGGGTTTTGACCTTGAGCTTTGATCCTTGAAACTGCCTGTCGGGTATGGCTTGGGTAGATGGATGGCATTCGGGACATCTTAGAGCCTCGTTGGGATGGGATTATGGGACCAGACTTATCAATGCTAGGAGGAGGGATATTGAGGGATGCCCTGACAAAGCCAGCCAGGATATCCTTTGTTTATCATACTTGCCTTTAGAAATATTACTCAATTGGGACTGCTATTACACACTCCCTTTCTCTTTACCTGCACCAACAACTAGACCTGGTACGGTAGCCCTGTATCTTTACTTAGGCTTTGCAGGCCTCGAGACCCAGCATTTGGATTCTTTCAGCCAGGAAGCCATTGCTGTACGGAACATACCCTTGCCTTTACTCTTTCACCTACCACAACTAGTAGATCTTTAGCCCTAGACCTTGAATGCATGGCAGGCATTTTGTTAGTCACCCATGTTGCTAGAGCTTTGAAGCTCCTTATGGGATGGGGTGGCATGCCATGAATGGATGCAGTGAATGGGGATGCTCAACCTTACCCCTCTCTTAATACCGCCTTCACCTAGGAGCATGATGGAATTAGATGCCAGAAAGACTCAAGTTGGCAGGGACATGAAACACTCCCCTTGTTTCTCTTTACCTGCACCAACTAGACCTGGAGCCAGCCCTAGACCTGGAATCTTTTAGTGAGTCACCCATGTAGGTAGAACTTATCTTAGAAGCAGCAGATGGGATTGGAATTGGATGGCATGTGCTATTAAACCACCTTACCCTTGACTTTTCAATGGTCACTCGTACTTCCAACCAAGCATAGAAACTCTATTACTATGCGCAGCCAGGCCATACCTAAGCGTAAACCTGACTTAGAATAACATGCCAGGCTCAGTCATATAGGCATGCATCCAACCTACCTTGCTAGAGACCAAGCCTTCTAATACCAGGCCGGTCAGTACCTTTCATATTTGGATATATTCCTCCCTAAATTTCATCTCATGCCTTATGCCTATTATATCTTATATTATGCATAGTGGAAGAACCGAGGCGCCTGTACTATAGACCAAAGAAAATAGAAGAAATATGCTAGAATAAGAAAGGCTGAAAGAATCAAAGCTCATTATCGAAATCACGTATATATAATATCTCTTGCTGTGTCTGTGTAGCTCTAGCTCAACGTGTGTTGATTGTGTGTAGTGATCTCAGTAAGTGTATATCTTTAAGCCGTGTTCAATATCTAACCTCGTGTTCAGCTCCTGCTCTCTGGTGTGTCCATCCATTCCTCTGGTGTCCAGCCATCCCATCTAAACATACAGACCCTCTAGCCCAGCCCTACCACCCATACCATCCATCAGACTCATACCGCTAATATTCACTCTATCCCCATCTAGCTCTATCCTTCTATCTAGCTATACACAGCTATACCCCAGCTCTATCTATCTCTCTATCTACCTACCTGCCTAACCTACCTTTATTACCTCCCTCTACTAGCTCTGAATGAGTACTAGACTATTCCTCTTCAGCTTGAGATTTCATTCAATATATATTAGTATTTATAGTATCGCGCGCTACCTACACAGCTTCAACACCTTGAAGGGTTAAGGTGGCTATAAAATGCACGCAAATTACCATCAGGACATGGATTGCTTTGAGGGCTTGACGGCTTTCCCGCTGACTTTTACGAAATTAACCAACAACTTTCATTGGATCAGCAGGCTCAGCAACCAACCTTTATTGGGTCAGGCTCAATTGGTACTTAATGTGGTACTTAATATCCACCCCTAACTATACGAAGTCTTAACCAACCCAATAATGAAATCTCCCACCTCCTTAATGAAAGAAGTCTTAACTGGATCTATCTATAGTGAGTTATAGACTGGAAGAATTATGGAAACTACACTATAGATGAGTTACATGAAAGGGTATCTAATAGGGAGGGCTGGCCTTCGCTTACGGGCCCGGAGCATAGCAATTGAGGGAATAAAAGAGTCTCACTGGGCTGCAATCATCCTTTTTTCATCTTACAAGCATGACATGAAGAGCTAGCTCTGCTCAGGTAAGACCTCAATAAGGGATCCTTGCCTGAGTTAGAAGGGTGAGGCAGAGGGAGGGTTGACTTCGCTTAGGGTTCAACCTCCTTCGTTGATATGGGCTGGGGTATTTATATATATCCCTTCTTTCTTGAATTGAAAGAAGGCAGAAAGAAAGACAATACATATTGGTTTGGTTGGTAAGTCTTTTCATAGCCTATTAATCTACTCTTTCTTATAGAGATCCTTCTAAAGAAATACATACATAAAGAAATATAGCTTTATTCACTCTCTAGTTACCGACATGATACGAGCGGGTGGTCTGCCTAAAAATAGAGATGTCGTAGAACCAGAGACTATATAAAAGAAAGCCCTCTCCTTTAGATATCTCATTATATATGTCATTATGCATTTCTTCCAGTCATGAATGAGATATGTAATAACGCTAGATTCGGTAGCAAGCCAGCCAGCCATTGTTTCATCGACCAGCAAGCGAGAAAAAGCAAACCCGGTTCTTTCCTCAACTAGCCAGCCCGTGTTCGTCTAGCGAGCAAGCCAGCCTGCCAGTAAGATAAGCCAGCAAGGAGCAATCCCGGCAATCCTAGCTTTAGCATCCGGCCTATCTGTGTGAAACGTTGTAAAAGGCCATTCTTCAAAAAGAAAAAGTCAATTTCAAATGTCAGTTGGGCTAAGCTTCGTCTCCCCTCAAAATGCAATCTTACTAATCAATAGTGAATGAAGAAAGTGTTTGAAAATCTGGACAAAGCAAACTTCTTGCCTGCGCCCAACTCAGTAGACCACCATCCAGCTCGGATTCTCAACCCACCCCAACAAGTTGAATACTATATGGGTGGGTAGGGTGGTTTTCATCATGTCACGCTCACTCGTGAAGAAATAGAAGATTGATTCTCCTCACCATATGAATAGTGAGTCAATGGCAGCCTTATAGTCGAGAGTTCGGCAGGCTCACCCTATTGGGCCTCTCCCGTTGGTCGAGCGATGGCGGCCTTTTAGTCGAGAGTTCGTTACCTCACCCTGCTAGGCATATGAAATGTACTCCTTCACTCGTGTAGCCAAGCCAGGCCGGCATCAGAGGGACGGAGTCACTCACTATTCATATGGTGAGGGTTCCTTTAGAAAAGGTAGAATGGACCTGTCAAATGTCACCTATCAAACATATCATAGGGTCAAACTAGGTTCCGTCAGGTAAGTGGTAAACAAAACAGAGCTTTCACACAGTGGTAAAGTCTCTAGTTTTTTCATCTCCTTCCTGTTAGTAGCACAGTGGCACATATGATTTACCTTATAGCTATGATTAGCATAGATGATTGATTAGCACAGTGAATCTTATAGCACAGTTCAATCAATGGGGTTCAAGAGACGTGACATAGGGGTTAAAAAAGAAGTCGGATATCTGGTATCTGCCGCATATTGCTTATCCACATCTCTTATCCGCACTTTATTCTATCTATTCTATTATACTAGAGAGCTCCAAGCTTGCTCCAATCAGAAAATTAGTCAATCCCCTATGATCCTCGCCTTAGCGGCCTTAGCGATAGGTAACGGGCCATATAGTCTATATAGTATAGAAGCGGGTTTACCACGGATGACTAGCCGGAGCAGCTTAGCGTAAGTGATAGTGCCTCCCAAGCGACTGCCGAGCTGTGGTGTCTCCCAACTATATCATATAGATAGTCTGGGTAGCCTTTTTTTATAGTATCTATATGTAATTACGCGCTTAATGGTAATTGTAAGCAAGGTATTTATCAATATTCCAATACAACAAGCCTCTCTCATTAGTTCGTCTCATGCCCAGTAAATACAAAGCAATCCAGCACAGTAGGTATAATTAGCTCATGTTGTCATGCCTTCGGAAGCTAATCACATGGAATAACGAGTAAAGAAACTCCTTGCCCCCCGGAGGGACAAGCGGCTTCGCTCCTTTCTTTATTTAGATGTAGGGGTGAAAAGCCAATCTGAGCTAACTCTCTCCTAGAGTCGTCATATAGTCTAAATAGAATATATCACCCCATAGACCAAGCCTCCATAACTCTAGATAATGGGATGAGCACAGTGGAGGCAACCTAAGGGAGTAAGCCCCTCTATGTATTAGCGCATAGCCCCCCCTTCCTTAACGCCCATAAGTAACTTAGCATGAGCTATATCAAAAGCTAGGGCATCTTCACATTAGCTAAGGAAGGCCTTGCTGGACCTAGATTCCTCTGTGTTGTTCCTCTCATATTGATTTTTCGCATATGGGAAGCTGCCCCCCTTCCACTATGTCTTGACCGATCATCTTCCTATTTCTATCTTCATAATTCCATAATGAAGTGAAGGCGGTTCGGTCTTTAGGCAATCCAATTACTCTGAGCTGTCAATTCAATCTATCCAGTCAAAGGTGAGGTGCGGTTTCGCCTGCTTCCTCACTGTCTAATCAATCCATCCATTTTCTATCACTTATGGGGAAAGACTCTGAGCTGCTGCTTATTAGGAAGAAAGACCACATCACATCGTTCTTGTTCGTGAAGAAATACCTTATCGCAGAATCTAGCAAAAGACTATATGGAGGAAAGACCTTATATAGCTTTAACATAAATAAGAGGGTTAGTTACTTATCTCTACAGACCGATTTACTATATCAACAGATTGAATTAATCCCTTAACCATCTGGATTCATCTTTCCATTCCCTAGGTCAAATCAAGACCAGATACTTACAGACTTAACCCAGTAGCTTCTTACAAGTATGATGGGGGAGAGATTGGATTGGGTCAATGTCAGAACCAGATCTTTCTAAATACTATGAATCTATTTTATCTAGACCGTAACTCCCCTCCTCTTCTCTTATCTCCTGTCATCGAAGCGAAGCGTAGCGAAGGTTGTTTCATTCCAAACAAAGAAGTTATGAGATAAGAAGGTGGTAAGTATCTCAGAAGGTGGTTAGTTCGTTCCTAGGTTGTATCTGTAGCTCTTCCTTGGTGGGCTTCGCCCTCGATAACCTCAACTCAGCTCATCCGTCAAGTGCGATCATAAGTTAGGCAAACGAATGAAAGTCCAAGTTCCTATCCTAGTGGTCGAGCGTGCTTTCGCATCATCTTCTTCTTCTTAAGGCTAGTAATAGATGGATTGCTTTGGTTCTCTGCGTTAAGGAAAGTATCTCCACGATTGCTTTTCCAGTTCAGGTGAGTCTCTTTCTGATTGCTTAGTGTGAGGAGTTGTGTGGGAAGATGCTAGAGATGTAATGTTGGTTCCTTATCATTCCCTCTATGATTGCTTATATACTATTATATAAGTAACTGTCTGATCCACAAGTAATAGCACAAGGGCATATCACCCAAGCTACTGAGACGAGAGAAAGGGATCCAGCGCACCAACAAGCACGAGGTACGTGTCCCAGTGATAATACCTGAACTACTTGCTTGGGCAGATGGGAACTATCCTTCTTTAGGGCACTTTACTTTATCTAAGCGAGATCCATGTCATACCTCACTGTCGTTTGGCACCAATGTATTCCCTAACTTTGCTCGGCCACAGTGAATCGCTCACTTCGTAGGGTGAACCAAGCGTAAGTGGAACTAATCAATGTAGTACAGGTATATAAGGCAGCGGCCACAAAGATGTACGCTATTATGATCTGGCCCTTAATAAAGAGCTCTTTGCTTGGATGCAGCCGACACCTAATAATGGTCCAGGGCTCAATCCCCCCGCCTGCAACTATATAGTAAAGGGTTTTAGGTTCAATACTCCAACCAAAGGTGCTGTAAGGCCGCTTGACCGTAAGGGAAAGGAGAATACTGGTTTGTCAAAAGCATTTGAAAGGCCAAAACTGGAAGTACACCATATCGTACAAGGGTTAGTCGCGGTCATTCTCGTACGGGTTCCGTAATGGTTCTGATATATCTGGTGATGTGATTGATCGGTTGTATCTTAGTGGACACACATTGGATATAACTTACTCGTGGATTGCTAGAACTTGAGTAAGACTTGATGCTTATGTGGCACACTTCCTTATGAGGTTGGTATCCTACGTGGCATGGTTACATTTTTCATTAGGTGCATATAGAGGACAATTTGTTAAGCCCTCTTCTATCCGCTTGGTTGCTTGCTTAAGAGGTGAACTTATATGAGAGGAGTTAGTGTTGGGGCATCTAGGAGGTGGGTACTTAGCCCTAGGTAGCATGGAACCACTTGGTTGCTTACACGGAGACTTTTGCTTGACTTGAGGACACTTCGGTTGAGGAGCATTCATGGAGGTGTGGTGGACCGGAGGAGCACATGGCTTATAGGAGGTAGCGGTTGGAGCATTGGATACCTTTGTAGGAGAGCGTTGGACCTTGGTCTTGTGGAGCACTCACAAGTAAAGAGAGCAGGCAGCCTAACAGCCGTGTCGTTACCCCAAAAGCTTTCCCAGTGCCATTCCCCTTTCCTGCAGCATCAATTGGTTTTTTAGGGGTTACTGAAGAAGAAATGGGTTACCGAAGTTAGCTTTCGATGAGTTATCGAAGAATCGATGGGTTACCGAAGTTAGCTATGGTAGGCAATAACAATAGTAGGGAAAATGAGGGAGGGTAGGCAAGAGTAGGTTTGAAATAAGTCCCTTACGCTGGAATGACTGTTGCTAGCATTTTTGTACATGCTGGATGCTGGCCCATCTACACTGGACACTGGTTGGTTCCATCAATAGGCTCATACTCGATTTATCCTACGTGAAAGGAACCACTAGGCAACAATCCGAAGAAGAGGATCAGGAGAACAAGAGGATCAAAATCACGTATATAGAACATTTTCACACGTTTGGAGAACAATAGGATTGAGTCCTAGACACATGATCAGTCATCACTCCAAGATACACACCATCACGGGTTCAATTCGGGGCCTAGGAACTACTGAATTCCCAAGATTGATATGAGGGTGAGGAAATGTTAGTTTTCTCATCCTTGTTTTCAATTCCTATCCCTTAATAGGCCTTTCATTCATATCTTCCCGAACTCTAACTCAGGGTTGACCTAAAAGGAAAGAAAATGTAATAATCTCATATATAACGAACGATTGAATGACCTTAGCGATCGAATGACGCGTTATTATATATATAACGACGTCCGCGTTGATACATTTTTTCCCCTTCTTCTTTCCTGCCTGAAAAGCCCATATAAGATAACCATGAAATATAGTTTTGATGTCACTCAAAATTCTATCAATTTAGGTTCACATCTTAGAGACCCTTATTTTCCACTGGTCAATGCCAATCATCCAATAGCACATATTCGATGTAAGGTTACCATGCTAGTACTCAATCCCAGGATACTATGCTAGGTTTCGATGCCGATAGTCAATCCAAGTGTTGGTGCACTCAATGCTTAGCGTTCTTCTATACTTGAATTTCTCTCACGTATACATCGAGGAGGTATAACTTGTAGGTAATGTTCGAGGTCTACATCAGGGGAAAATCTATCGTACACATCGAAGGCTAATCAATATATTGTACCCATCGAGGTCTTATCTAAGCCCCATGTTCTATAAACTATATGCCCCACTTTTACCCCTCTACCTTGGAATCACTTATGTATAAGGAACACAAGTTACTACCATCGTCGAATGGATTTAAGGGGAATCACAATATGACTCTTATTATGGCACCTGTTGAGAGAAGTTGATAAGCCCATTTTTGTAGTATCACTTATATAATGAACGATGAAAAAAATAATACATCTTACAAAAGAATAGGCGTTCCCCAGATTACCCAGTCCCGAATTATACCAGTATACCATTATCACATTCCACGGTCCCAGATTCAGTCAGCACCCTTTCACCGTATACCTTTCACTTACCGGTATTATGAAAACAGTTACTACTCCCCTTACCCTTTCATGCCCTGCTTGATGTTGTACATAAACTCAAAGGAGTTGTACGTGACCTGTTTCAATACCCTCCCTTTCCTACCCAAAAGGAGTTTTTCTACCTATTGTTCTATGTTTCCCATGTATGGAAGGAGGAGGTGTTGGTGGTGTCCTATGTGCATTATCGTTTTGTTATTCCCCCTACCTAGGAGGGTTTTTGAAGTTAGGTGATTCTACATGTGTTACCAGTTCATGTTACCAGTTCGTTACCATGTGCACAGGAAGTAAGCAGGGGTTGATTCCAAGTGTGTTTTTCGATGTTACTAGTTCAATGTGCACAGGAGTTGATTCTATTTTTTTTCTCTTTTATACTTCCCACGTGCCCAGTTAGTGAGGTTGGTGTTCGTGCCATGTGTGAACCATTTTCAGTCAGCTATGGCAAGTGGCACCGGTTAGTAGTAGGGATTGTTCCATTTACCACATAGGAAGAGAGGTGGAGAGGGGCAGTACAACAGACGGATTATTTAGCTGTGTTAGGTGGACCAATCGATATGATGCTCCTTCCTGGGTTCTTACCCGGGTTATTATGCTCCTTACCTATATATGTTGCCAATAGAGGTGTTGTCAAGGTGGATCGAGAGAGCAAGTCTACAACAGTTTATTTATTTATGATTCAACTGGTTAGGAGGTGCACTTATTCATTTCGCCCAGGACATGGTTACGAGAAAAGACAGGATGAAAATACCAACCGCGTTACCAACTAACAACGATAGAACGCACCCACCCTGGAATAATGGATGGCCCATTACGATTTTAGTTCATACACACATTTTTCACTTTAAGGAACCAATAGAGGTGACGATAGATGACTGGAATAGAGCTTTGGAATAGAATACTTGACAATATAGGGAGGCTTGGACACAACAATAGAGGTATTGGCCACATTATGCCTAAATTTTTCACATTCTCACATTTTCCAGGGAAGCTCTAATGCTTTGCTCTGTGTTATCATGATAGATGCTTCCAACCTTGCTTCACCCCACTACAGAAGAGAATTTCTATACTTCCCTGGGAGGATAAGGCCTAAGGACAACACCATGCCACAATAGGCTGGCTGGCAGGGCCATAAAGCATAGAAAGAGCCATAGTGAGTGGAAGTGTGTGAAAGGAAAGGAAATAAGAACCATTATGTCAAGAGCCAATAGCCATAGTGCAGAAGGCCATGGAAAGAGGTGCCTAGCTGACAGAAAGAAATAAAGAAGAACCAATGAGTGTAGTAGGCAGATAAGAGCTATATTCCCTATAGCGCCTAGGGCAGACCACTTAGAAGAGCGTAGCTGGAGAATAGGAGCTAGATTGCAAAGAGTGAAAGGGTACTAATAGCATAGCAGGCAGAGCCATAATGAATGCACATAGCATGCATGGAAGTGTCCCCAAAGAAGAGCCATGGAGAGAGCCAAGTGGAGGAGAGAGACACCTTCTGGTCAGGTCTTGTATGGTACAATCTTTTATGGGCAGGTACGGGCTATCAGAGCAGGGATGGTCTATGAAGGTACGATGGTCTTAGAAGGTTAGAGGAGTCAGGCCAATAGTAAGGCAGGTGAGTGGCTGAAGGAACATGCGAAACCCTAATAAGTAACTGCGAATCATTCCCCCTCATCGGGACAAGTGAACCACACCTCGAGATAACAGGACCCCGCCCGCCTACCATTGGTTCCAGCACCAGCGTGCTGCCCTATGAGAATGCATAGTTAAGCAATGATCAATCAATTCCCTGCGCCAGGGTCATAGTGGTAATACAGGGCACTAAAATGTCCATTGAAGAGGTTTCTA
Organism: Pinus tabuliformis; assembly: GCA_031772625.1. NCBI lineage: Eukaryota > Viridiplantae > Streptophyta > Pinopsida > Pinales > Pinaceae > Pinus > Pinus tabuliformis. Next base: position 448,319,724 of record CM062819.1, read on the forward strand.
TCTAATCTGGGGCACAATCAGTCAAGGTCAAAGCTATAGCTTTTATCCAGCGGTGGGTTATTGTGATAATGATTCATCAATTGAAACATCCAAGTTAGAGTGCGCTAGGGCCACCTTTGCATTCTCAAATTGACATGGGTACGATATGAAACCTTATCACTCTAAAATTGACCAGTTCTTTAAGGTTATCCTAGAACTCACTTTCTTCCCCTTCCTTCTCCACCGCTAGCCTACCATTTCTAGATTGATCCAAGTTTCGATGAGCACTCGATCCATCTTTTACATTAAGAAATCAAGAGTCGATCACTTCCAAGAGGTGCCAATAGCCGAGTCTGATAGCTTTGATCAGCCCATTTGATTAGTCCAGCCAAATAGTGCAGCAACAAAAGTTGAGTAGGTGAAGTTGAGTATCCGAGCCAAGGTGGGAACTTCGGTTCTAGGGGTAAGCTGTGTAAGGGAAACTGTTCGTGGGACCCCACCTCTCTCAGAAGATGTGGGCTATCAATTAATAACTATCCAAGCCCAAAACACCTCCCTTACTGGAAAAACCTTCCTAGCGTGAATAAAACCATGTGTATGGCAAAGATCCTGAGGTGCCATCGTAAGTAATGCCGCATCTTGATTCCCACTGAATCATTCAGCGAAGCAAAGGCAAACAATCAATTAGATCAGCAGCAGTGAGCAGTGCAGTGGAGTATCCAATAATAACTAAGACGAATTGGTAGCAAGAACGTCCTAATAGCCAGAAACAAGACCTTTACACCCTCAGTTAGGCACTAGGCCAATCCAACTTCTACCTTCCAATGTTTGGCTGTAGTTGGAGATGTCCCAATGGCCTAGCTTCCAAACTGTCTAGAAAGCTTGCCTCAATTGAACCTCCCTACTATCCTCACTTTACTAGCGGTTGGACGAGATGAAGCTGCGGAGTAACCTTACTTTCTTGAATACCCGTCCTGGGAGAATTCACTCTAGTTGTTGGTTCTCGGTGCTCCACCCTCAGATGGAAAGAAAGTGATCCGGCTGGGGTACTCCTTCTCGTGCTGGGTAAAATAGATAGGGGGCCAGCTTGTAAGCTTTGGTGAGCCCTGTTAGCCGGTTGCTGTAATCAATCTCTTTCCTGCTAGTCATAAAGAAAGCCCATTTACTCACAACTTGTATTTGACCTTCAATGAATCTTCCATATCGGTCAGACCTTGTCAGCGAAGAGAGGAACAGAGTGGGAATAACCACCCCAACGAATTGAACATATCGGGACCCACTCCATGAAGATAACATATTGGGCAGACCAGGTCAGCGAAGAAGAGAATAACAGAGTGGTCAGGACCATGTCATCAAGTAGAACTTAGTTTCAGACCCACCCGAATAGAACAGAGTTGAATGAACAGGTCATTGAATTTGACATATCGGTCAGAACAGTACGGTAATGACCTACCATGATATATACTTGTATGATATAACCCCCTCCTTACTGTACTCAGATAGAACTATTCCGTATCCTTATTCTATTGTTTCTTTAACCCTTATCTATGGGGCTTGAAAGAGGCTTGGATCCGCTTGCTCTACCAAGTGACGAAAGTTGGGACAATCTTCAATTGGTCCTCCATCTTCTTGTCCGCGACCCTGAGAGATGCCGTCTCCAGGGCCAAATATCACACTGTCGGCATTCCTCCAGCCTTTGACATGTCATCGTACTTGCTAAATATGTGCCACCAACAGCTTCCCAGGCATGGGATGGCAGTGGCAACCGAGTGAAGCACCAGTTCATGTGTATTGTCAGGTGCTCTGGGAACATAAAGATAGAGTAGACTACACAAGGACCGGCAGGGGCTCGACTGATAAGGAGAGGATGCGCCCGGCAGGGCTCGACCAATGGGAGAGGATTTGTAAGCATTTTATGGCCCTATTGTACACAACGATATTTTGCAAACCAACACCATGTATGACAGATAAAGTGATGCAGATAATGGGGGACATTGGGTGATTGGTACGTTACAGAAAATGGTACCTACATTAAAATATTTGGAGCCATCAAGCCTCCACACTTGCTTCCTAAGTTGATTCAAGACAAGCTGGCCATACAAGAGAGAGCATACCAGACATTCCTACATGGAGTGGGAGCTGCCCTGACTCGAGACAAGAAAGCTCCATTGCCCATTCAGCCAACATTGCATGAAAGAAAGCCAGCTAGTACTGGACAAAGCCATATAAAGCTAGCCTAGCCAGTCAGTAATAAATCTAGCCACATCAGAGTTTTTAACAAAGTGATTCTACAACCATGTTCCAAGTCTTCAAACATACCTTTATGACCGATTTGGTAGTTCCCAAGTCATCCATATCGTCTTTTTTCACCTTTCTTAGCTACGAAATCTAATATCAAGTTGAACGAACTCATCCGGAAGTGAGCCATTCTTCCTCTCCCGTTGGTCTATTATACTGCCCTATTGCCTTCTGTTATATGCAATGCTTGGCTTGATAGTGAGTGAATTATTGATTCTATTTATTGCATATTCGGGGGTGGGGCAGTACAATGGACAGAATGTAGCACACTTCTTGCATGGTGGAGCAATACTATGGATGGTATGTTGGGTGTGGAGCCTGATTATCTTCTATATTCAAAGGTATCGCCACATTGGACCCCAGTTTAAAATGGGGAAAGCAACACCGCCCGTAAAATATTCACTGCAAGGGGGGTCCAGGGGGGGTTTCGGGGGCAGCGCCCCCGAAGCTAAAAACAACTGTAAAATTGCCTTGTAAAAGTATAGTAATTTCTAGTCAATCTGGGCTATTCATTAGGCAGATGATCTGACGGTAGAACTTATGTTTAGTTTAGGGTTTTCACCGTAGAAGGAAACCCCTCTCTTTGTATGAGGGCATTGTATTTGAGGCTGTGTGATAGATGTGTATTCTGTGAGTGGAAATACAGAGGTGAGACTGTGAGAGAAAACAGAGGATATTATAGAAGATCTGTTATAGGTTGTGTCTCTTCATTTTGCTAGATAATAGAAAGGAAGGACTGGCTGTTCGGGGTGGACGTAGCCCAAACCAGGTGAGCCACGTATATCTGTGTCTCTCTTGTTTTATGCACTTTCTGTGTTTATATTTCTACAATATTTTATGTGTTCCATTGCTCCATAATATATAATTTTCTAACAACTGGTATCAGAGCTGAAGGTCTATTTGGTTGATAAACGCACAGGAAAGAAGGGTTCCTGGTTCGAGTGGGAGCAATGGTGGAAGATGGTAAGTTGAGGGTCGCGAAATTTAACGGCCAAAACTTCTCGTTGTGGAAGATGCAGATGGAAGATTATCTGTATCAGAAAGATCTATACCTACCATTAGGTGAAAAATCAAAGATGCCGATGGGTATGATAGATGAAGAATGGAACCTTCTTGATAGATAGGCACTCAGAACAATACGGTTGTGCCTTGCTGCATCAGTCGCCTTCAACATTTCAAAGGAAACCACGACCGAGGGTTTGATTCAGGCGTTGTCGAAGCTATATGAAAAACCTTCTCCCTCAAACAAGGTATTTATTATGAAACGGTTATTTAATATGAAGATGTCGGAAGGCAAATCTGTTGCAGACCATTTAAATGATTTTAATACAGTTACAAGTCAGTTAAGTTCTGTAGGGGTAAACTTTGATGATGAAGTTAGAGCTTTGTTATTCTTGTGCTCATTACCAGAAAGTTGGAATGGTTTGGTAATGGCCATTAGTAATTCCGTTTTTGGATCTACTACTTTAAAGTTTGATGATGTTGTCGGTGCTATCCTTAGTGAGGAAATGTGACGGAAAAGCTCCGTTGAGACATCAGGAAATGCTTTGAGTGCAGAGTCTAGAGGAAGAAAAATGGAAAGAGGAAAGAGCTCAGGATATCGCAGTAAATCAAGGAAAGGCAGATCCAAGTCCAGATTGGGGATAGTGTGCTAGAAATGTGGAAAGAAAGGACACTTAAAGAAAGACTGTAGATCTCAGAAGGGAAAAGAAGGAGATGCACAGCAAGAAAACAATCATGAAGCAAATGTGACAGTTGAGGTGTTACAAGATGCTTTGATTCTTTCTTTCGAAAATATTACTGATTCCTGGGTGGTAGATTTAGGGGCTTCATTCCATGCCACACCTAATAAGAAATACTTTCATGACTATGTTCAAGGAGATTTTGGACAAGTTCGTATGGGTGATGATAAACCCTGTAAAATCGTTGGAATGGGTAAGATTCTTGTAAAACAGCAAAATGGAAACCAATGGCTATTAAAGGAGGTAAGGCATGTTCCAGATCTAAAGAAAAATCTGATTTAAACAGGGCAGTTAGGCGGTAAAGGTTGTGTGACAACTTTCATAGATAAATCTTGGAAGGCCACCAAAGGAACCCTGGTAATAGCAAAAGGCGAAAAGGTTGGTACATTTTATTTATGCAATGGTATTTCTAACTTTGTTAATGCTTTAACTTCCAAAGGGGAAGATGCATCATTATGGCATCATAGGCTCGGACACATGAGTGAAAAGGGGATGAAGATTCTTCACTCAAGGAATTTGTTGCCGGGTTTGAAGAATGTTGATTTGGACTTCTGTGAGAATTGCATTTATGGAAAACAGAAGAGAGTCAGATTTCTCAGAGTTGGGAAAGAAAAGAAGAATGAAAAATTAGAGCTTGTGCATACAGATGTACGGGGACCTGCTCAGGTATCATCTCTTGGTGGCTCTCGTTATTATGTTACTTTTATTGATGATGCAACTAGAAAAACTTGGATTTATTGTATTAAGAATAAATCTGATGTATTTGATACTTTCAAGAAATGGAAAGCTTTGGTTGAGATTGAGACAGGAAAGAAATTAAAGTGTCTTAGATCAGACAATGGAGGTGAATATTGCAGCAAAGAGTTTGATAGGTACTGTTCAGAGCATTGAATTCAAAGAGAGAAGACAGTTCCAAGAACACCACAAGAAAATGGTGTGTCAGAAAGGATGAACATAACAATCATGGAGCGTGCAAGGTGCATGAGATTGCATGCAGGATTGCCTTTACAGTTTTGGGTAGATGTTGTAGATACTGTTGTTTATCTAATAAATAGAGGGCCTTCAAGTTCCTTGGATTGTTTTGTTCCAGAAGAATCATGGACAGGTAAAAAGGTAAACTACTCTATTTAAAGCCTTTTGGTTGTGAGGCCTTTGTCCACATTGATAAAGAAAATAGAACAAAGATTGAGGCAAAGTCAAAGAAATGTACCTTTATTGGATATGGTGTTAATGATTTTGGTTATCGCTTATATGATTATGAAAATCACAAAATCATTAGGAGCAGAGATGTAATATTCAATGAAAAGGTCTTGTATAAGAATTAGTTGCAGAAAAATGAAAACAAGGAATACGTAGTTCTTTTTGAAATCACTTAAAAAGTAAAGGTGCCTGAAAATAATAATAATCAACAACCACAACAACAACAACCACCACAACAACAATAGGCACCCCAAACACCTGAAAGTGGTGTTAGAAGATCTACCAGGATAATTAGACCCCCTGAACGATACTCTCCTTCATTATATTATTTATTGTTGACTGATTCCAGTGAACCCGAATGTTATGAAGAAGCAATGTAGGTTGAAAGCAGGAAGAAGTGGGAGGTAGCCATGGAAGAAGAGATGGACTCCTTAATGCATAACCAGACTTGGGATTTAGTCAGGTTGCGTGTAGGAAAAACTACATTGAAGAATAAATGGGTTTACAGGCTGAAGGAAGAAGATGGAGGAAAACAGAGGTATAAAGATAGACTTGTGGTGAAGGGGTTTGCACAGAAGAAAGGTATTGATTTTGATGAAATATTTTCTCCTGTTGTTAAAATGACTTCAATCAGAACCATTTTAAGTCTTGTAGCAGCTGAATATTTGCATCTTGAGTAGTTAGATGTAAAGACAACCTTTCTCCATGGGGATTTGGAGGAAGAGATATATATGCAACAGCCACAAGGATATGAGGTGAAAGGGAAGGAGAAACTAGTGTGGAGGTTGAAGAAGAGCTTGTATGGCTTAAAACATGCTCCAAGGCAGTGGTATCTAAAATTTGACAAGTTTATGTCTGAACAAGGTTATACTAGATGTCACTCTGATCATTGTGTTTATTTGAAAAAGAAAAATGATGCCAGCTATATTATATTGTTATTGTATGTAGATGACATGCTTGTTGCAGGATCTAACATGCAGGAAATAAATGTGCTCAAAAGAAAATTGGCAAATTTATTTGCAATGAAGGATTTGGGAGCTGCAAAACAAATCCTTGGTATGAGAATAACTAGAGACAGGAAAAATCGTAAATTAACATTGTCTCAGAATGAGTACATACAAAAGGTGTTGAAAAGATTTAACATGCACAATGCAAAACCAGTTAGTACACCTTTTGCTAGCCATTTCAAACTTAGCAAGGAAATGTGCCCAAAGACCCAGGAAGACATGGATTATATGTCTAAAGTTCCATATGCATCAACAGTTGGAAGCTTAATGTATGAAATGGTATGCACAAGGCCTGATATTGCACATGCAGTGGGAGTTGTAAGCAGGTACATGAAAAATCCAGGAAAGGAACATTGGATGGCAGTGAAATGGATTCTCAGATATTTGAAAGGTACCAAAAATCAAGCATTATGCATTGGTGGTTCAAACATTTCCCTACAAGGAAATGTTGATGCAGATATGGCAGGTGAAAAAGATAATAGGAGGAGCAATACAGGATATGTATTTACTGTTGGAGGAATAGCTATCAGTTGGGTTTCAAAAATCCAAAGTGTTGTTGCACTTTCAACAACAGAAGCAGAGTATGTTGCTGCTACAGAGGCTAGTAAATAAATGTTTTGGTTACAAAGGTATATGGGTGAATTGGGTAAGGAGCATGATATGGGCACGTTATACAGTGATAGCCAAAGTGCCATTCATCTTACAAAGAACTCAACATTTCATTCCAGGACTAAACACATACAACTCAAGTACCATTTCATACGATCAGTGTTGGAAGATGGAGAGTTGAAGCTGGAAAAGGTACACACTAGCCATAATCTTGCAGATATGCTAACAAAAGTTGTAACCAGGGAGAAGCTGAGAATATGCTCAGTTTCATTTGGTCTTCAAGGATGATGATGAAGACGAGAAACAACCAGGTCCATAGAGGAGTCATTGTCCAGCAAATGGAGCAGTGGTTGAGTTGCTAAAATCAGTCTCCAAGTGGGAGATTGTTGGGTGTGGAGCCTGATTATCTTCTATATTCAAAGGTATTGCCACATTGGACCCCAGTTTGAAATGGGGGCAGCAACGCCGCCTGTAAAATATTCGCTGCAAGGGGGGTCTAGTGGGGGTGGCTGCAACCTTTGGGAGCCCCCCCTGGTGGGGGGTTTCGAGGGCAGCACCCCCGAAGCTAAAAAAAGCTGTAAAATTGCCTTGTAAAAGTATAGTAATTTCTAGTCAATCTAGGCCGTCCATTAGGCGGATGATATGACAGTAGAACTTATGTTTAGTTTAGGGTTTTTCCCCTAGAAGGAAACCCCTCTCTTTGTATGAGGGCATTGTATTTGAGCCTATGTGATAGATGTGTATTCTGTGAGCGGGAAATAGAGAGGTGAGACTGTGAGAGAAAACAGAAGATATTACAGCGGATCTGCTGTAGGTTGTGTCTCTTCGTTTTGCTGGATAATAGAAAGGAAGGACTGGCTATTCGAGGTGGACGTAGCCCAAACTGGGTGAACCACGTATATCTGTGTCTCTCTTGTTTTATGCGCTTTCTGTGTTTATATTTTTGCAGTATTTTATATGTTCCATTGCTCCATAATATATAATTTTCTAACATGGTACAGTATGGGGAAGAAGGTACGTTAGGGGAAAAGACAAAGTAGTTAGTTAGTCACTACCGCATGAGGAAGAAGAGAATTGGGAATTTAATATTCTCATATATAATATGTAAACAAGTTCTGTTACTGCACATTCGAGTAAGGTTTATTGCATCTTCAGCAACAAAATCGGAGGCAGGCAATCACTTTTGGTAGAATAGATTGAAAAAAGATTCTCATTCGCTATTTTCTTTTTTAAGGGATAGAATGCTCTTCCCTAGATTATGGAAGGAATACAAGCATACCTCCAGTTGGTCTGGCATGTGCGTTAGAGAGAACGTTTCATATATCTATTTGTTGCTCATAGATCGTCATTACTCGGTGACAGATCTTGGATCTGTTATTGGAACCAACTATGCTCATGTCTCTCGTCTCTCTATTTTCGTAACCCATGTTCACATTGGTGCTCAGCCTCTGTCCCGACCTCTGGGTCTCGGATCAACGCCGGGGTAAGCCACGGGAACTGGAATTTATTTAACAAGATCCATTGGTGCTGGTTCACTAGCGTCATTAGCTTTTATTGCAACTTTGACTTACAACTAGATACCTAGCAACAGTCTAGTGTGTATAGCTTCCCCCGGATAGCCATCCAAAGAATGATAGCATGACAGGGGATTAATCTTTTGAACCACACAAGTTTATGCCGACCCACCACAGTCTCTCTATGCCTCAAATTCATGTTAAGGGAGAAGGTCCCGGAGGGGCTTGCGCTTCGTAGTGCAAGGAAATGCTGCTCCTATTTGGTGTGGGTTTCCCGGTTGTTTGCTTTCCTGTTTACTGCTGTAAGGCCTTAGTCATGCCTTCCTGCTACCCAAACGACTTCTTTTTCGATTGTTAATGTATCCCTGAATCGCTCTGAAGTGGTTGAGGGATTGGCGTTCTTCTCTTATTGCTTTCTCCCCCCTTATGTCTCACCGACGTTCGGTTGCGTATCCGTTGAATCATTCGTTTGTTGTTGAAGTGCGTGCCTCGTGCAGCGTCTGTTTCCGAACCAAGGGTAGTAGCCCGTCCGCTCACTAAGCGTAATGACTGTAATGTCCCATTACCAAATGTCCAAGTATCTGCTAAGTTATCGCGTGCTTCTGAGCTCTGAGCTCTATCAGCTATTCTCCTGATCCTATCTCCATCCCCTGTCGAGTAAGGAAGTATCCAATCAATGAAGTGATTGTTCCGAAAGCGAGTAAGTGAGTATTGAATACTAAATTCTTTCTAAGAGTCATTCATCTGTTGCAGCTCACCGAAGGGCCCTACCCCATATATTACCTCGATTGTATCACCAACTTTCCTAGTGCCAATCTTCGTTTTAATACCACTCATGATAGATTGCCCTTAACTCCTAGGTAAGTCTCAGTTCCTTCGAGAAATGAGCTATAAAGCCTTTGAGCGAGTGTTGTTCCTCTCCCGGGGTCGCGTCACTTAACGTACCTCTTTTCTTCTTTCCTCCTCCATGGGGACTTCCTAAAGGCTTTCTTAGAGTCCATGCCTTCAGGGGGGTTGCATAGGGGTGCTCCCCCAGGATAGCACATAATGATGAATTGAATGATATGATCCCTTCCTTCTATTCCTTATTTCATCCTTTACTTCTTAAGGTCAGGGCAGAGTCAGTGAAGTTGGAGCTGCCCCTTGATCTAGAGTTGTTTTAGGTCGAGTTAAGGTAGCTGCCTAAGGGAGGGCTAGCCAAGTAAGGAGTCTTCCTCACTCCGTTCTGTATCCGCTGAAGGTCTATAGCAAGTAACTCCTAATACACCCGTTCCTTCCTTCGCCCTCTTTTTTCTTCCCTCCGTAAGGCCTACCAGTGTCTTATAAGATTCATTAAAGGGAGTTGTGGCTAGGCAAGCCAGTAACAAGTTAGTTGCTGAAGGTCGAAGGTTTTAGTAACCAATACGACAAGGTAGCTTGTCTCCTTCATGACTCACTTCTCTTATTTTGACTGAACATACTTCCACTATTCCCAAGTTGAGTTCATCAGCACTCCCACTCTGCTTTTGAAGTCTTTGTTTAAAGAGGATCAGTAAGTAGGGTCTTCTTAAAGGCGCCTGGTATACCTCGTCACATATAAGTTGTTGCCATTTCCCTCTCCTCATCCTTCTTCGGCAGCTCAACGAGTTCCGTACGGAGGAAGTCAAGGTGACATAGTAATTCAAGGTAGCTAGGAGTTCTGGTAGCAGCTAAGGGGCCGAAGTCTTATAGCTAGCAGCTTTGGTTAGAGCAAGTCCTAAGGTAGCAGCCCAAGAGCAAGTCCTATTAGTGAATCAGTCCCGAGTTGTTAGCTGCTTGAAGGCATTTAGCTATTCTACTAATCCAACCCCTTCCATTCCAGTTATCTTCTTACCCTCTGTAATCTTTGGGTGCTCCCCATGTTTCCTTATAGTTCTTGAAATCAACTCTTTAAGCGTGAGTAAGCCTTAAGGAAGAAGTTGCTTTTCCTTTGTCTATTCCTTTGCGCCTCTTTCTTTCAGTTTATTTCTATGTCTTCCCGTAAGGGCTCCTTTCTTTAGTAGTTATGGTAGCTCCCTTTTTCTTTTGTTGAGTGAGCGTACGGAAGTGATCTGGGGAGGGCGACTGAGGGTAGCGCGTTCTTCTTCTTCCTTGTGTCTCCCCCTCGGTCTTTATTAAGGATTTTTAAGATGCCTTTCCAGGTTATCTCCTAAGTGAAGCCGTCTGTTGCTGTTGCTTGGGGTTCGTAATGCCTGGAATGGATGGAATGTATGAATATAACCCCAATAATCGCTCCTAAACGCATTTTCATATGAATATGAATGAATAGCCCCTTGTTTTCAGGCTAAAGTGCACATTGGCATTAATGAATAACGAATACCCCGTCGTTGAAAGGTGAATATGACCAGTAATGAATAGAACATCCAAACCATTCAGTCTGTTGTTTGCGTCCGAAAGAAAAATCCTAGTCATTAATACAACTAATTAAGTCGATAGCTGCATTAAGAGCGAAGTCAAGTAATGAGGGAGTTGTCCCTAGAGTTGCAACAATGTTGGGTGCCTTAGCTGCAGTAGGTATTATTGGGGAGGTATTCCGTGCTTTGATACTTTCTGTGGCTAGAAAGACATCATTGGCAAAACAAGAATAATTCGGGTATGACAGCTATGGCTGAAGCTAAAGGGTGAAGGGTTAAGTCAGTAATGAATATAAGAGTCCAGTCAATCGGTTGAGTTAGGAGTGCAACTGCCTTTTGCAAGTAACCAATCAAGTGAGTCGGTTGTTGAACCAGTCAAGCCAGTCTTTTGCAGCTAAACGAAATGAGCTAAGCTAGTAATGAATAGAATAGTTCGGTCAAGCCAAAAAATAAGGCACTTTAGCTTCAGCCCAGAAGAGGGACCAGGGAAAGACCTTGGTTACCCACCGTCTTCCACTGATTCTTTTCTATACTTTTACACAATTCTTTTATTGATTTCATTTTCTTTCCCTTTTTCGGACTATGTTTTGTTCGGTCTCCCATCTTATTGTCACTCCTCTCTTTCCAAAATCCTTTTGTTTTTGCTGCAGCTACAGGTCAAAGTGTTAAGAGTCCAGTCAGTAAGGAGTCCGTGTGTCTTCCATCAAGGTATCTTCCCTAGAGCCAGAGTTCTTTCAGGCCAAAGTTTTAGGGCACAAGCGAGTAAGTCATTTGTAGCTAAAGCCAATTCCAGTCAAGCGAGTAAGGAGTTGGTCTCTGCGACTAGAGCACGTAACTAATATACAGGCACTCCTACCGAGCTAGGGCCAGTAGTAACGAGTTGCTAGCATAAAGGTTGAAGGGCTAGATCTTGTCCTATTCTATTAGTCAATCAGTTCAGTCTGTTAGTCTCTTCTTATATCTTGCACGAGCATCCCATTCTCATTCCCACTCCTATTCCATGCTTTCCGGATATAGTTCTCCACCCTCTGAATTCCAATCCGCTTCTCTCCTTTCCGTAGGAGAGATAATTCCTCTCCTTATCAGGCGAGCCCCTTATCGGGTCCTTGCACTCAAAAGCACAAGACCCTCCGGTCCTTCTTTTGTTTTTCTTTTTGCTAAACTGCTGGCAGTAAAGCTCTCATTGGCTAAGCAAAATAAAGCTGATTTTTTCATCCTCAAACCAAAGCGCCCCTTTTCGCCTCTGACTGCCAATAAGCGAGGGACAGCTCCTAATCTATTCCATTCTTGCCCCTCTTCCTCTCGCCTTCAAACCCAACAATCTAAAGCCTGGCTATTGAACCCAAGACCAAGTGGGAACAACAACCCTAGCCTTGGTGGGACTGGGATCTCTTGCCTCTACTGCCTTTGCTAAGACAATGAGAAGCTAGGTGTTGACTTGCATCTCTGGTTCAAATGTTTGGCGGTGGGAGATCACTTTAGGTAAGAACCTTGAGCCGATAACCATAGAGAGAGTCTTTCTTCAAGATAAGCCAAGGCCAAGGATATAAGTAAGTGAGTGCATAAAGAGACAACACCTTTAGATATTGAAATAATCTCTAATGAATCATTAGTAAGCGAGCGAGATTGATTAGCGGTAAGGTCCTGACTGTGCCGGTCAAAGGTCAGGCCCAAGTAAGTCTTTTTATTCTTACCGTACAAAGTGTACTTTGAAGTTCAGTAATGACTGACTTCGGTAGCGATAAATAGAGTAAAGAAGTGCCAATGCCATGTCTTGACAAATCCCTTCCACAAATGTTCTTACATCCATCATGAGTGGCCGAAATGTCCCATAAAAAATCCCAAGAAAGAGAGTTAGTTGCTCCTTTCCCTAACTCCGTTCGGGTTCTTGAGCAGGCAAATTCTGTTGGCTTGTAGGAGTAGCTTCACCCGTGATATGCATGCGTCATCACTTCAGCCAAGGAGATACTCGGCCAGACTATTATTGACTAGGTGGGCAAAGGAAGAATGCCCGCCTTCCAGTTGGGATATTTTCTCATTGGGGATTGGAGTGGTACACCTAACCATGGTTGACCTACCAACGAATCATGCAATCTAACTGTCTATAGAAGATAAGAGGATTGGTTCAGATCAATCAGCAAGTGGTATCATTCCCGACATTCCCTTCCCAGAGGGGTCCCTTCCTTCCCTTTACTCCTTGAACAGATCCCTGATAGAGGGGAAGGAATGAAAGAACCCTTAGGAGGGAAGGAAATGACTATGTGGCTTGATCTTTGGTATGAAGTGGTTAATTAGATTCTACAGACAGACAGTGAGGGGAGATAGATAAGGATCCCCACAATGGCTATCCATACCAGTAAATAGATAGGAGCTACTCCTTTCCAACTAAGCGCCAGATCAGATCGACATCAAATGAGAGAGATCGCGCTTGCTTCTTGGTTGGTTAGGCATGTTATTACCATGAAAGAGAGATAGAAGGAAGTGGGTGTTGGTAGCAAAAGTAAAAACACGAATCCAGTGGGTTTTCCTAGGTGCTCCCTCCCTCCACGCAATAAGGCATGCACAGTAAGGGAAGGAAGATATGGTGCAACGGAAAGGTAAGTACAATAGGTAGGTGAAGGAGTACACTTTGAATCACTGGTTGAAGACATGGGCTTGCCGCCAATATATAGAGCAGCATTGCTAAAGCCTACCCAAAGAGCTATTTAATGATGGCCAACATCTCCCGAGAGATAGGGTCGAACAGACAACAACAAACAGACATCATCATCTCCCAGGGTGGTCCAACGGATGAATGATAGCCTATGGTGGGCTTATTGAGCTTGTTGCAGAGATCATGTGACAAGACAATGAATGGTTGGATTTCACCAATGAACCAATGCTGCTTGATTGATAACGACTAAGGCTTATGAGTAGTGTTGCTGGGTCAACTAAGTAAGCTGCTTGATGAGCCGGTTAGACAATAGATAGACATGGTGCTAGAGAGAATTGCTTAGCACTTGAGGCAAGGGGCAAAATGACTATGTGTAGTTTTCAACGACTATGTGTGGCAATCCTGGGACAGACAGGGGTATTGCAGTGAATGATTACTATGCACAACGAAGTTGTGCTACCACTAAATCAGCTACTATATGGGTGGGGGTTTCAAACCAGTTAGATGCGATGGATAAGTCTACGACGGATATACAACAGTTACATACGTCGATAGATGTTTAGAAAATCATACGCAACAGAAAGTGGCTATACAAACCGTTCATCATAGGCCTAGAACTAAAAGGCCACCAAGTACACCAAGTACAACAACACCTATGACAATGGACCAGACCTCAAGAAGGGCTAGAGCTAGTATTTGAGAGAGGCTAGATAGACCCAAGGAAAAGGGACAAGGTTGAGCCATTCAGGGAGAGATATAGACATCCTAGGAGGTGAGCTAGAGCCATTCCAAAAACTCCATTGCACCCAAGTCGCCACCAGACGGGATAGATTGAGCCAATAAGCTCTTAAGATATGAGCATATTGCAGCTTGAGTTCTACCTAGCTTACAAAAACCCCGAGAGATTCTGTTGATAGGGGTGTCCAATATGTGACATGATGGGGTGCTACAAACAAATATGTTCAACCACTAGAGCTTCTTTAGAACTCAATCTTCCTCTCCTTATCAGTCCAGCTGATGGCAGCCTTATTAGTCGAGTGTGCTTGTGCACCCTGCCGGTCCTCTCCTTATCGTTCGGGCCTGCTTAAGCATCCTTGCTCGATGCAGACAAGCTACTTTGTTCCTTTCTTTCCTAACATCAAGCAAGCAATACGTTCCTCTCATCTTAGTTGAGTCACTTAACGTACCTCTCCCATAGGTCGAGTCACTAACGTACCTCACTCTTGCTTTCCTAACGCCAAGCAAGCACTACGTTCCTCTCCTTATTAGTCGAGCGTTTGTTCCTCTCATGTTAGTCAAGTCACTTAACGTACCTCTCCCATAGGTCGAGTCACTAACATACCTCACCCTGGCTTCGGGCTTACAAGACTAGATAGCAAGCTCATAAGCCAGCCTATGTTACGGTAGTTTTATAGAGGCATGCATCGAGAGATCCGTGGAATATTGTCTGAAAGGCCATTTGCATGCGTTTTACGGCTACTTTACATGCCCAAGCGGGCTACCCTGCGTAGACTGAGTATAACCCTAAGAATTTGGCCATTTGGCGATGAGCAAGTAGGCTTGACCACTATTTACCCACCCACCCCAATCCCTTAGATGTGGAGGTTTTGAAGCGTAATGACATATCTCATTCATTCATGCATAATGACATATGCCCATAGCAGCATTATTGGATTTACCTTTCTTTCTTCCCCTCAATTCAAAATGAGAGGGTTGATCAGGACAAGCAAGTCTTCAAGTCATTCATTATATACGTAATTACGTGTCTAATCAAGATGCTTTCTTATCTACCACAGCCTTGAGCTTCCCTCACCCTATCTATGGTCGGGTGAGCATTAACACCCTAAGTGACTTATTGGTTCGGGGATTGCGTAATTACATATATAATAAAGATTCAATCGGTTCATCAGCTGGTTCAGATGGACTAATGCAGATAATATGGTAAAGCCCTCTTTTGATTGAAGAGAGCTAGCTAGTTGACTGTGCCATTGGTGTTGTTTATTTCTCTATCACTGGTGGTGCTGGGGAAACTCCAACTACTGCATTTGCCACTGGTGCAGAGGCTGCTACTGGTATATCTTAGTTTTTTTTGTGAGTCACCTTGTCTCGATCAGTCTATTTCTTGGTCCTTTTGTAGGCATAAATATCCGCTATCCATATAGGGATCGCCCATAGTGCTCATGCCCATTGGCAATGCCACAAGAGTTTAGGGATGGCTGTAGCTACAGGTTCGCTTATTATTAAGGTGAAACGTTCCCAAACACTCTGGGAAAAAGAAAAGGCCTTGATATGAGTTTCTCAAGGCTTTCCCTTAATGCTGGAGTATAACCTACTAATGTTGGAGTATAAGCTACTAATGTTGGAGTATCACCTAAAAATTAGAACCTACGCTATGATGGGGGTCGGGGGACCCCATGCCTTGTGGTGAATAAGAAGAATATCTCTTTGTGTTTTTTGTTCTGAGCTCTGACCCGAGTTTGGTGACTATGAGCCCAATGTAAGCTCTAACCTGAGTTACTTGAGTTGATCTTCTTGGTCTCATGAGTGTGAGTGTTAGTGTTTGCCCTGAGTTTACCGACCCTTCAGCCTGACTTTGAGTTTGATTTTATTGCTTCTTGTTTCATGAGTTTGATTTTCTTCCATTCAGTCCTTCTGCTCGACATTCACAGGCTAGATAATGGAAAAAAAAGAAAAGAATTTCCCTCTCCTCTCACACTCAAATATCAAATTGAAAAAGTTTGAAAGCTCGAACAATTTACATTACCGCAACTGATTATCTCACTAGGTGGGTAGAAGCTGCTCCTGTTAAGGATTGCTCTGCAGATACTAGAACACGGTTCATTTTTGAAAATATTATCACCCGGTTTGGTTGTCCTAGAAGTTGAACCAGTGATTAGGGAACTCAGTTCATCAATCAAACTATTGCTACACTGACCCGATCATTTTTTATCCAGTATCATTAGAGCAGTCCTTATCATCCGCAGGCCAATGGTACCATAGAAGCCTTCAACAATATTTTGGAGAGAGACCTTGCCCCTCGGAGGGCAAGTGGCTTCGTACCTTACTCAAGTTTGTTCCGCCAATCGAGATGACTGGGATGAGAGGGTTCCTGCGACACTTTTGGCTTATTGAACTACCACTAAAAGATTGCATAAGTACACTCCATTTCAGCTTGTTTACGGGAGAGAAGTTATTGTGCCTGCAGAGTTCCTGATTCCTACTCTGTACATTGCTCAAGCTACAAAAATGTTTGACGATACTTCTGTTGCGGAATGGCTTCATGAATTATGGGATTTAGATGAGCATCAATTCTTGGCTGATTTTCATCAAACAGTAGAGAAAGAGAGACAAAAAGCTTGGCATGATCATTAAGAAGAGTTCTTTTGCTGTAGGAGATAAAGTCCTTCTCTACAACAGCAAGTATCTGAAGCATCATGGTCAACTTAAGATGCACTGGTTGGGGCCTTTTATGGTTGTGGAAATCAGAGATTCTGGCGCTGTTCGACTTGCGCAATTGGATGGAGTTATCAAATCTAGATGGGTGATTGGCACCCACCTGAAGCCCTACCATGCTACATAATTGACATATTCTCATGGCTCTCTGTTCGAGAGCTTAGGTTAGGTTTTAGTTAGGTGTATTTTGAAACTTTTCTTCTTTTTCGCAGTTCTGTCCTGTCTAGTTGTGGCAGACCGAAACCGATTGTGGTCGGGGAGGTCTAGTCATAGTTATTAGCCCAGTCTGTTTTATTTCATTGTCTAGGTAAGTTTTCCATGCGTTGGTTGTGTCCAAGTCATCCTTGTTGAAACGGTCTTACCTGCCTCATCAGCTGTCACTTTTCATTCTTGTAAGTCGTACATTCATCAACAGTTACCTTTTCAGAAATCTGTCTTGTCCGCTCTACTGGATTACTGATTTGACACCTCGGGAATTGTTTTACCGTTAATGTACACTCCTCGGATCTGCCTATATCCAACTTGATTTCATCAGCCTTCAATACGATGCTACAACATTTATGTCCGGTCATTTCTAGAAATGGAAACTTGTGGTCATTCCTACAACGTTTTGTCTATAAGTACAAGGTACATTTGGCACTGGTTATCAGTTTGTTTTTTAGTCCCTTTCATTCTTATTCCCTGGCATCCTGTGCTCAGTCTGCATCATCCATCTCTCATCCACGGCCCCCTGTCCTCTGTTTCTATCGCTGTCAATCTATTTCCATGGGTCGAGCTACTAAAACTGTTGTTCTTGCTGAAATTCATGATCCCCGAGTTGAATTTTAAGGTGATTGGCAAGGCAAAGTCGAGAAAGTTCATCTTGTTGATCACAATTTCTCAGAAGGATACTTGTTTCCAGCTCTACGACCTAAAATGTACCTTGATTATGTCTCCTTGATGTCTGGTGAGATTGTACCTCATATTAAGTCCTCTTATGAGCCGCTCCAGAAATCCAATATCTTGATACTTAGAGATTGACTTGTTTTGGGTACAACTGGAGAATTTTCTCGATGTAGAATGGTTCTACTTCATTACTAGTATCTTGTTGGTATCATAGCAAGCTCATAACGATTACCATAGTGTTACTCTTTCACACCTATAATATGCATGCATGCTCTATTACTATTGGTATACTATCTATACAGGGTTGTGATTAATATGGAGCTTACATTGCTTGTTCTTATGATTGACTATGGGTCAAATGTACATATTAGAGTGATTACCATTACTCTTATAAAGGTGATCAGTAAGCTAAGCAAGTGGTATAAGTTACGTATATAACATGTGTTACTAGTTATGGAAAGATCATGTTTCTTAATCATTGCTTGATTGGCTATCTCATTACTAGAACCTCTTGTAGCTCGATATGGCATAGTCATAGCCTTTATTACAACCATAATAGTTATGTGTAAATAATGAAAGGTGATAGAGTAATGATTACCCTTATTATTACAGTTATATCATATTCAGTGCAATGAAACTGTGCTTACCTTATGCTCTTTATTACTACAGGATTTTCTTTCCGTATATTGTTCAGATATGCAACTCCATCTGGTACACACTTACTGTATTCTGTAATTAAGCTTAGACCCATTACTTCACCATATTGGATTTGTAATCAATATTTCTCTATTCTAACATAAGTTGTCAGTAATCACACTAGTTATGGGATTAGTAGTAGTTAGATTAAGGGTAACTAATGATTACTATATACCTATCTATAAGTAAACACATAAAAACATCGATATGGTAATAATAGTAGTATCATATCTATTATTACTAATACTTTCTTAACTTGATAATGAAACAAGACATGATAGGTATGATTACATGTCTATTACTGGTTAACTGTTATGGATATAAAAGTAGTGATCAAGGTTGGTTTACCTTCTTACTTATACTGATATGTGATATTACATCTATACAGGCCCATGTGTTTGGTCATATCTAGCTCATTATTATGGATAGATAATTTGTATCCTATGTTTCACTTACATAGCTTTATTTCCATTACTCTGTTTACACGTATATGGTGATGTAACTCATTGCATGTAACTAGTGTAATTACTGGAATCTATGTGATATGAACTTCATGATGCTACTAATTATGGAAACATCTCATATGATATGTTGATTAGGTTACGCTATGTGGTATACCTTATTCAGTTGCTTACTATGAACAGGATAACTAGACATGATTAGCTATGATGTTGACATAATGATCAAGTACAGTCTTATCAATCTTCTACACGTAGTATTCATAACCTTTCACTTATAGGGAACCTAGTTTTTTCCAATCATTTGTACATTTCCTAACATAGCCTATATCTACTAAGCCTTGACTCGATACCGATCTTCGTCTACTTTATATGTACCATAGCTGTCTTTGCTTATAGTGAAACTCCCTGCTTTGTGAGGTGGGAATTACCACTCACTCCTAAGCCAAGGAAGGGTAAATGGAAAGCCCCTGCAAATCAGTTGCTAAGGTGGTAGAAACTCCCTACAATAAGGGTTTTGAACCCATATAAACCTTCCTTAAAGCCATGTAAAAGGCTGAGTGTTAAGCCACTAAGTTAGTCGAAATTCACATAACAGCCAATACTAAACTAAGAACATGAGAAATTCATTCCAAAATCCAATTCATTGCGAAATCCGATTGGTAATAAGATGAAATTAGTGAAATTCAGTAGCAAAGATAGATCAAATTAAGTCAAGTATTTCTATAAAGTGCCTCTACCAAATGAGTTAAACTTATGCCCGAATGACCCGAATGATTGGCGAATTGTGATATTTTTGCCACTAATTCATCGTTCAATTATTGGGAAATTCATTATGTGAAATTACTATGTGATGCAGGCTCAGTCGATGGACTCACCAAGTAGGCTTTATGAATAACTAGATAAAAGCAAGTTGACCTCCTAAAGAATTAGTATATTCTATCTCACCCAGGAAAAACTTTCAGGGGATACACTATATTTCCCTTCTACCTTAGTGGGTTACACTTACCAAACAAAACAAACTTTGGACATTCTCACTATCAACTATCCAAACTTAGAAGCAGCACCTGATTGGATTGATGGGGTCATTAGCCGAAAACTTGTAGTCGCTTCCCATGCTTCCCCTATTGCGGGATAGTCCATTAGCCCATAAGAGAAAGGCTTTCCCTTTAGCTGATATCGTTGAAATGTCGGATAGCTATGTGGTGGTCTATCAAAGCAACCTCATTTTATGGACAAGCTTCAGACGTCTCCTAGGATACAAACTTTAGTGATGTCCAACTTATGACCCCTTATTTTAGAAGCACCAGGTGGGGTGGATTGGATGCATGCATGATTACCTTACCCTTATATTATGCCAGAACCCTATAGGGTAGGGCATGGAGGGAGGGCTGTACAACCCATTCATTAATCATGAAACCAGGAAGATCAGTAGGGGACAATATGAAAATCCCTTACCTTAAGAGCACCAGATAGGATTAGTGTTTATCCCTTACCCTAGCGACCTAGAATCTCACTCTACATATGCCTTCCAATAAAACAGTCCCTTACCTTCCCACTCGTAGCATAGTATAACATGGATGGGCTACACTCAGTCTTTTTCTTATATTAGAATGGCAATG
Organism: Pinus tabuliformis; assembly: GCA_031772625.1. Taxonomy (NCBI): domain Eukaryota; kingdom Viridiplantae; phylum Streptophyta; class Pinopsida; order Pinales; family Pinaceae; genus Pinus; species Pinus tabuliformis. The sequence continues at coordinate 448,340,212 of CM062819.1, forward strand.
GGGTGACTTAGACCTTTGTTAGTACTTTGCCTACTTTACTTTATGTTAAAGTTGAATTGTCAGACGGGAACCTGTTGAAGCCCCGAAAATCGAGTCGACAACAAGGGGGATACCCACCCGGTCCGGACCTTGGTTGGCAGCTCCTTATCCATTTGGTATAGCGGGTCCGACTGGGGATAATGGGACCAGTTTCCCAAACTAAGGGTGTATGTGTGTGTGTGTGCAGAGTTGGATGTTGTTGATCTAAGAATACTTAAAGCTAATTTAATTCAAACTTTTAAACTAACTCTATGCTATTGTAATCTAAGGAGAAACAACACATCTAATCTACGCTAACCCGGGGTGTATTTCTTCTACTATGCGATCTAAAGAGATTTCAAACAATAACTGGTAATAAAGATCATTCAGCTATCATAAGAATATAAATCAATTAAGATAAACCACTTTGCATAAAAAGTTAGGCAAAATAGTTGTGAACAACATATCGCATAATAAGTTATTCATATATCAGACATAAATAAATGGCTCCACTGTACAGAAGTACGAAATGGTAACTCATACATTCATGCAGTAACATATAAACAACTGAAAACTATATATCACTTTAAGAATATAAGCAGAAATGGCCAAGAGATAAAAGTACCATTTATGACTAATCCTACTCATAAGCTTCAAGCAAAAACGATTTATATCTACTTGTTCTAACATCTACTAAGAGTACAAAAGTGCAACATCAGTAGTAGACATCAAATGCAAACATTAATAAATCTTGATCCATCCATTCATCAAAACCTCCTCTAAGGGTGCAGAAGTGCATGTTCCGAGGACAAGTTTTTGACAAATTTTTGGACCGTTCTCCAAATGCATGAGAAGGGTTAAAATACTATTTCCTAATTCTAATAATAGTGTATTTACAAAATTTAGGATGCGGTTTTCGAATGACCATCCTTTTTCTAATCTAATTTTAAAGAAAAAACAACATTCTAAAATAAGGCTACTTCTGAATTTGGTCTTTAAAGCTGCAAGTGTTCATCATGGGCTTGAGGAGAGTCAGCTGGCTGACTTCTGCACTAAGCTGGGCTGCGAAAACAAAATCTATGAGAGCTGGCACTACTTTTTCGGCCACGTTTATGATGCATTTCACAGTCATCCATTGACTATGCGGCTTGACCAAGTATGCCCAATAACACTCCCAATTTATCCTGTTTAATGCTTGGATCGCTTTCCCCTTTTCCTGCGCCTTCTGCTTCCTTACAACTGCTTTATGTTGGGGACTATAGAACACGTCCAGTGGGGGAATTTCTTCTACATTAAGTAGAAGCTCAGAAGATGGAGCGATAGGATTGTGCTCCGTTTCTGTGACACTGTTGACTATGGTCGAAACCACTTCTTGCGCTACCTGTGTATTGTTCACTGGTGTTCTTGGGGCTTGCCCTTCAATATTGATCAGCTCGTTGAAGGTTTCCCATTCTTTGTCCAGCTCTGTTGTGACGGGTGGCGCTTCAATGACAAGAGGGGGGACATCTCTTAGCAGGGAGGCGATAACCTGCTGTTGCGACATTGCACTTGACTGAGCCGTATCCTTAGCTGTTTCTTCGTTCTTTCCTTGGTCGCTTCCAGACCCTTTAGAATGTTCAGGCACTCCTTGCGCAGTGTTAGATTTAGATCTGGAAGTGCTAGAGTTTCCACTGAGGCTAACGCTTGGAGTTGGTTCTCTGGCAGGCAGTTGCAGCTTCTCTAGAGGAACACTGGCCAGCCTTCTTTCCCTGTATAACATGAATCTTTGGAGGTCATCTGGAGACAACTTCGACTGAGCTTCCTGCAAAATTTCCTGGAGTGAGCTTTTACTCTGAAATAAATCATCAAACAAATCTTTCTTTCCAACGAATACTTTTATTTTGACGTTTGTTGTGAAATCTTGGGCAACATCATTTGGGTCAAATGGCCTTGCTGGGAATTTAAATAATTGTAGACACGTCACATTCTCCACTTCGGTGAAAGCGTGTCCTACATCGAACAATGAAAAGGCCCCACAAGCTACAGGAAACTGAGGCCATATGGTCTTCTTTTTGTCTTTTAGGTCTTTGGTCAGGCCGCCTTCTGAACAGGTTTGATATGCAATTTCCCAAGCCAAAAGTTTATCGGGGATATACAAAGGCAGGACATGAGGAGGTACAATGCTTCCAAACACTCTAATATAGGTGAACCATTCTTCCCTGAATCATCTTGCGATGGGGATGATATCTATCTGTGCCTCGGGTGAGCACCTCGGGGGGTCTTCATCATACATCATTCTATACAAGGGTAAGATAAGCTGGTGACAAATCTGGTAGAAGTGTGGGACGAATTGAGAATCCCATAACACCTTATGATAAACATGGATAGGTAATGGGTCCTGAGTAGTCCATTTCCAACCCATAGTGGGAAATTTAGACACATAACAAATAGAATCCATAACATATGTGGACAGATAAAAAGGAGGATAGATCCTTTGAGACAAGGATCTTTTAGACCGGTAATTGATAATAGCCATGTATAGATTATCAGAAAAGATCTTGGCCCAATCCATAATATCGGCATTTGTGGCAGCATCTATTAATGTACCCATTCAGACGAAAAACTTATTGATATCCAGCATCCCAAATAATCTACAAAGCATGGCTACAGCAAAACAATACGGAGAGGTGAGGGAACCAGTGTTGTACATACCGTTTTTGTCTTTTTTGAGCGGCTCCTCTTTTCTCGACCAATCTTTGGTGGTCTCTGCTAGGTTTGGGTTCTCTACCACAAATTTCTTAACGAATTGTGCATTGTAAGTCGCCTGCAGTTCAGGAAGATGATACATAAGCTTTAAATCTTGTGCAGCGAATGATCCGATGAGCCCATGTCCTTGAATCTTGAATTGTCTGTTTTTCATCTCTGCATTGTCAAGTATCCACTTGATCATATCCGTATATGGTAGAATTTTGGGCCTTGCTGCTATCTGTGAAGAAATGAACATGCTACCTCCTCTAAGGACGCCTTAGAAGAGTGTTGTGAGCCCGCGACAGCAGCAACCTTCATTATCCTGGGATTCTCTTCTTCAGGCAGTCTATACATGCTTTCCCATGTCGATATCCCTGCGTCTCTGTTACAGGCTATGTCTGTATACAAAGGCACCATCTCCTTCATCTTTTCCTTCGCCTCAGAGCCTTGAGCTTTATTTTTCTTTCCCATTTCTTCATGCGTTTGGCTTTGAATCGTCTTTAGTTCTTCGTTCCTGCAGCTTACGAGTGAAATGGAAATGACTGATCAAGAAAGGTGATGGGAGAGTTTTAAATGCAACAGATATATCAAATATTCCACCTTACGTGAAGTAATTCTTTACAAAAGCACGCGTCTTCATTTCATTTAATAGCTGACAACTAATTCCTTTACTATCATTAAAAGCGCATGATCTTGAGTCAGATTATGGTAAGTGGCTTTTCTTTGAATAGCGTGCCCAAAGGATTCGTGATGAAGTGATTTATGATTTGCTTACGTAACATCGCAGATTGCGCCATCGCAAATCGCACCATCGTAGATCGCGCAAACATACGAATATAATATCGCAACGATCGCAACATCGCAGGTCGCAGAAGTTTAATGTTTGCCAAATCTTGTCAGCTCATTTCTGCGATATGCGATCTTGCGATCGGTGTTATCGTAGATTGGTAAATCTTGAAGTTTTTTCCTTATGAGTATTACTTTATTGCGATGTGATATTATGCTTAACACGAGAGTCTTGCGCATATCGATATTATAGAGAAATGGAGGCATTTCCTATCTTTTTTGCAACGCGGCTTTGAAGATATTTCCATTATCGTAGACTTAGGTTAAAAATATTCAAAATACCTTTCTAAGCTTAGGATGGTAACCTTATTTTGAAGAAAGGAAACTCTTGCTTTTTTCCTAAAATTTAACTAAGGGTCCCCATTCATTTAGTATTTTGGACAACACTTAAATGAATAAGGGGGGGTGTTGCTGGCCACAACAGAACCATATATGGATATGGGCTTCATGTAGAATTCACTTCTATGTAGATTATACCGGATTAGAGTTCCCCTGGTTTATTCCCCATTGATTTGGATTATTCACATTGATTATTCTCCTTGTTGATTCCTCCCATTGGATTAGAAGATTTGAGGACTACCCTTTTTGATTTCATCCATTATACTTAGATAGGAGTTGTGGATTATGGGGAAGAAATAGAGAGAAGGGAAAGATCAAAAAGATGAAAGAAAGTCATTGACTCCTGGTATCAAGTACCAGCATCTATTTTTTCTTGATAGTCGGTTCTATGGAAACACACTACCTTACGAGACACTTTAAGAGTTACAAATGACAAAGGTGCCGTAAGGCCGCTTGACCATAAGGGAAAGGAAAAGTGAAACATTGATTGATGGGTAACATCTCACTACTTGTCTGTTGTCAACTTGGAATGGGGGTGATTTGAAGTGCATACCCGTGAGCATAAATGAGTAAAGACTCTTAGCTTAAGAGTATGCTTAAGAGTATTCCCTCTGGTGTAGGCAGTATTGAGTGAAAGTTGTAAGTGAAAGCCTATGGATAGAGTCCCTTAGCCTTAATAGACTCCCTTAGCCCATTGGTAAGGTCTCCGGGATATTCTTAATTGTGTTATTCTTAATTGTTCTGCTGTTGGGACGCCTATTTTTTAAGATGATTTCTTTGTGAAGATGCTTTCTATGTCCATTGTTATGCCTATCTTGTAAGAAGGGGCAACGGTTGGAATGCTTCTCTCGAAAGAAGTTCTCAAGTCAATAAAGAAATCAATGCCTTCCCATTTTTTGGCCAGCATCCATTTATGCACCCCTCCCCTGACCATCCTCGGGAGGGGGAGTTCATACCTCACCTCTCTCCCTCCTTCCTCGGGAGAATGGATAAATCCCCTCTCTCTCGGAAGACTGGCCCCTTTAATAATAATGGCCCTTTAATCAATCACTATCTGGGAAACACACCACCAAGCCACTTTCCTGACTGGCATTATTCCCTTCCTAGCATTAATTCAACCGTGTGGCTGTTGATGATCTTGAGGTACATAGTAAGTAATGCATTTTCATTTCTTCAATTGTTCCGAACTATTAAGCCAACCTGAGTAGCTAGGTATCAAAGCCAAGCCAATTTGGGTAGTTCCATTGAGTAGTATCTGAGTAACCAAGCCCAACCGAGCAGCCCAACTGAGCTGAGCTATGACTGGCATTGACCGCAGCATCAACTACCAGCATCAACTCGGATCCTTTCATTGAGTGCCAGCTATCTGCAATGAGCACTACCTATGATTGGCAATGAGTGGCTATTTGTGGCAATGACCTTATGGCTATACCTTTAGGAACTTACCTTAATAACTTATGGCTAGTACTTTATGGATGGAGAAACCTAGCTGACCTTCTAGCGAGTACCTTATGGAACTTCCTTACCTTAAGGCTAGTACTTTGAAAAAGAAAGAGAAGTAGTTCCAATATATCTCTCTAGAGATCTCTAGTAGTGTTAGTACTTCTAAGTTCTCAATAGAATGACAGTTCAGAAGCCTTAGCAGTTAGTAGTGCAGAAATAGAGTTCAACTTGCCTTGATCTTGCCATGGTGATCAGTAGTTCAATCTCTCTAGTTCTAATACTAATTCTAGCTCTATCAGTTCCATATGCTATTAGTAGTTCCCACTAGACGCTATTAGAATGAAATGAGATTTCTTTAGACTATTTAGCCTTAGCGAAGCTAACTCTTTCTTATAGTAGTTCAATCTCTCTTAGTAGTTGAAATAATATTTCTCTCTCCAGTCTCCATTCTTGTAATTAGAAACTAGTCCCCTTCCTTTCTACCTGAGCGTAAGCGAAGAACCTTCTGGTTGTGTCTTCTATAAAGAAGCTCTAGTCATTGCCAGCTATAGTAATAGCCCATCACCCATAACTCTTGCGCTTTAGTACTTGCCTGAAAGAAAGATCTTCTCCCGGCCTTACTTCTACTCTAGCGAAGAAGCTTGCTAGGTAAGGTTGTTTTTCTCCATCCATAAGGTAAGGTCCATAAGATAGAAATCTCTTTTTCTCTACCAAAAACATACTTTTCAGGAGATATCCCCCCATTTCATTTCATCATATATATATATATATATATATATATATATATATATATATATATATATATATATGAGATTATGCATATATGGTGGAAATTCTGCCTGTACTTTAGCACATTATATTATATGCTATGTCATTTATAATATGTATTCTAATACTGTTGTGTGATGTGTCTGACTATAGCTCTACGTTGTGTGTTTTGTGTGCGGATCTAGCTCAACCTTGTAGCTCACATAATACTCAAGCATCATTGTGTAACCTCCCTTTTGTAACCTCATAATCATTGAGAAACACCACCATTGACTACAAGAATCAACTCCGAGATCATATCATTGACCTCTCTCCCTATCGATTTCTAAGAAGTTGCTGAGCCAATTGTCGGTTGTATAATAACATATAGAATGCTTGCTTAAAAAAATGACCCATCTTACGAGAAAAGTGTCCCCCTCATACCCATCTTCCGTACCCATCATTGTCCCATCGAGGTGTAAGCTCACTCCCAATCCGAGCCATCTCATGTAACCATCATTCACTGAAGAACATCGCCACCGACACCTGCACACTACACTCACCCAAGAAGGCCCAGGAAGTATTCATTAGATAAATGGACGGGGAGCAACTTACTACTGATGATTGATCCAATGGCTTTACATATTTGTTTCAATGCCAAGAGTTAATGTACTCAATCCAGTACTTGATTAGTCGATACAGGTGCTGGTGTACTCGATGAATGGTTTTGATTCACTTGATGCTGGGACTCAAGACAAGAGGCGATCCCCTGGAAGTGCTAATTCACAGTTGGTTACGATTACCTGAAAAGAAACTCATCATGGTGTCCACTAAGAGGAAGGATATCCATAGGAAGAAGGAAGGTACCGATAATTACCTATATCATGGGCTAATTGTGACTGATAAGCAACTCAGCTAATTCACCAGGGATGGGCTTATCAAATATCTTATACACTTGGCTCCCTCATTGAATCCGATGGATCTAATCTGATGCCTCTAATACAATGCCGCATCTAATCCACTAATCGAATCAGACGGCCTAAGTTACAAATAATTATTGACTACGCCATTATTTGGCAATGGGATTATTGAATCCCTATAATAGATGGGACAACTATGATCCAATTGCTATGATCCAATAATGGTGGTTGTGGTGGTGGTGGCTCTAATCTGCTATAATTCGTTGACTCTAATACACAAGGCTCCAATAATCAATTCGAATGGGTGGGCACCGGGCTGCTCAGTTGATCAACCTCGATGATGATACTCAATTATGCATGATGTTACTCGATGTTGCAGCTATTCAATTAGGTTAGTGCAGACACGATGGATAATGATCACACAATACATTATGAGGTAAGATTAGGGATGAGGACTGCTACCTCGACACCCGCATGATGAGGGAGGATCGACACAGCTTTTCCCGCATGATTAGGACCGCTAACGCTCGATAGAGGCCTGGGAATAGAGGTCCTGAATACACGGGGTGAAGCGTTAGAGCTTCCCGGGCAGTTTCATGAAAGTCGTAAAGGTAATAACTAAAGATCTAAGGTAATAAGTATTAGGTGGTTAGTATCATCGTAAGTAATTCAATATAGCTCTATGTCTTCATAGAAGTCTATAAAGCTAAGAAGAGATAGGTGAAATGAATAATATATGGAGGTATAACAGTCGAACAATAGGCTCATAAGTCGTATGTGTGTTAGGTAGGTGGGAAGAAAGGTATTATCCGGGCGAAGCCTAGGCAATGAAAAGCATAGACCAAACGACTAAAGAAAGGTAAATATAGAAACAAATATGTTGGTAAGAAGTTATTAAAGATATCCCTATATGGTTGGTGAAAAGGAAGTAATCAAAAGGCAGTAATCAACCGATATAAAAGGTGTTCCCGTAAAGCCTAAACAAGTATGATGTGTCCTCCTAAATCAAACAATAAAACCATTCATCAATCCTGATCAGCCTTCTTCTTAGTCTTATCTGTCTTATCTTCCACCTTTCATTCTTTCTTCGACAACACCAAACAATAGCACAACCAAAACATAGCAGCAAAACACAAAGAACCCTTTCATGTATTGTAATTTGGTCACTCTGAGTCTAACCCAATTAGCTCAAAGCCAGATGATTCTCCTTGTATCCAAGTGTAAAGGGTTTTATTATTTTGAACGAGAGGGATCCCTCACCATATGAATAGTGAGTGACTTCGTCCCTCTTCTCTAGGCCTAATGAAGTAGCTTGAGGAAGTAGCTATAGGAGCAGGAGGAGCTTGAGGAAGGAGCTTATCCTCTAAAACCCCACCTGTCTTTCTTGTTGGATATTGCTCCCCCTTTCCTGTCCTGTATCCCCTTCAGTCTTCTCTCTCGGTGTTGTTGTTTTCGAACCGTTAGCACCATCCATCCTGCCCTGCCTGCCTGCCTTCTGTCTGTCTGTAAGTGTTCGGCCCCCGGAGTTTATTAGAAGGGGTCAAGCCATCCCGCCATGCGATAAAGCCCCATGCGATCCAGCCAGCCAGCAATCGAAAAACAATCCCGATCCCGCCAGCCAGCAATCCTTCCGTCCTTCCATCCTTCTATCTTCGGCTTATTAACTTCAGCTTCAGTAAGTATAAGCAGCTTTAGCAGCGTAGGCTCAGCGCTTGTTGCGTTCGTCAGAAGGATGCGTCATAAGTCGTAGCGTCAGAAGGATTAGTCAAACCAAACCTGTCCTGTCCTTTGCACCCAACCAACCCACCTTCCTTGTTGCGTCAGTGTGGTGGTATCCCCCCTTTTCCCTCCATTCGTCAATTTCCATTGTCCCGCTACTAAGTGTGGTAACCCATAAGGCTATGCGATGGTTGGGTGGTGCCTGGATGACTCAATAGCGTGAGTCCCCTGATGTCTGAGGTCTCTCGAGGGGTATTGAAGGGCTGCCTGCTCTGTGTTCCCTGCAGGCTAAACCGAAACCGTAGAATGTGAGTCGAACCATGGGTAGCTCTTACCGGAAAAAGATCAAAATTAGCTCATGCTCTCAGGAGGTTGGATTTGCCCAACCATCCGTATTGGTATAGTCATGTTCCCCTTTCCCGTCGTTATTTCCCCTGTCTTGTGGTCCGTTGGCTCTCGATGTTCCGATTGTTAGCTCTCGATGAAGAGTGGCCACACTAAGCTTCCAATTGGCTTTTATGATTGGTATGGTTGATAGTGTAAATCCCTCTCTCTGTGTTTGGTGTGACTCAAATTACCCCTAAAGTTCGCTTATGGCAATAAGTCAAAAGGAAGGCAAGGTCATAAGGTAAAGGAAGGGCTGCACAGTGTTCCCTGCTGGCTGAACCGAACCGTAGAATGTGAGTTTCACCACGGGCGTTAGGATAATCCCCCCAAGAAGCTGTGAAATCGGTCACGCTAGAGAAGGCAAGGGACGGAGTCACTCACTCATTCCGACCTTAGTTACTTATTTGAGAGGGGCCACCCAATAAGCATCTTTGATCAATTCTTCGAGATAACGTAATGACATATATAACGAGCATCATTCAATCTCTCAAGAATGACTAATGAATCACATCGAATCTGGTATGACACATATATCGATGCAGTCATTCATTATATACGTAATTACGCTTTAGCAGATCATGCATATATGGGCAACGGATCTGTACCTTACTTCCCTTCATGCTCATGGAGATGCCGTTTCTTTATATACGCTATTTCTAATGGAGCCACTTGTGGTAATCGATATAATCCAAAACGAATAGTTTCTTCTGCTCAACCCTCCGCCTCAGGGGATTGGGGTGGGTGGGTAAATAGTGGTCGAGCCTGCTTGCGCATCCCCAAATGGCCAAATTCTTAGGGTTATATTCAGTCTACGGGGAAAAGGCTTGGGCGTGTAAAGTAGCCGTAAAACGCACGCAAATGGCCTTTCAGACTATTTATTAGGTCTACGCAGGCTCCTCTCCCCAGCTTGGGTGTGTAAAGTAGTTGGCATGCAAATGGCCTTTCAAACTATAACGAGGCTCTACCAATGATTCATGTATCTGGAAAACTAGAATGTGAGCAATTTCTTCATGCACCATTTCAGGAATGACATAGATAATGATCAAATTAAGTATCTAATTATGTTTGGAATCTCATTCGTCAGAGTGAGAAGGGCAAGATATTGAGGTTTCGATTGACGGATTCCCCACCTCGACAGTATGGGTGGGGTGTAGAAATGCGGGTGCACTGCTGGGAGGTTCAACCCTAATGAGAAGCTAGATAGGGTAGTAGAAGCTTTACCTCACCTAATTAAGCTACTAATTAGGGGAAGCTCAGAAGGTTGTAAGGAGAAGCTTGATCCTATCTCATTCAGCTAAGAAGCCTGGAATACTACCTCTCATTAAGCTAAGAAAAGGTTGGGAAGCCTATCTATCCCACTCATGAATTAGTCTCGTAGTGAGTAAGTCAGATTAGTTAGCCAGGTAAGGGCGTAAGCTAGTCATATAAGGTCGTAAGCTGCTAGTGAGAATGAATCTCTTCATGGGTCTAATTAGAGAGAGATTGAAAGGCCTTATGCCATGTAGCGTATATAATATCATCAGAAAAAAAAGATCTATTATATATGTCATTATGGTTTCTCATTTCTTTCTTCCAGTCATGATGCACTTTAAGGCTCAACCATATGCCCCACCACCCCATAAGCATCAATGTCCAAAACCTCTGCTATTGAAAAGGAACTTCACGCATATGAAGGGGGCAAGTAAGGGCCTACTACCAGCTCTATTACTTAAAGGAAGAAATACTACCACTTACAGCGAATCCCCTATGCGAGAGGCCAATGACCAAGGCGAGGGGGCTCTCTGTATCAGTTGAGCCTGCTTGCGCATCCAGAATCGTATCGGCGAGGCTCGGCCAGACCAGAAGGTGATACGCGGTATCCCAAATTTCGAAAGTGTATCCTGGGCAAGGCTCAGCCGGAATAGGTAATGTACCAGCCTATTTAAGCAAGTGTGATTCAAGTGAATGCTGTCTGGAAGGCTTGTCCAAAAGCTCTTTAGTCAAGCTATGTGGGGCAAAGGTAAGTCGTGAAGGTGGTTCAGTTGGTAAAGTTATGTGGACTGGAAGGTAAAGGGGAAGGGTAGGATAAAGGGTGAAAGGAAGGGTAAGGTAGTGTGATCCCGGTCCTGAGAAGAGGGTTCGTTCATAGCTGTCCTTCCTAAGATTCATTAATCAAGTGGTATTAGGGCATGTCTAGGTCTTCAGGTGGGTTAGTCAATAGGTTGGGTAACAAGGGAAGTTAGGGTAAAGGGTTAATATCGCCTCTCCTACAAAGTGTTCCTGGCTGAATCAATTCAATGGGTTGGGCAGGCAGCACTCTGTCCTCCCTCCATATCCTAGGGTGAAGGCGGTATGGTAGGTGGATAGATGAGGCACTAAACTGAAAGCAAGTAGGGATATAAAGGTTATAGGAAAGCTGTAAGAATTCATAATCAATAGTATCCAGCCAGGATTCGCCCGGCCCGCTCGAAAGATCAATCAATAGTTTGATAACTAAGCATTCATAAAGCAAGTTTTTTTGAAAGCCCAGCCCGTCCAACAATGTTATTATAAGTTCAAGTAAGTGAGCCGAGCCGGTGTAGACATATAAAGGGTAATAAATAGCAAGAATGCTGCTATCTTACCACTAATATTATTACAGCAAGCAAAGCCATCCCCTCCATTTGAGCAAACTATCTTGGCAGGAGTCAAGCAAGCAATTTCCTACCCTACCTATTTTATGGTGTATTAACCTATGGAAAAAGCTTTTGGGAGAATCTGTTTCGAACGATTCAACGAATGCACTCGCGGGATTAGATGAAAGAAAGATAGAGCCAGTCATTTACTAGGAACCAGCACCCACCAGGAAATAATCACTTCGGGAACGGGGCGTCCTCCAATCCTTAGCACCTTCTCTATGGCCTTTATTTCCGTAGATCAAAAAGCTTGAGAAGGAAACGAATAAGCCTATGCTTTAGGCTGTAGTTCAGATGGGCTGCGTTACTGCTTTTGTATCCGCGGTGGTGGTTAGGCCAACTGAAGATGCCAGCTTTAGAGTTGGGTGAGCATCCCTGGGCGTTAGAATGAGTCTTTCCTGGAGTCCGTGACTAGAGATAAATAAAAAGAGTTAGGCAAGAGAGAGAATTCCCTCCTTGAATGGTATAGTTCCTCGATCTCCCTACAGTCAATTATCTAGGAAGAAATAGAAAGCGTAACGTCGCGTAATTACGCAATTGAATAATTTAGAAAATAATTGAATTGATGGCTCTTTATTTCTTTGTTCTTCCAATCATTATTTATATATGTAAATAAAGTAAAGCAACTTGTTAATTAGGGGGGGCCAGCCATCCTATCTCCTTTTTCTTAGCTCCTGCCAGCGTTTCGTTTTGGTGGATCAAAGCCAGCCCCAAGCTATCCATCCATGATGCATTGAGTTGGGGTGGATAGAACCATAACCCCGTACCCATTATCGATTGCTGGAATGGCCTTGCTGGAGGGAGGGCTGGATCGGATAGAGAGCTGGGTCAGCTAGTTTGGGATCGATGGATGAGCTGGATAGGTCTGAGGGTGAGGGAGAGATCGGGCACCCGCATGAAATCAGTCGGCGCTACAGCATGCGAATATGTAGAATCTACTTTAGAGCCAGAGGTGGGGGACCAATCCCTTCGAAGGTTTAAAGAAAGTGTTTCTAGCCCGATCTAATAAGTATGAGTTCCTAGTGTGCCTGCCCGAAGTACGGGGAAAACAAAGTGCGGAGCCGCTCCTAGGATGTTTACCTAATGACTTGGAGATAGTCGTAATTACATATATCAAATATAGGAAGCATGCATGCCGCCATGCCATGTCATTTCATCCCGCCCGCCCGGAGAAGCCTATAGCAGTACCTCTTAAGCACCTCATTCAGTATTGGTATAGGGCATATAGTTTCTTAAGGTGGAAAGGGAACACATTCATAAGTAAGGGGGGGGGTAGATCATATCATGCTCTGCCATGCCATGTTATTAACTCTGCTCGGGTCTATAGCCCGTACTTGCCTAAGCGCTTCTTCATTCATCCAAGTAGTATAGGGCAAGTGGTTAGTAAACACAGAAGTAAGGTATAAGGGAAATAAGGGGTTGTTTCATGCCATGCCCATGCTATTCTGCCCGATTCTCTAGCTGCTGGCTGTCCCGTACCTTCCTAAGTGCTTAATGAAGTAAGATTAATAGGGTTTACAGGTCTAGGTCTTAAGGTGGATTGGAAACCACAGAACATGCGTAAAGTAACATAGAGCCTATGAGTGAGCTTATTGAATCCCTTGTATCATTGCTTTCATAGTTATAAGGAGTAATAAGCCATATTCATTGATTACTGTTCTATCGTACTTACAACACACTAGTTCTATAAACACTATGAACTATGATTTGTTTCAGGAATACAAGTAATGATGTAACTTGTACGGGTATAGCTCATACGTATTAGTAGATACGTAAACATAGTGAAATAAAACACACTGAATCTCATTACTCTTATCAAGGCTTGTAGCTAACATAAGCACCAGTATTACAGCTTACATCATGGTATAGATATTCTGGAAATACAATACCCATCCAAGTAGGTACGTATTACTCTGCTTATTGTGCCTAATGAATCACTAGTAAGATGTACAGATCGTGAAGAGTATATTCTCTTTTTTAGGAGTTCCTAGCTTCTAGCCTTCTTAAAGCAGCTTAGAGAGGTTGAATAGACTGCATGCATATATCGTTTCACTAACTCACTAGCGATTAGATTCCGGAACCATATAGATTGGACGGAAGAACCGGAAGACTGTCCCTTACTGACTCAGAAAGAAAGAAAATAAGAAACCGCTTTATATATTCTTGACCGCTACCGCCGCTAAAGAATCACCCCGCTTGAAAGAAGTTATAGCTATCGCTGGCCCCCTACCGATTGTGATAAAGAAGAGGGACTCCCTTTAGCCCAGGAGCTTTGTAATATGAAGGACTTCCAGAAGCCCGGGAGCTTTTTTATATTAGGGACTCCCTGAAGCAAGTGAGTTTGTGACCTTCCCAACACCCCCTGGCCAGAACCACATACCCAGATCCACACACTGACGGACAGACCAAAACACTGCTTGAACGGGCGGGGATCTACCTACAGCTTGTTATGTTGCGTGCTTACCTGAAGCATTTTATGAAGAGTGGGAGGGCCTACCAAGAGATAGCTTTAAGACCGATTACTCCTTTGACGGGATGCTTTGATTATTGACCAACAGAGAGAGACCTGGCGGGGAGACGTACGTCCCGGGCGCAACTCTGAACTGGCAGGGCAGGCACGCTCGCGCTGGAACAAAGAACTGGAAGGGCAGGGGGCTTGCCTTGCTGAGATTAATGGCTTGCGTCGCTGGATGGGGGGGGAAAAGAAATGAAATACTGAAAGATGGCCTTAACTTAAGTGGTAAATTGAGTTAGAAGGTGGCGTGGGTAGATCCAACAGCAGCAGCCACGAAAGCACAGGGAGGATAATGCTAAAGATATGAAAAAGCCCAATAACCCATAGGTTTTATAAAACTCCTAACCGAACGAATTATCCACCTCAGTCAAACTCATCATAACTCCAAGTCCACCTACAATATCCACTTCTACCACATAGACCTTTCATGCCCCTGACAATTACGTAAACCCTCAACCACATGGCATAAACTATGATCCCCATTACCCTGATCCCGATCAACCTACCAATTCTAAGCATTCCAACCCTAGGACCTCTCACCTACACATTACAACCCGACCTGATTCCGATCACCCACCCCCCCCTCAGCGGCTCTTGAAGCGGAGATTATGCGTCTGCCTCAGGTACTGCTAGCACTTCCCACTTGCAGTCACCTATGAAGAGACCTAGGAATGGCCGGTTACCACTTCACAATCGGCGACCGGGCAGTCGTAAGTAAAGACTATGCGTATGGGCAGGGAATACAGAATGAAGTCCTCAGCCCGAAGCTCTTAGGCCTCACCTAAACTACGGTTTTTACGGCGTACTCGTATTAAGAAACTAGCCCTGATCTATACATCCATATAAACACACTATTTATTAGGCAAAGGAATCAATACTTCTGCTAGAGTAGATCTAGAGAGATTTAGAGAGATCTAGATTGGAAGAGAGTATTGAGTATAGAGAGGTAGAGGGTAGAGGTATGAGGATCGAGGATAGAGGGTAGGGTTTGAGAGCCAAGTATGAGCAGGGCTATTCCCAAGTCTGGATGGATGGATGGGAAGCTTGCTGGCTGGGAGAGGAACCGAGAGCTGGTCGAGAGATGGATATTACATATGTAATAACACAGCGATTCGGCCCCCCACCCAATAAGTAACTCAAGGTCGCCCTACGCATCCTATTACTATCGAAGCTGAAGCTGAAAGCTCAGGGAGGGTACCGTACCCCAAAACAAAGGGTAGGTTCTCCCGCCCCGAAGGGTACAAGCAACTAAAGCAAATTAGGGGGCGGGTACCTAAGGGCAAGTACTTCTACCGAAGCTGAAGTTGTTGTTGTTAGGGGGCGATTTTCACCCTAAGGGCAAGTACTGAGTTATAAAGTATATAATAATGAGGGGTACTTCCCCTTCCCCCCACAAAGGGCAAGTGCAAGTACCGAATACAAAGGGCCTTGAGGTCGGAGCCAGTATAAGAAATTCTACTGTCTCCTTTGCCGCTTCGCTGTGGTTCCTAGTGTACCTCGTCGCTACCGTTCCTCGGCTTCATTATCAAGTATATAATAATGCCTAGTGTACCTCGTCGCTACCGCTCCTCGGGCTTTCTAATTTCTCTTGAGAACCTTTCCATTTGTACCCTAAAGGTAACCTACCCTTATCATGATTACACTTTGTTTTTTTGAATTAGAATTAGCGACTACTAGGTCTCCGATCTTACCCTACCTAATTTGTTTTTTTGCATTAGAATTAGCAACTACAACTACTAGGTTTCCGAGTTTTATCTCTTACTTACGCGTACACTTACTCTTACTAACTTCATATCTATTACTTGAGAAACCTACTGGTAACATACCCCTTGTACCTACCGGTACCCTACTCAAATTATTGTATTTTATTATAATAAGGCGTTGAGGTCCGGTACTCTAGTGAATATGTGTATTGCTTGAGGTTCATATATAATGCATAAAGGTAAGATCTGTAACTAATTCATATTGTTCTGGTTGTAGGTTAAAGCATGACGTGAAGGTCCGGCACCACATCATATTCCTAATCTGTTTGTAGGTTCGATCGCGTATCTAATCAATCAAGTCAAGTAAGGCCCGATACTAATCAATCTTCATCTGTAAAACACTGGGATGAATCAAGCGCTTAGGAGCTACAACTAGATAGACCTGGCATGGCGTGACACAACCCCTTCAATGTCACCATACCTTCTACCACTAGATTGCTATACCACTTTATTATGAATGAACTTCATGTAGTTATCGAGTTGGGACTGTAACCCCTCGTATCAGGACCGGATTTCACAACCGAACCCTAGGACGATGGAAGAGTTATGCCTTTCCCATTCCACCAGGAAGATCAGTAGAGTATGGCCCGTCTATAGAACCCTTTACTTACGAGCATCCACCTAGTTATCCGACTTTACCTTACTACTGCCGAAATCCTAGGACGATGGAGTTATGCCCATTGAGTTACCCATTACCTTCTTCTCTTAGAAGGAACGGATTGATGGATATAGATACCTTACCCCTTACTTATGTCCCTTACTACCTGCCCACCTGAAGACCTAGCACCTTAACTATATCACTTGGATTAATGAGGCGGGCGCTTCAGAGAGAGGTATCAATATTTACCACCCTTATAGTATACAGGCAGAATTGCATTGCATGGAGATGGCATGAAATCACCTTACCCTTTGATTTACTGCCCTAGTCAACACCGCACCAACACCATACTTACGGCCTAGATCTTTTTCTTAGACTATGGAAAGGCAGGTGCTAGTACGCCATCTTTATAAAGGCCAGTTATGCATCTTGGGAAAGACAGGTGCATTACACATCTTGGTATTTCCTTCCCCATGAACGCTAGTGAGTGAATAGAGTTAGTGATGTATGTGACTATTAGGATTTCTTTATTAGTCAAGGGAAGGTGTAGTACGATTCGAGTGTCTAGGAAGTACGGGGTAAGTACAGGGAAGGTTCAGTACAAGGGAAGGGAAGGTTTAGTACGATTCGAGGTTAAGATTAGAATTCGGAGTGGTGGCCAGCAGGTTTGGATTCAGTATTTTCTATTGAGTGTGAGACGAGGAAATTGATCGAACCAACAAAAGCCACACGAGTCAGCCACCATTCAGCTGAAGCCATGAGGCTTTCACCTTGAACCATTAGCCAAGTCCATTATGAATAGATAAGGGGGCCGCACTATGAGGAATTGCAAGATGGCTCAAGGGTGGACAATTCAATCGGTAAGATACGTTATATTATATATGTCATTATGCATTCAGAGTTTCATAGAAAATTAGTAGTAAAACTACCGAAAAAAGAGAGTAGGGTAGAAATCAAATGAATATTATTGAGTAGTTTCTTAGCAAATGATTAGGATGCTTAAGCAGGCTCGACTAACAGGAGAGGATGAGCTCTTCTAATTTTAAGTACCTGTTGCCGGGATTGCCTACTTCCAGTTCTGTGTCATAGGTTGTGAAATTCATAGTAGCTTTTTTTTCACAAGGATCAGTGACTGTATTTTGTTCACGACTCCAGGTATGGGCTCGAGTAGGAGCTTAGGTCTTTTGAGATATGGAATTTCCATCCCGTTTCAAGAAGAAGACTTTAGGTCGTATCTCCTGGTCTTGTCTTTTAGGGAGTATCTATTTGTAACTGCCTTCTTTGGGGAAGATGGATCTGAAGGAAGTTGGTTGAGAGCAAAACTACCTCTTTGAGAAGGAGCAGCCCAACTCGCAGTAGGGAAGATCTTATCGTCTTTTCAGTACCTCTTGGCACCGAGCTCTATTTCCGTGTCTCGAGAAAGCAAGCGCAGGTCTTCTCGGGGAGAGGACCAAGCGATAGGGCAAGCGCAGTAATAGTAGTTCGTTTCAAGAAAGGAGCTTCAGTCTCTCTGCTTTGTGAAGATCTCCTCGCTCAACCATTAATGTGGGATCGAGTTGTCTCTTCCCTCTTTCGCGAATATGGAACGAGAGAATGGTACTCGTTTTTATAAAGGGTAATCTATTTTCGTTAATCCCTTTTCGTATTTGCTTTTATGAGGGCTCGAAGGAATGGTTTGAAGCTGTAAAACAAGCTGAACCCACAAGCAATAGTTTCGACCGGATGGAGGGTTGGCTCCCCTGATCTCTAAGTCAGCAAGCTAGACCCAGCTTCCGTTCCTCGATTGAATAGGAGTGGAGAAGCTCTCTGTGTGAGAACTGGAATGTGAGGAGAAAGATCCAAGCATCGAAGACTCGCTTTCGTGACTAGCTCCTTGGATGTAGGAGTTACTGGAGCGCGCACTGTAGCATGGACGACGGAAATACCAGTTCGCGTATAAAGAGAATGGAGCACGCACAATGGAGTAGGCACGAAGGAAGAGTACCCGTAGAAAGAGAATGGAGCACGGACGGAGGCAGGGCATCCTATGCTACAGACGTTCTCGGCCGGAGGCGCACAAACCATTAGTTCAGTTCAGGGCCGGAGGCGAAGGTCAGGAGCTCCGGTCAGGAAAGCGGAATGATAGAGAGATCGGTATCAACAAGCCTTTCCTGGTAGCGACGGAAGATAGGTCACGTGCACGAGAACGGTATAGCAAATGCGACTGAAAGAGTGGAAATTAGAAAGAACACGTAAAGTTGCTGAAACTGAGCTTAATTCACGCTATCAAGGCCGATCTGATTCAATCTTCGGGTATCCTAATACTCTTGCTTCTCCTTTTTGGGTCGGGGGTGGTGGCTTTGGTTGGGTCTTGACCCGGTGAAAGGTTCGACGTTCTTGATACGGATTTGTCTTTATACGGTTTTTCGGTTTGCGACAATTGCTAAATTTCATGCAATTCTCGCACGCAACACACTCTTTTGTCTCCGTTCGTAGGGTCTCGATCACGTGTAATGTAAGGGGCTACAAGGGGTGAAACTACTCGACCGATAGGGATAGGGGAATGAAGACCGCTAGGGAAAGGGGGCCCCTAAGGAATAAGCTCGCGCTTTACTGTGTGCCCCTTCATAGAGTGTTCGTCCCTACGCTCCTCACCCTCACCCATATGAATGAGTTAGAAACCGCAAAAGTAGGCCCTCTCCCTACAGTCAAGCGTCTAACAACCCTCGCCCTTCCGATGGTCGGGCTTCGCGCTTGTATCCTTGACCCCCTCACCCATATCAAGGTTTATGTGATAGGGAGGGGTGGGTTTGGGGAAATAAGGCAATTGTGAAAGTGTTTCGACAACCTTGTTAATTTGTAATTGCGGCATTGTTTGAAAGCGAACCAGTATGACGTCAAATCTTGTCGTAGGAGTTTATAAAAGCGGGTTTTTTTTCCGTGTAACGGTCCACCACGACGATTCACAAGAGAATCTTCAGGACCACCCCAACTCTCCCTTTTCTATATAAGAATTGCCCCAACTCTCCCTTTTCTATATAAGAATTGACGAATGTCATTTTGAACATATATGATAATGGATTCTAAAGGCAGGATTTCTCTATTATTATCCGAGTGGATCCTCAAACTCTAACCTGTAATGATACTTGTGGGGTACTTGGGAGAGGGAAGCGCCATTATTACCATGAAACCATGAGTTGAAACTTCAAACCATGAGTAGATGGTTTCGGTTCTGTCTCTAGAGTTGCATGGTAGGAACAAGTGATAACCACTAATTCGCTTCATCTCAGCGGATATGAGTTGGGACTTCCCGGTTTCTAGGAATGGGATCTTAGTTAGGCGGAAGAGGGGTGGTGGGATCTCATTCATTTGACAAGAAGGGCAGGAATCGGATCATCAGTGGGGTTTCGGGTGGGATTTCATATTAGGTATTGGGGAAGAAAGTCAGAAAGAAGAAATGAATGGTAGGGGTAAGACGAATAAGGGTCGAACCTAAACCAACAAAAACAAAAACCCTTTCTCGTGATCTTGTTCTTTGGTATTCACTCTTGGTTTCAATCAATAATCATGTTGGAATGAAAGCAAATACCCAGCCTTGACTTTATTCGTTATCCCGATCATGGTGAAATGAGACTTCTGCCGGTAATCGAGGCGGGTGGGAGACAAAAGGTGTAGGATCAATGTTGTTTTTATAAGCCCCCTACCTTCATGGATAGGGAGGGCTATCTATATCTGAGCTAACATCTAGCTTCTTGCGACATGCTGGGTCTTCTCCCTTTCATTTCCTGTCTCGCTTGTCGTGAGTGAACGATATGTGGTAGAGTAGTCCATCCCATCGAGCGAAGAATATGCGTGCAGTAGAGCTCTTTAATAATTCAATTCTTTATCTTCCTCCCGCCCACCGTACATATATACTAGAATCTCTCGTTTCTTCGGAGAACCCGTACCATTTTACAGTACCGAATATTGAGTAGACAAGCAACCTAGATATGTTTCTTGTTTTCGAATCTACAGACTAACCTATATATGCAAATCGGGGAACCCAACGAATTCACTACCAAGGGGGAGGAACTAGGCAAAGGGGTGGGATCTACCTATACTAACCGGGTGGATGGAAGGAGTGGTTTGAGAGGAAACAAAATAGGGTGGGAATGAAATAAGGCAGGCCATTCCACTCACTATGAGCTTGGTTTTTTTGCACTCATCCAGACACGCGCAACACCCACACTTTTCCTATTCCGCATCCGGCCGCATACTCGAGGAAACCTCTAGGGATTACTTGACGAACCAGGCCACTCACTTGATTGATGAGCCAACAAATGGAGAGGGAGTGGGCGGAAAGTCTGGCCAGCTCGGGTTTATTAGGAATGGCGAACGACCTAATAATAGTGAATTCTAATAGTTCATCTAATGGAAAAGGTGGAGAGTAAACCACAAGCTTCACTCGGCTATAGCTATCGATCGACGAGGTCCGAACATTTCTTTCTATAGAAAGGCTTCTGAAACTGGTCTCTCTCTAGTTCTCACTAAAGAAATATGCGTTCAATCGCGAGCGACTCCCCTCTCTCTATCTTCCACCTAGCCGGGAAGAGGAGAGGATGATCCAAAGTTGATTATGAGGGTCTCCAGGTTGGAAGTAGAGGGGAAGGTCCCGAAGGGAGATGTAGCTCGTTGAGCCCCCATTATTCATGTAGCATTTGTCATTTATTATCCAGGCAACATTGGTTAATATTTTGTACTCATGAGTCAATTTTGTTTATAATGTATCAATTTTTTAATGTGATTTAATGCATTTGATTGTCCATTGCGTTTATATGATTTAAATTAAGTTTTGGGAATTTATAGAGTTTGGATTTGGTGGAACTTCTAGACTTTTATTATTATTAAGTTTTTTTTCTTAGTTCCTTGAATTGAGAGGAAATTTATTATTATTATTATTATTAAGTTTTTTTTCTTAGTTACTTGAATTGAGAGGAAATAATGTTATAGATACCTATTAGATTGGGATAATTTTTATTCATATTTAATTGGCTATGAGAAAATATAATGATTTGGGAAAGTCACTACAGCTCAATGAGGTATGATTCCCGACAATAACAAGGTGGTATTGCCAAAGAATTCTACACAAAAGCTAATAGAAAAGGTTGAAAGATTCACATAAATGCTATAGTCAATAGCTCTTTGGTTTTGGATTTATTTGCAATCGTCCATGGAGAAGGGTATAGATGTGTCATAGCTCACTGTAAAGTGTTTGGATTTTTTTTATTTTGGTTTTTCCTTTTGACTTCTTGGACCATGCTTTGTAGATTACAGTGGCCATGTAGCTATAATTTTTTTATTCTTCTCATAATTAGGAGAATCAATGAACCTGTGGCTTGTTACTAAGGAGACATAAGATACAGTCAATAGTTATAACACTATACTCCTAACATGTAAAACCAACGTCACTAAATAGGAAAAATGTTTCTACAATCTAATCAAAGCCCCCATATTGATTCGCAAATGCCTTCCCATGCCTATAAGCTATCCCAACGCAATGGACCCGCCATGTAGACATGTAACTTAGTTATAATACATGCTTGATTGGTTAGTATGTGGACAAGTGAATATTTTTTATCCAAAATAAAAAAGAATGAGATAGACTTTTAACTTATGCAGATAATTAATTCCTTTAAACCAAAATCAAAATTCACTTTGTAAATGTGCCTTCATATTGCAAAATATATAATCTAGATAATTATACATAATAAAACAATTATGATAAAATTCATTAAAATTATAATTTTATATATATATATATATATATATATATATATAAATCGAGCATTATTGTGAATAATGTTATTTTTAATCGAACGAAAATACTAATTATATCATTATGAGTATCCATTATTTTTTTATATAGAGAACGAGGGCAATGGTACATCAACTTTGTTTTACAAATTTTCGATTGAAAACATGTTCTTCATTATGCTTTGTGGTGTTTCCATTTCCGTAGAGAAGGTGTTCAAATATTTCAAAGTGTTTCACCATTTCTTGATGCGAGAATTGAAAAAAAAAACCTCGAATCTTGAGAATTAGCTTCTAAATTATATTTTTAGACATCAAAACGGCTCGTCTTCTGCTGCAAGAATTCAAACGTTGTCCTTTCTTGGTCATAGACGTTCGGCATGATCATAACATTCAAATGAAAGTACCACAAATAGACTGTAAAGTCTAGTCATGACATTACGATTTTGAAGCTAAAATTGCTATAACAACCATTTTCTAACATATTTTAAATATTTTCTAACCTATTTAAAAATATTTAAAATTAAGTCGTAAATAATTGATCAAAATTAAGGGAATGGCACATAGTAAAAAAATAAGAAAATATGTTACAAAGAGAAAAAACGAAGTGAAAACTTGAAGGTTGAGTTCTTAATCCCTCGTCCCCTCTCACATGCTTTTTTAGTGTGGTATCTCTGTTGAGGATAATTATTAAGTGTGTGTTTTGGTTATTAGCATGAATTGATGTATATCATTACCTATTAGCCATTTACTAAAAAAAAAAAATATTGAAAAAAAAATATTTGATTAATATTCCAGCTAAAATTACAATAACAGCTATTTTCTGATCAATTTAAAACATATTTAAAATTAAGTAATAAATAATTGATCAAAATTAAGGGAATGGTGCATAGTAAAAAAATAAGAAAATACGTTACAAAGAGGAAAAATGAAGTGAAAACTTGAAGGGAGAGTTCTTAAAGATAGAATGAAAGGTCTTCATCCTTCTATCACGTGCCCAAAAAGAATGCATTACAAAATGAAAAACATATTATTTCCTTAAGAGTAAGTTAGTGATGATTTAACAAGGTCATTAGCTGCTCCCTGTGGTGACATAAGATCTACATTAGGTGGCTTGGTGAGAATATTGAGAGTCATTGACAATAGAATGAGCTCTGTTTTTTTTCATCCATACCTTCCATGAAATTTTTAAAGGAAATTATAGTAAAACATAGATGAAGCCAATTCAAACTGGCTATAAATCCAAATCAAATAATTACTCACTATAAAAAAAATTAAATAGAAGCATAAATAAAATGGATCCCAGATATACATATGTTTATATCCAACGCCCGTTGGAGATTCTCCATAGTGCACCCATCTTTTGCATTGCTCAACCCACAAAGAAGTTAAAATCAAAATTATTCAAAATATTTAGGAAAGATACTACTTGGGGGAATCTCATGCTAACCCGGATATCACAGGGGGAATCTCTTGTTGACCCTAAGAGTGTCAAACTCTAACAAAAATTTTCTTAAAATGGGTGAATGAATCCTTCACCATAAACACTTTATGTAGCCCGTTGAGCCACCATTATTCATGTAGCATTTGTCATTGATTATCCTTGTAACATTGGTTAGTATTTTGTACTCATGAGTCATTTTTTTTTAATAATGTGTAAAAAAAAAAAAATTGCATGCTTTAATGCATATAAATGTCCATTCTGTTTACATGATTTAAATTCAATTTTGGGAATTTATGGAGTTTGGATTCGGTGCAACTTTTAGGATTTTTCTTTTATTATTATTAAGTTCTTTTCCTTAGTTCTTTCAACTCAGAGGAAATAATGCTAGAGATACCTATTAGATTGGGATAATTCTTCTTCATATCTAATAGCCACTAGAAAATACAATGATTTGGGAAAGTTACTACAGCTCATGGAGGTATGATTCCCAACAATAATCAGGTGGTCTTGCCAAAGAAGTCTACACAAAAGCTAATAGAAAAGGTTGAAAGATTTAAATAAATACTATTGTCAATGAGCTCTTTGGTTTTGGATTTATTTGCAATCGTCCATGGAGAAGGGTATAGATGTGTCATAGCTCACTATAAACGGTTTGGATTTTTTTTATTTTGGTTTTTCCTTTTGACTTTCTGGACCACGCTTTGTAGATTACAGTGGCCATGTAACTATGATTTTTTTATTTTTCTCATAATTAGGAGAATCAGTGAACTTGTGGCTTGTTACTAAAGAGACCTAAGATACATTCAATAATTATAACACTATACTCCTAACATGAAGAAACCAACCTCACTAAATAGCAAAAATGTTTCTACAATCTAAGCAAAGCCCCTATATTGATTCGCAAATGCCTTCCCGTGCCTATGCACTATCCCAGCGCAATGGACCCACCATGTAGACATGTAACTTAATTATAATACATGCTTGATTGGTTAGTATGTGGACAAGTGAATATTTTTTATCCAAAATAAATAAGAATGAGATAGACTCTTAGCTTATGCAGATAATTAATGTCTCAAAAAATCCATGAGACATTTTACCCATTTTCATGGATGATTTTAAATAAAGTCATGAGTATTGAGGGAGCTCATTTAATCATCAGTTAATTACTCTTCAAGTAAGCATTATGGTTTTCATTTTATAATAGATTTTTTTTTGTGCATAAAAGTAGGAGGAAACACTTCTAATTTGATTTGTAAGAAATCTCTCTTTAAGAATGCACTGTATTTTTCCTTTATGCAATATGTTTTTTGTATTTTTACTATGTGTCTCTTTCTTTCATATTTATATTTTTTTGGGTATCCTCGATCTAGATGGAACATGACAAAGTGTATTAGAGGGGAGGGGGACTAAACCTCCACCTTCACCTAGATCCATTAGGATGTGGGTGGAACTATGTCTATCCCACCCTCCATTTATGCATTACATTTAACATCTATTTAGCAAAAGGCACACAATAAACCCAATACATTACTTTTCATTAGCAAGGAGAGGATGGGTATTACGTATGTCAAGATAGTATTGTTAAATATGCTTATTTTGGTTATTACTACACAAGAATGGGGGTGGGGTGGAACTTACCACTGTAAGTTATTTTCCTACTGAGCAATGTTGAGGGAGAAATTACAAGTGATCTTGAACTAGCCTTCCTTAAGTTCAAATTTTCTATGAAGAATTCCATTGATAGTTAGATGAAGCAGACCACTAAAATTTGTTTGTACCCTAGGGTCTATATGCTCATGGTGGTCGATGGCTTGTTGTCATATTATAATGGTTGGAGTCTTGGGCCCTACAATTCTTAGCTCCAATGAACCTTCTTCCTTGAAATCACCTCAAAACAAATGCATTTTGCTACATTCCATGTTTGGTCTTAGTCCCATTTTCCTTTACATCTCTATAGGAAACCAGTTGAAATTAATTGTGTTTCTTAGTCTTATAATTCATGTCATAAAGGTAATTTCAATTCATTCCTTCTCTTAGCACATAGTTATTCCTTGTGCCACAACTCATATTATTTCCATTATACCAACACAAAAACTCTTTGGAACTCGATAATTGTTTCGAGGATGCACTTCGACACCATTATAATTGATTTAACTGATTTCCTTATAGCACCTATTTTCTTGTCACTCATTTCTCTACCTCATCTTAGCTTTGTTTCTTAATTGAAACTCTGTGTTATTGTTTCCAACTATGTTGTGATTTCTTTCCATCCTTTGCTCTCTCCCACAACTCTCTTGGTTGGTTTTTGTTAGCTTACATCCTACAACATGCCTTGCTAGCAGATGAGAGGTAGGAATGGCTCCTCCAATAGAGGTGAGGGGAGTTCATGAAATTGCTTATAAGCCTAATATGTGGCCTAGATGTACCAAGATCACACCGTTGAACAAATCGAGATAGTTGTGAATCAAGAAAAAATGAACCAATGACTAAAAGAAATTAGGACATTGATGATGAAATCATCTCTTTAGCGGTTTAGTGGTTTCTAGATCTAGGCCACAATAATTGGAACATCGCTCAATGATAAATAGGACAATAAAAAGAATTTCTCTCTTCATCTCAATGTCATCCAAGCAGAGAATAAGGAGATGTCTCTTGAACTCAGGGACATGGCTCTCTATTTAGTATGAATTGAAAACATCTTCTACAAGGGCAAAAGGCCCAATTTCACCTAGAGCACGAATGAAACCAATTGATATTTCAAAATCCAACTACTCTACTTCAACACAGCTCCTTTTGTTTATTGTATCATCTTCACTTGGATTTGGAGATTCATAGTTATGATTGACTTTCAATAACATAGTTGCCATTTTGAGGCAATTAGTATTATGCATTTGCACAATACATTTGGTAAACATGCCAAGGCATGATATAACTATAATTTTTTTGTGTTGTATGTGAAATTTTGCACAAAATAACTATATTACATAAGTAAAATAAAATTATAAAATTATAAAAGTTATAAAATTGTAATTTTATTTTAAATTATTATTATTATTATTATTAATTAATTAATTAAAAAACAATTAATATATAAGAGAAGAAAATAAACATTTAAAAACATGTAACAAAATTCTTCACGGTGGAGATTTTTAATGTACAAATTCTTAACTTGTAAATAGGATTTTTTATAATACTATGAGCCAACATCATGGATCAACAATACCACATGCCCAAGAAACCATAATTTCATATAACACTTTCATATTAAAAATTGATTAGCTAATCAATTTAATTGGAAGGGAATAAAATGCATAACCACTTTCAAAATAAATCTCAACATTTGAATTGTGAATAGTAGTAAGAATACTCTAAAATATTCCATGGAGGTTAAATCTGTATGATCCACATATTCAATGGAGGTTAAATCCATATGATCCACCTAATAATTACCGATAAGTAAATTAAAATTGTAAAAAGCTTTTTCCAAAATAGACACATACCTATCTATATAATTATATTATTAAACATGTTTCTTTTCCTTCCAAAGAAATTCAATTAAAACAATAAAGAAAAATGGTTCTATCATTAGTTACGTCACAAGACATTCCCCTCCCAGAAGAAATTCCTCCCATTCCACCTGTATCCTAGTGGAGCGTTGATTTTAATGTTAGACAATTGAAATAACCTTATTCATCTGATTGAATATTGATATTCTCAGTTACGATTCAAATATAATTCTATCACTACTGTAGAATTCTATAAAATAATGATACGTCCATGAGTGTTTCATATTTTTCTTGGCTCTCCCATCTTCTTATTGTTTGGTGTGCTTTGTTTTGATATGCTCTCATGTGTGGATTTGCTTGTTTTGTGTGATACCATCTCGTAGTCCCCACAATTTCTTTTAGAGGGACAAGTATAGGACCATCAATGGTGGTTGATTGATATGTATATAGTTTTAATGGTATTTTTCAATCATAATAATGATAATCCTAATGTACAGTAAACGTTGGTGTTGGTAGTGAGAGATCAACAGGAGAAGCGAAGGTTCTGATCCATCCGGTAGTTGTGTCATGTAAATTTGAAGCCAAAAAATTCTTATCATATGTTTGAACAACGAAGTCGCAGGCACAATCAATTTGTCATCATCCAAAAGTAGCATCGTGGATTCTAATGCGAGCAACCCCGAGATAAAGCCGAAATGGGGCGATGGTGAAGAGTTGGAGAATGGACGAGTTTGATCGAGGGTACTCAATGATGTAGAAGAAGAGGGTTGTTCCACGAAGAAGCCTACACTCTCCATAGAGCAGTGTGCTCTTCTTGAAGAGTGCTTTAGAAAGAACAAGGCACCTGAACCTGTAAGTCTCTATCCACAGTATTGATTTATCATTTTGATTTATTGTTTTGGCTTTTTCATGATTTTAGCTGTTGTAACTTCTTGTACTTCCAAAGAAGGAAAAGCAAGAGTTGGCCTTACAGTTAAATCTTTGTAGTCAACAAATTAAAGTTTGGTTCCAGAATAGACTAGAATGTCTAGCTCGTGTCCTTTATTCATTCATTGTATTTTGTGCGTCGACGTTATAATATTGGAAATCATATCTTTGGAATCCATAGGTGCATAATATGGCATGTAAGTTTGAAGAGTGACTTGGAACTTGAAATTCTAGAAAATTTATAATTGGGAAAAGTTTTGATCCGATGAAGGTCCTATTGTGTTGACAATTTTATTGATCGATTTTTGTTATAGATTAATTAAATGTTATGAATTTGTTTTTAGGATGAAGATTAAGCAAGTTGAAGTGGACTGCAAGGTTATGACGAGACATAATAAGGCACTTACAGACAAGAAAAAAAAACTTCACATGGAGCTGGAAAAACTAAAAACTCCCGAAATTTCATCACCACCTCTGAGGCCTACATTATCTATCTCCCTACATTAGCTCTTAGGATGTGCCCCTCCTATGAAAGCGTTTCAATAGGTAACAATAGTAGTGACTTGACTTTGGTGAAATCTCAGTCTATAATTTTAGGAAGCGCTTTCCGACCATGAATGGACGGGTAATCATGAGAGTTTCTTTCCTACATAATTAATGTACTCCATCCATGGCATGTGTAATGTCTTGCAAATCAATTCACGGCTGGACATCGTTCACATTGTTAAACATTTTAGGTTTTTCGCTAAAAGTTCAATTTGTGAAACATTTTAAGGTTTCACAATTTACTTTATTAATTGTATTTTAGTAAATAAAAGTTATTAAGTCTTTGTTAATTAATTTAATTGTTAATTGTCTATTAATTTATTTAATTAGATAAAGTATAAGAAAAAAATAGATACTGATTGAGAACTTATAAAATAAACATTCTCTTATAAAATAGAAATGTTTATGTGATCATATCTCTTTGGTTACTTCTTGTATTTATGTATTTTGTTTTAATCAATTATTATGAATCTAAAAATATTAAATAATTACATTTAATTATTATCATTCTTAATAAAATACAAGATACAACTTCTCATCTCATAGAAAAAAATCGTTGTTATCAAGTATTTATTAACTAGTTTAAAAATAGATGCATTAATGCTGATTTGATAACGTCATTGACATGACTTTTTCTTGAATTTTTAATCTTTGAGTTAGAGAACATAGGTAGGACAAGTATTATCAGACTATTTTTATTATAAAATTATTTTAGAAATTAAAACTTTTTAGAAAAAGATGATTTTATTGTTATTTTGAAAAAAAATTAAAATAAATTTTAATTTATTGTTATTAATTATTTTTAAAAAAAACTAGTTTAATCAAATGGAGTGTATAGTTAAAATATGTATTCTACATTTTTAAAAATAAAAATTTAACTTATAAAATTATCAAAATAAAAAAAGTTTTAGAATTATTAAAATATAAATTTTATTTAAAAAAATTAACTTAATAGTAATATAAGATAAGATAGAAATATTTTTGTAATAAACTTATAATGGTTCTAAAATGTAGTCATTTATATTTATTACCACTCTATCTAATTTATTTCAAATATATTATTAGTTTTTATATCTCTTTATAATGCATAGGTTGAAAGATAAAAGAGTTAAAAAATACTAGCAAAAATTCACTTCTTTCAAAATAATAAAATAAAACTCGTTATTAGTTCTTGCCTACGGCAAAAGGGACTATAGCGATCAGTATATGGTTGATCGTTAATTAATCAATTCTTTGACCAATAATTTTAGCGCCTTATGAAATTTTAACCAAACTTTCGAGTGGAAATTTGGCATCGCTCATATTTTAACTGAAGTTTCCAATTCGACCTCTTATTGGAAACTCCACATGTCCCAAGACAATTTTACATATCCAAAAAATTTTATCTAAAATATGAAAGGAAGGTACTCTGCATTATCAAATGAGATATTTTCAATGGAAATTTTATACCATATTTTCTAAATCTACTTTAAATCATTCATGCATATTCACACTCTTATCTAAAGTTTTAATAAATTTCATGTAACACAGACACTTCTTGCACTTCTGTTAAAATTGGCAATCAGGGAAAAACTTCATGTCGGTCATCTTATTCATGGCTGATAATATTTTTATTATGTTCCTCTCGTCAAGAGGTATAGGATTGATATAAATATCATCCGATTCTGATAAGTATTCATGGAGATATGAATTTATTTTGATTATGGAATTATTATCAAGCCGACCTACAACTCATGTAGGCTTAGAAGCCCAACAGTTGCATCTATTCAAACACCAACATTGTGTATAAATATAGGAGGAATTTTGCTCATTTGAACTCACTCTTCTCATAACATCTCTCTCTCTCTCTACTGCGCAGAAATGAGTCTCTTCTCTACTGCACAGAAATGGGTCTCCCTCTCACACATGTGAAGCCGGAAGCTGTTGAACCTGAAGCTGCAACTGTAGACACAAAGATTGACCTGCGTGGCCTAGAAGATCTCTTCTTTGGAACTGCATTGTAGGTTCAACTAAACCTCCTCTAAAAGCTACAACTTTTGGTGGTGGAATGAAGTCAATCTGACGAATGGTTTGCAAGATATCGAGTGCCCTAGTTTGAAGCCAGAAACTGCTGAAACTGAAGCTACAACTGCAGAAGTAAAGATTGACCTGTGTGGCTTAGAAGATCTCCTCATCTGAACTACACTGTAGGTTCATCTAAACCTCCTCTGGAAGGTGCAACTTTTGGTGGTGGAATGAAGTCAATCTGACGGTCGTTTTGTGAGATATCGTTTGCCCTAGTTTGATAAAGAAGCTACTAATATTGATGTTGCTGATCTAGGGTTTGCTACTACTGATATGAATCAGATTTATTGTACTATTTCTCTCCGATGAATTATAGAAGATAAAAGAAGATTTGATCAAAGGGTTTCCCCACACATTGTGGGGTTTGTCCCTGGCTAGCCACCACATCTTGTGTCTCTTGTCTTGGCTTGTTTTCTATCGATCGTTTAATGTTCTATCTACACTTTAATTTCAGTACAAGTGATTGCTAATCTGTGGAATATAATAAGAAAAAGAAGTAGACTATTATAAGCATAGAACATACCATAACTTAACATGGTATCGGAGCTGAGGTGAAGACAAAGCCCGAGCAAGAGTAAGAGAAATCATCGAAGAGAAGATTGGCAAGGCTATCCTAAAAGAACTGTGGGATCCTCAACTCTCTTTCTTGCCGAAGACAAGCTCTGTGAGAAAGCTAAATATCATGGATGGAAGATGTCCATCAATCTAACCCTTGAGAATCAAGGAGTGTTGGATCATGTGAGAGGTAATATTGTTGAGCTTCCATCAAATGCATCCGCTGCTGCCTAAAACAAATGGAAAAATGGAGAATTCAAAACAAAGAAGATCATCTAGGACTCTATCGACAAGCACTTGGTGGCCTACATCTCTGAATTGGACACCTCCAAGGAAGTCTATGATAGACTAGTGACTTTATTTAAAGTAAATGATGTAAATCAAGTTTTCTTTCTTAGAAATAAGTTGAAGGAAATTAAGAAGGGTAAAGATGAGAGTATGCAAGCATACTTCTTAAGAATCACCGAGATCAAGAACGATCTCCTATCTATTGGGCAGACTATTACAGACAGAGAAATGGCACTCACAACTCTTGGAGGATTACCATCCGAATGGTACGTGTTTAGGACTACTCTTCTGAACAATAATGTAATTCCTTGTTTCGAGGAATTAATGGCTAGATGCATTCAAGAAGAAACAAGGGAAGAAGAGCAAGAGATGCCCATGCCTAAAGGTCCTCCTGCTGACTTTTATTCTCATGCTAAGAAAATAAATAATTCCAGGACTAAATCAAAAGGAAAGGCTGGACCTAAGGGTGGAAGAAAAGGACGATGTTTCATGTGCAATAAAGCAGGTCACTATGCAAGGGAATGCCCTGATAGAAAGGAATCTCACTGTGACGATGATCAAAATCCCTCTGATGAAAATCAAAGGAATGACAAATTCAATAGCAAAGGTAAGAGGAGAATTGGGAATCGAGGAAGATGACAACTATTCAAGAAGGTTAGAAAGTCTAGGATGTATTAAATGCACCTAACCTCAAAAAGAACCTAGTGTCCATCTCGGAAATGGAAGACAAAGGCTACAAGGTAACCTTTAGCAATGGCAAGGTATGTATATGAAAAAATAATGTTAAAGATGCCTTTACTCTTGGGTCATTATATCAGGTTGATGGAAGTCTGCTAGCTGTCATGTCTTGTGACACATCTCTTCTATCTGAACGTTGGCATCAGAGGTTTTCCCCCCTTCATTATAAAGCTATACTCGGTGTAAAACAAATGGTGACAGGGATGCCCGAATCACAAGTAGAGAAAGAAGGTGTATGTCTGGGATGTGCGGAAGGAAACCTCAAAAGGGGACCGTTCCCCTCAAGCCAAAGCAAGACCTCCGATATATTACAGTTGGTTCACTCAGGCATATCTGAGGCTAGCTTTAAGAGGGAGACTACTACACCACATACTTCTAAGCAGAATGGTGTGGCGGGAAGGAAGAATCGTACGATTGTGGAAGCTGTCTCTGTCATGCTACATGATCAAATACTTCCACAGTTTCTATGGGCTGAAATTACAAACACCGTCATATATGCCCTCATCAGGCATTGGGTTCGAAGACTCCTGAAGAAAAGTTCACCAATAAGAAATTTGATGTTTCTCACTTTTAGAATTTTTGGAAGCCCTGTATATTTTCATGTACCGAAAGAGAAAAGAAATAAATTGGGTGCATCTGGAAAGAAGGGAATTTTCGTGGGCTATGGTGAAAATAATAAAGGCTATAGAATCTATGTAGCCGGTCAAAGGGAAGTCGTAATTAGTCATGATGTCACATTTGACGAAGATATGGCTCTTAGCAAGGTGAGCATTCTTCTGACTTTGAGGAGCTCTCAAGAAGCCGACACCAGGGAACTGAAAGAAAAGAATGATGAATCAATGCTTGATGTAGAAGAACACATGGATCCGATTAATCCTCCTCCACATGAGCCTCCCTTTTCTAGGAAGAGGCCTCCATGGCTTAGGGGGCTACTTGATGATGCTGAAGGACATGCTATACCCCAAGGAACCTTTCATGAAAGTAAGAAACCTAATAGGTATCAGGGATACCTGAGCATCAAGAGCACGATCATACAAAATAAGCCTTCATCATTCTCAGACAATGTCAAGCATCAAGTATGGAAGGATGTTATGACAGAAGAATATGAGTCTATCATGAAGAATGATGTCTGGGAAGTAGTTCCCAGACCCCAGGACAAGACAGTTGTTACTTCCAAATGGCTTTACAAGATAAAGCATGCAACAGATGGAACTACAGAAAAGTATAAGGCTCATTTTGTTACCTGTGGTTTCTCCTAGAAGGAAGGTATAGACTATGATGTGATATTTGCACCTGTTGCCAGATATACAACCATCCGCTCGATCATAGCCCTTGCCACTTCACAAGGATGGAACCTACATCAAATGGATGTCAAGACTGTGTTCTTACACAACTCGATCAAAGAAGAGGTCTACATGGATCAACCCGAAGGATTTGAAATTTATGATCGAAAATCTCATGTATGTAGGTTGAAGAAGGCTCTCTATGGGCTGAAGCAAGCACCCCGAGCATGGTATGAGAGGATCGACATCTACTTGATGAAGCTAGGATTCACTAGGAGTGAAGCCAATCCTAACCTTTACTTTAAGGTTGAAGATGACAAGCCTCTCATACTAGTGTTGTATGTGGATGACCTCTTTCTAACATGTGTAGACCCTCTCATTCACAAATGTAAGAGGGAGTTGGCTTCTGAATTTGAAATGAAGGACCAAGGACTTGAAGTATGGCAAAAGCCAAGGGAAATTTTCCTATCTCAAGGAAAGTATGTGGTAGAGATATTGGAAAGATTTGGTATGATGGACTGCAAGCCTGTGACTACCTCGAGGATCTTAACTTTCAGAAGTTATATGGTAGTGATGTCTAACTAGATTTGGGAAATTCCTCCGAGTTTCAAAAACTCATTCACGTTGATGTTCTTGGTGAACCTTCGTCCAAACATATGTTTTGCAGTTAGCATTGTGAGCTCATATTTGGTTGAGCCTCACTGCATTGACGCAAAGAATCTTCTAAGATATCTTCATGGCACAATTACTAATGAAATTAGATACACTACCAGAAATATGAAACTGCATGATTATTCGAATGTTGATTAGGCAGGTAGTGTGGAGGATCACTGGAGCACTTTTTCTCACTGTTGTTTCTCTTTGGATTCTACTTCAATATAATGGATGAGCAGGAAGCAGAATTCAGTCCCCATAAGTAGCACCGAGATCAGATACATATCTACCAGTATGATCTCGTATGAAGCTACCTGGTTGGGGAAGCTCTTCAGTGAGTTGTTTGAAAACATACCATTGTGATTCTCTGTAACAACCAGAGG
Source organism: Pinus tabuliformis (assembly GCA_031772625.1). NCBI lineage: Eukaryota > Viridiplantae > Streptophyta > Pinopsida > Pinales > Pinaceae > Pinus > Pinus tabuliformis. Next base: position 448,375,045 of record CM062819.1, read on the forward strand.
TGGGATTCGATTATTAAGTAATTCTCTATTCGTTGATTGCTCCAATAGATAGACATCATCTGGGATATGGTAAGTCGATGAACAAGGAGGCTCCATCGCATTAAGATGATGTACGGGTCGATACACCTTGTCAAAACCCCGAGAAAAGATCTAATCTGTGATTTTCCCAAACGACTTGGAGTCATCAAGAAACCCTTGTACAAGGGTCCTACATATTGCATACATTGAGCTTTGGGAGCCCTGAGGGCTTGCGGTTCTTACTGGAACAACGTATGACCACAGGGTGACTCACCCTCCCCTGGTGGTTGTTATAGACATTTTTGGGCACTGCAACCCCAAGCATAAATGTCCATAAACTAAGGGATCCTAAGTCCCTAAAGGTGTTGTTCCAACCCCTAAAAGAATAAGGTCAACTAATTACAGCTTCTCCCAGAAGTTCTCCATGAAAAGCCACTCAGAACTGGTCAAAACTGGACCATTTCACCTGCTCCATAGGCAAAGTGCATTGCATCCTACCTAAATACACATAGTAGGTGCGTTGCATGTCCAAAATCCCTTCTATGGGGTGCGATAGGTGAGAAGGGACAAATGGCAGGGTCAATCCGCGAGGTGGAAAAGCATGGAATGTTCTAGAAACTTCTCATGTGACACTTGCCTCTCTGAATTCGACCAGGAATGAGTAAGAGATCATCAATATCCAAGTGGAATCAAGAACTATCATAGGGGAGACACTAATCAAATCTCAAAAGCTGACTCACCTCCCTTGCAGACATCTATATATGGATCCCTCATCCCAGAGATCCAGAGGCTGGAATTTTGTATCTTGTAAGGAAGTGCTGCCGGTTTATTGGTGCAAAATCATAGTGTTGGGTGATCTAAGCTTTTTATGAGGTGAAGAAGGGCTTCTTGCTGAGAGGATGATGCTAGGTCAGAACAATTGGTTGTAATTCTCTTGTCTCTTTCTTGATTATCAATAAAGCTATTCAAGTTTTCCTCCATACTCTTGTACGATTTATGTTTTATGCATTTGTATGATTAATATACATCTGATCCTATATTGCTTATGATAATAGATCTATGTTCTCCTATAGTGTTATGCTACTTTGATTCTACAAGTACTCTGTGAACCTGGGTATACAAGAAAGCAAGTAGCAAAGCACTATCAGAAGAGAGAGGAATCGAGCAAGGAACCAAGCGCTCTCCTTTATTCTTCTCTCATCTATCTTTCATAAAGGAAAACAGAAGCAGTTTTACTTTGTTTGTTTCTAAGTTAGCTACCAGCCTTAGTGGAATTAGCAGTTCTGCATAGACACTATTCTCGGTAACAAAATGGCGACTCCGCTGGGGAGCGAGTAGATTGTTTATTCATCTACATTTGTTTACTTTATGAACTTACAGACGGAGCCTGAAGTCAAGCCAGCTAGCCTTCAAACTGCATTTGCTATTCAAGTGCAAAGTAGATCAGCACTACTTCAGTCAATCTCCGAGTTTTGTTTATGAATTAAACAATTGATTTACAAGCTCTCTAATTGCCCTTATGGTGGCTCTGGTAACCTCCTTAGATATACCCCTGTGATTGATTTACTGATTACCACTTGCTCGGTCAAAATACCAGAATTGAACTGCAAACTATGACCCAAAACCCAATCAAAGTCTCGTCCCTGGTCCAGCGCACTGTCTGTTCTGTGAACCTCCAATTCAGCACACTTCCCGAGTGTAGTAGGTGCGTTGCGTTTCAGTTTCACTGTGTTATAGGTGCGCTGATCAGACAAGGCCTTGTTCCTAAATTTTGGTTTCTGTGTTCACTCTTTTAAGATCTATTCAGGGGTTTTGCTGCCCGTATTCAGTACACCTCTGTTTTAAACCCCTTTCCTTGCTGATATTCTGCTTCCATTGTGCAAAGAACTATAAATATTTTTATATATTTTTTGAGTCATTTTCAGTTCTCCTTTACAAAGAAGTAGCGTAATTGTACTGTCGTTTCTTAATTTGAAAGTGTCGCAAGTGTCGTTTTCAGTCATATAAGAGAATAAGATTGTTCTTGATAGTTGATTACACTGTTACTCTTGTCTTTGATCTGAATTAGTAGTTTTTCTAGTGTCGAAAGCAAGTTTTCAATTCCGAATCACGAAGTGTTGTCATTCTCCTCATTTTGTTTTGAAAAGAAACTTGTTAGTAATTGTCTCTTTGAAAAATAATTCAGATTTGCGCATTAGTTTTCTTTTTATCATTTACACATTAAGAAGGCTGAAAACAAGTACATGCATGTGCATTTGCATTTAGACTGTTTGTTGGTTTGATTTAGGACAGTGCATATAGTGTGTGCACTATGCTCTTTGTTGAAAGAATTCCATCTCTCTTTCCTTAGTAGCTAGGATTTTCATTGCACAACGAAGATAAAACGATTGTTTGTCATCTTAGATTGCATTTTAGGAATTGTACATCTACATCACGCAGTGAACCTGAAAGGCAAATTTCTTAAGCAAGATCAACTATAAAATAAATTTAATGAATCTAACAACGCTTTGGAACCTAACGCACAACATCTAGAAGTCTAGGCTAGAGACGTATTCTGGTGTCGTAAAGCCTGGTAACTTTTGGTTTCATTGTTGGTTCGGTGATTCTTCCACTTTGAGATGATAAGTACCAGTACGGACTTGAGCTCCCACGTACCGTCGAGTATATTTTTGGAGACCATAATAGGCTTCATGCTTTATCCATAGGAATCCGTGTCTACCACCCTATCGATCACAATGCACTGAACACAACATTCGGGAAGATTGACTGTCGTACCGTAAAAAGTATTCTGCAGTTTTGCGATTGGTTTGGTAATCCCTCTGTCTAGATTTCCAGAGCAATCCCTTTCATTCCTTTTCAGACTACTTAACGGAAAAGGTCCATCTGAGCACTTGTCAATTCAGGCTCATTAAAAATCAAAGGTGACTAGAGTCATATTTTGTTTTTTCTCGACTCTTAAAAATTGAAAGAACAAGTTGTGTCAAAGCGTCTAAAACTCATCTAATTCAGAAACATACTTCCCCTTGATTTTTATTTGATCGAGTAATCCACAATCGTAGAAGAAAGTCAATTGAAACCCCATCGTTCGCGGAGGCTTACGAGTCAACTGTCTTTGTCTTTGGAATCGGAACTATTATGGACAAAGAGAAGTTGTTTAACCGGTTCCAAATCTCCTTGTAAAGTTAGAACAAGTGTTAAGACACCATCAGAGACTCCGGTTACTCCAAACATTTCTGATATCCCTGCCTTTACAGAAGAAGTTCAGCAGCCACCGAAGGACATTAGCACTGATCCTAGTCTGAGGGTAAACACTTGTATTAATGAACCAGTTCCATCTATAGCTGATTTAGAAGGTGTTCTTCAAGGATAATTTTAGGGGCGAATGTTCGCCCTTTGGCGAAATTAAGGGGTTTTAAATTTTTAGTGGGCGAATATTTTGTATCATAGTACATTTTTACAAATCACCTCAAATAGCCCACCTTATTTTAAGGGAGAGGGTAAAAAAGGTAAATTTAGCCCTTGAAATTAGGACTTACAACCTTCCATTCGCCCATTTTCAAGAATAGGTTTTATTTAAGTGAATCCATTCGCCCATTTTCAAGAATAGGTTTTATTTAAGTGAATCCTATGGGCCAAATACCATATTTATAAAGGAAGTATGGTAAATTAATAAAAATATAAATAAATGAGAGGTATGGTAAATAAATAAAACATTTTTTATATTTACTCCATAAGTCACCTTATATACATGTAAGAGTGTAAACAAATAAAAATATAAGTAAAGTGGAGGTATGGTTAATAAATAAAACATCTTTTTATACTTACTGAAAAAGTATGGTAAATAAATAAAAATATAAATAAACTAGACGTATCGTAAATAAATAAAACCTCTTTTTATATTTATTCCATAAACCTCGTTCTATTTAGAAGGCTCAAGAAAGAGGTTTTATTTAAGTAAATCCTATGGGCCAAATACCATATTTGTAAAAGAGGTATGGTAAATTAATATAAATAAATAAAACCTCTTTTTATATTTAGTCCATAAACCTGGTTCTATTTAGAAGGTTCAAGAAAGAGGTTTTATTTAAGTAAATCCTATGGGCCAAATACCATATTTGTAAAAGAGGTATGGTAAATTAATAAAAATATAAATAAACGAGAGGTATGGTAAACAAATAAAACATTTTTTTATATTTACTCCATAAGTCACCTTATATTTACGAACACTCAAAAAATGGGTTATATTTAGGTGAAACCTATGGCCAAAATACTATGGGACAAATACCATGGACTAGATTGTTATTAATACCATGCAAAAAAACATTATTAACCCTAATATTAGAATTAATAAAAATAAAAATGGCACATGGTATTGACCCATGGTATTCACCAAAATGGCACATGGTATTGACCCATGGTATTCACCTAGAATGTAGCCTATTTAAATGGGGGAATTAAACCAGCATGTAGCCTATGCTACGATTCACTAGGACTTTACAAAATTTTATTATTTAGTGAAAGACTCACCAAGATCTTACAAGATTTTATAATTGAGTAAAATATTCGCCATGCCTGGTGAGAGATTCGCCAAAAAATTATATATACATATTATATTATTGATAAAATCGCCTTCCATTTTTCCTATATACCATGGAGATTCGCCCATTTATTATATTTATAAATTTAGGGGGGGTTCTTAAAATTTTCCCTGGTGTTCTTCCCTAAACATCTGTCGTTGCAGATTCTATACCTTCTTCGGCACCAGAAATATTTTACAGACCTGACGGTCTACCTCTTCCACCTGGTCTGATTGCTATAGAAGAGATTGTAGAGGATCCTCCATCTAGTACTCCATCGAAATTTGGATTCGGTATCACTCTGTATCGTTCTTCATCATAAATTAGTCTATCGCCATCGGGAGCTCCTATAGAATCGCTAGGAAATCTTTTGGATAGACTAGAAATGTCTGAACAACCGTCGACATCCAGGACTGTGTCATTCGACAAATCGATAGCAGAACTTCCTGTTGTCACTCCAACGATGTTCGTTGGTATACCATCTGTCCCAACTAGCTCTCAATCGCTAGAAGGGGCCCACTCAGGGGCTATTTCGACAGTATGGTCAGTTCCTGTTTTTTCATCCGGAATAGTATCCAGAAACTCTTATGTTGAGTCTCAACAAATTGATCCTTCAAGGTGTCAATTTGGGCAGTCCGGTCCTCAAGGGCAAACAATTCCTTTAAGTACCTGATTACCGTCGTATGGGGGGCAATATACCCTTTCATTCTCTCCTCCGGGAGGACAACCATACGGGAGTTCACAACAAAATTAAGGTTATGCTGGAATTACATCTAGTGGTTGGGTGCCGATACTATCTCAACAACCAACAGTTGTATATTCAATGCAACAATGTTTACCTATGTCAAATATACCAACTACGCCAGCTATTGTGACGGTGTCGCAAGTACAAGCGCTGCCTGTTGTATGCCAACCTCAGGTTTCTCAGGTTGAAATGCAACAGCCTCTTGACCCTGTGACTCAACCACAATCGCCGACTAGTGGAATGACACAGGCCAAAACATGTACAATTACCCCTCATCTTGGTCAAACAGTTAGTATCGGGCAACAACACATGGCTTCACAACCATGGTTGGTGCAATATCAACAACCGCAATTCCAACAAGTATACAAAGGATCTGAGCAACAAATCTTTGCCAATAGTGGGCAATCGTATATTCAAAACAGTCAGAATCAACCATTCTATAATGGTTATGCCCATCAACCTTGCCAAAGTTACCAGCATCAAATGCAATATGCTGGTATGCAGAGACCAACTGATCAGGCGATTCCATCTTATCCTGGGTATGCTTCGCCTAACCTAAATCAACAGTTACCCTTCGTGGCGACTTTAGAGTTACCGGATCTAAATCAGTTAACAAACGATCCAATTGCCTACGCCCCTTGGTGGCCAGCGATTCCGCATAAACTTCCGTCAGATATTCCTAAATTTAATGGCAATCCGGGTGAAGATCCGTCGAATCATGTGATGACCTTTCATCTGTGGTGTTCATCAAACACCCTAAATGATGATTCGATTAGGCTTCACCTTTTTCAGAGGACGTTAACTGGTCTGGAAGCAAAATGGTATATCGAATTGCCCAGAGCTTCGTTTGACAACTTCAGTATCCTAGCCACAACCTTTCTAACCCATTTTCAGTTACCGATAAGGTACGAAACGAGAATAGAGCTTCTTACCAATTTCAAGCAAACAACGACCACTCACATATCTGATCATATTCATGAGTGGTGAAATCATCGTAGAATGGTAAAAATATATGTTTCTGATTAGTTTTTAGCTGAATGGTTTATTAAGTAATTATTGCCTTCCATCACAGAAGATGTGGCAAAAGGAGGAGTCGTCACCGAAGAGCAAGTTATCTCTCGTGCGCAATATTTAGACTTGATTTACACTCAGTCAGGCACGCTCTACGATAAAATACCTGATGCTCCCAGACCAGAATTTTCAGTCGCCCCTCCTCCTAAATCAAATAATGACTCTCATGCCGGCGATGTCGTGATTGGCGCGACAGACACGAAATCGACAAAGGCTACATATAAAAAGGCCCGTAATATTTCTATTAAAATGCAAAAGAAGAACTTCTCGCCTCAGAAGTAAATGTCATCTCGACTGATAAAGGCAAAGAAACAAAACAACCAGGAGGTAAGAACAAAAACAAAGGGAAGAAGAAGAAACAGGAGGAATCATCACCTGAAAAATCTTCTGAAAACCATACTGGAAATAGGAAATGAAAGAATCCATGCTTTATATGCGATGAGGATCATTGGACATCATATTGTCCACACAGAACTGAGCTTAGAAAATTCTTCAAAAAATTCAAAAACCTCAGCAGTATTAACTGATCCGTTTCCGAATCCAGGAACAAATCTGGTTGACAGTGAAAATGCTTCCCCGTCTCAAGTGCTGATGTTTTCGATTTCCAAACAGCAAAATGATGCATTGATATCGACAAGGAACAAAGATTATGAGAATCCACAGCTGTCGAAGAACAAGGATAAAGATCAACCTAGTAGTTCGACAACAACTTCGAGAGAAGTTGCGTCGCCCATCATTCCTGAGCTAACAATAAAACCGCCAAAGGGAGTAGTACATAAGTCGACATTTAATCCTCATGCCGGAGCAGCACAACATTATAATATAGTGTAAGATCTAGCCCAATCACCATCCGCTATGTCGACATTCGAGGTACTGCAAAATTACCCATCCCAAAAGCAGGCTTTATTATTAGCTATCGGGGGGATAGACCCAAAGGATTCTAATATTGTGTCCTTTAACCATAAAGGATACGATCCTCAGTTACTAGCTCAACTAGCTTTCCTCGTTCAAGTGAAATCCCTCAACAAAACTGTTCCATCGGATAATTATTGATGAGGGGGAATCTACATGTATTATGTCGATGAGTTGCTAGAAAACTTTAGGATCTCCAACCTTGTCACGATCTTCGACAACATTAAAAGCATTCAACGGACGAACGTATACCCCGTATGGTATTCTAAGTAACTTGCAAGTTGAACTAGGGGGAAAATAGTAGAAATAGATGTCGAAGTGATCGACGGAAGCCTCGATTACAACATCCTACTGGGAAGAACATGGATATATGCTATGGCTGCTGTTGTGTCGACCTATTTTAGGAAGATTGCATTTCCCTTTCAAGGAGGGATTACAATTGTTGTTCAACAAACTTTCCTCCCCAATGGTTCCCAAGTTACAGGAAGCATTCCGATGATCCATGGAAGCCCTCATTCGCTTCAAAATATCGGAGTAGGCCTACAAAAAGAGCCTATATTAATGGGGACTTTTTCCCTTCCGCCTCCAATCAATCTGGCAGAAGTAGCATCATTAGGAACCTGCAATATGATATCTTTGATTGAAAAGATCTCAGAAAATGATATAAACATGGATCATATGCAGGTCTTGCCTCCAAGCCCAATAGAAATATTGTAGCAATCAATGTTTCTAGCATGGGAGGCAAACCCAAATCAACGCTCATCAAGCGTTTGGATAGATAGGTCTAAGGAAAATGGCACCTCTTCAGATCCTTGGTCACAACTGCATTACACCAACGAAGGAATTGTTCAATCAATGGTAATTGAAGGGGTGCCATGGGAAGATTACCACCACCGTTCCCATCTTCTGGATTGCAAAGAAGATACTCCTGATGACCTACATCATCCTTTAGTTTTTGATTTCCTATCAAATACTATAAACACGGTGGATTCCGAGCGAAACTTGTCCAATATTGAAGAGACTATCGCCATAAATATCTTGACCAAAACAGATGTTGTAGAGAATATTTATGTTGGAAAATGTTGTTCTCCTTTAGAACTGGAAATATATAACGCTCTTTTTTGCGAATTCAGAGATTTCTTTGCTTGCTCATATGATGAAATGTCAGGCATTGACTCGAGTATAGTCGAACACGAAATCAAGATGTATCTAAATGTCAAACCAGTACGACAACGGCTATGGCAAGTGCACCCCAAGAAAGCCGTTGTCGTCAAGGCAGAAGTTGAAAATCTTCTCCATGCTAGTTTCATTTACCCAGTTCCTCTAATCGATTGGGTATCGAACATTTTTCCTGTTATGAGAAAACAAGGAACGATTAGAGTGTGCGTCGATTATAGGGATGTAAATCAAACTTGTCCAAAAAAAACTATCCTACACCCTTTATTGACCAGATAATTGATGAATGCACCGGATGTGAAATCTTTTCATTTATGGATGGATTCTCCGGCTATAATCAAATAAATATCCACCCACAGGACCAGTCAAAGACTGCATTTATTTGTCCGTGGGGCACATTCGCATATCGCAAATTACCCTTTGGTTTAAAGAACGCAAGGGCCAAATTTCAGAGGGCAATGAATTATGCCTTCCATGACATCAAAAACATCATTCAACCATATCTCAATGACCTTCCGGCTCATTCGCGAAAGCGGACTGATCATCCGCAGCATTTAAGAGCGATATTTCTATGTTGCCGACACTACAAGATATGACTCAATCCACACAAATGTGTGTTCTGTGTCAGTTCTGGTCGTTTACTTGGCTTTGTAGTCTCAAAGGACGGGATTCGTCTCGACCCATGTAAGGTTCAGGCAATCATAAATTTTCCTCCACCTTCGAATTTGCTTCAGATTCAGAAACTCCAAGGGAAAGCGAACTTTCTGAGGAGGTTCATTCCAACTTACGCCAAACTTGCTAAAGGTTATACACGTCTATTGAAAAAGGAAGTGCCCTTCATCTGGGATCAGGTCGCGCAAGCTTCCTTTTATGCTTTAAAAGACTCCCTAATGAAAGCATCATTAATGTACACTCCTGATTATCAAAAAGACTTTAACTTGTATCTGGCTGCAGCGGATACAACCATCGCAATGGTTTTAGCTCAAGAAGACAACGGAATTGAACATCCTATATATTATTTAAGTAGGAACTTAAATGATATAGAAAGCAAATATTCTTATGTTGAAAAGCTAGCGCTTGCAGCTGTTCAAGCGATACAGAGATTTCGACATTATGTCCTCTTCCGAAAAACTACCATTCTGTCAGATTGCAACCCCATGACTTATATATTGTCGCGACAGTTGCTGGCGGGAAAATATTCAAAATGGATAGCAATTCTACAAGAGTTTGATCTGGAATTTGTAAAATCCAAGTCAAAGAAAGCACTGGTTTTTGCAAAATTATTATGCAATCTCCCATCCTCGTCCAACGATGAAACATCCGAAGAAACAATCGTGGATGAATCTTTGTTTCTGATATCTTCAAGCAATCCGTGGTATGGAGATATAATCATCTATCTCCAAACCAAAAAATATAGGCCTAATACCTCCCGCTCCAAACAAAAATGTATTCGATACCAATCAAAAGACTACATGATCGTCAGTGACACACTTTACCGTCGTGGTGTCGATACAATTATAAGAAGGTGCCTCACCCATGAGGAATCCAAAAAAGTCCTGAATGATTGCCATTCAGGCGCGTGTGGGGGGCATCAATTTGGTTACACTACGTCGCAAAAAAAATTTACAAGCAGGATACCTTTGGCCAACAATGTTCAAAGATTGCATAACCACAGTCAGAATTTGCCATGCCTGTCAAATTTTTGATAGCAAAACTAGAAGACCACCCGCACCTCTGCAGCCAATAGTTGCTGTAGGGCCATTTGCCAAATGGGGCATTGATTTCATGACATGTAACCCCACCTCAACCGGGGGGCATGGGTATATCATAGTCGTAGTGGACTATTTTACCAAATGGGCTAAGGCGATGCCTACATTAGATAACACTGGTGAAACAGCTACCCTTTTCTTTTTCAATCATGTAGTCACCAGATTCGGCGTTCCGCAGGCTATAGTCACAGATCATGGATCGGATTTTCACAATCACATGATGGCCGAATTAGCTGTCAAATTGGGGTTGTCTCACAACAGCTCTACTCCATACTACTCGCAGGCCAACGGAAAAGTTGAAGCAATCAACAAAGTCCTGAATCGCATGCTACAATGGATGATTGGAGTCCACAAAAGGAGTTGACACCTGATCCTGTACTCAGCCTTGTGGGCATACCGAACATCGGTAATAAATGCAACCGGGTTTACACCTTTCCAACTTGTGTATGGCCTAGAAGCAATCTTACCAGTTCAGTGTGAAATCTCGTCCCTCAAACTTACAATTGACCTTCTCCTCGGAACTTCAGAAGAAGAGGCTCGTTTCTTGGAACTAATCCAATTGGATGAAACCCATCAAGATGCCGCTTTGGGTAACGAAGCAGTTCAACAAGAATGTCAAACCCCGTGTCTTCTTAGAAGGCAACTTGGTCTTGCTTTATGACCAAGAATCCGATAAATTGGGAGCAAGTAAGTTCAAGTCTTTATGGATGGGCCCCTATATTGTTAAGCGAGTGTTAGAAAAAGGAGCCTATGAGTTAATGGATTATGACGAGATTCCACTGGCACAACCTCATAACGGGTTTTACCTTAAGCGTTACTATGCATGATTCAGTGTGGTAACCTAGATGCTTTTGTTACATTTTTTTCTTTGCTAAGGGTAATCGTTTTAGTCAAGTAAATCCACTTTTTAAATTTGTCGTAGATGTTGAACCTATTGGAATCTTTTGTTGGATATACCGACAGAGCAAGTCGTAGTCCGCGGAACCTAGCTTCTGCGGTCTGGGCCATTTTTGATCCAAGCGACGAGTTAGTAAGTTTCAGAGGGGTATATATTGGTCGATCAACGAATAATATCACTGAATATAGCGCGTTGATAGAACTTCTCTCTGATGCCATCACACATGGCATACGCCGACTGGTTGTCAGGCTAGACTCGCAGCTCATCATACTACTGTTGGGTTGTGTTATATTCTTTCCACGACTAACCTACGTAGTTAAACGAGGGGTTGGGGCGGTAGCCCCCCTTCGTTGCGCCAATTGTGCAGCGGGGGGGTCACAGGGGGGGCAGCCCTCCCTGTCCGGGGGGTTTGAGGGGGGCGGGTAGCCCCCCTCTACAAGGTCCGGGGCAGCGGCCCGGGAAATTTTTTTTTGGACCCTATATTAGGTTGGGCGAACCTACCTATGGTTTTGTGCATGGTTTTCGCACATGGTATTGGACGCGATGGTTTTTTCGGTCCATGGTATTAGATGCTTCGGCATGTATAAATATGTATTGTAACATTGAAAGGAACATAATGAAAAATCAAGCTGGTAGTCCCGGTTTTGGGATTTAGGGAAAAATCTCTGTGCATATGTGTTTTATGGGTTATGCTCTCGCATTGTTTATTTTCTTTGTTTAAGAATTCGTATGCAGGTAATTTCTGTACAGGGTTAAAACCTACATTTGGTATCAGAGCTGTTTTGGGTTCAAGGGGATGCCTTTGTTACTGAGGGGTTTCGCTCGGGCCTGTGGTAGACCCTGTTCAGTGGGAGATCTGCGAGATCGATTCTGGTGGTGAAAGAAGATGGCGAGCAGTGGAAAGATCGAGATTGAGAAGTTCAATGGTCAGAGTTTTGAGTTGTGGAAACTCAAGATGGAGGATCTGTTGGTCGATAAAGATCAGTGGATCGCGGTAGATCCGGGTACTAAACCATCGGGAGTGACCGATGAAGAATGGAAGAAATTGGATCGGAAGGCAAAGAGCACAATATGATTGTGTGTCTCAAATTCAGTATTGCTGGATGTATCAGGGGAAGCTATGGCAAAGGCTTTGTGGGTCAAGTTAGGGACTTTGTACCAATCTAAGTCTCTGGTGAATAAACTGTTCCTGCGGAAAAAGCTGTATAACCTGAGGATGAAAGATGGAGACTCGGTGACAGAGCATCTGAATGCATTTAATACTGTGGTAAGTCAATTATTATCTGTTGATATTAAAATTTTAGATGAAGATAAGTGCATCAATCTATTGTGTTCTCTACCAGATTCGTGGGATAGTCTAGTTATTGTAATAGGTAGCAATGCAACTGCTTTGCAGTTTGATGAAATAGTCTCAGCCTTGCTGACGGAGGAGATGAGATGGAAGAATATGGAAAACCAGAATGGTGATGCCTTGTCTGTACGAGGACGGTCCCAGAACAGAAACAAAAATAAGTCATCGAGTGGGAGATCTAAATCTAGAGGGAGATCTAAATCTCCAGGAAAACCTACAAAGGTGGTGTGCTGGAAATGCGGAAAGGAAGGGCACTTCAGAAGGGATTGTAAATCTAAAGCTCCTGATAAAGGAAAGGGATCTGATGATGCTCCTTCTGCAGAGGCGTAAACCACCTCAGATGAAGGTGGGGATGTGTACTTGGCTTCTTCAAGTACACATGTAGATCATGAGGCATGGTTGATTGACTCAGGTGCATCCTTTCACTTCACTCCCCATAGAGAGTGGTTCTGCGAGTATGAGAAATACGATGGTGGTGATGTCTTCTTAGGAGATGATAGGAAGGCTAGAATCATTGGTCGGGGAAAAGTAAAGTTGAAGCTGTAAGGTGGAAGGGTTAGAACACTTCCGGGTGTTCTACATATTCCTGCATTGGCCAGAAATCTGATTTCTGTAAGCAAGTTGGATGATGGAGGTGTAAAGACGGTGTTCGAGAAAGATACCTGCAAGATGGTTTGAGGAGCACTGATATTGATGCGGGGAGTTCGGATTGGAACTCTGTACAAGCTGCAAGGTAGCACTGTTATTGATGGGTGCAATAGTTCTATGGTTCCTGAAAATGGAGTAGAAAATCTAGTGGTCTCTGGAGAGAAGACCATGTTGTGGCATCAAAGGCTTGGACATATTGGAGAGAAGGGCCTTCGAATACTTCATGGTAAAGGTATGGTAGAAGGTATGAATGATAGCTCTCTGGATTTTGATTTCTGTGAAAATTGTGTGTATGGGAAGCAGAATCGAGTGAGTTTCCCCTCTGGTGGTAAGAGGACGAAACAAATATTAGAGCTTGTGCATAGTGATGTGTTTGGACCTATGAAGGTTCCATCACTGGGTAAGTCTGTGTACTATGTATCATTCATAGATGACTTCTCAAGGAATACATGGATATATTTCCTTAAGAAGAAATCTGAAGTCTTTGACAGGTTTAAAGAATTTAAGGCTCTGGTGGAAAATCAGACAGAGAAGAAGATAAAGGTGCTGAGGACAGATAATGGTGGAGAATTTTGCAGCAAGGAATTTGAAGAATTTTGTAAGAAGTGTGGTATAGCACGGCAGAAGACTACTCCATATACACCTCAACAAAATGGAGTCGCAGAAAGAATGAACAAGACGTTGATGGAAAGGGCAAGAAGCATGCTCAGTGGTGCCGGGTTAGGACAGGAATTCTGGGCAGAGGCGGTGGATACTGCACGTTACCTGATCAACAGATCACCCTCATCAGCGTTGGAGGATAAGACTCCACAAGAAGTATGGACTGGTAAGAAACCCTCTCTTTCACATCTGAGGGTATTTGGATGTGATGCATATGTACATGTTCCAAAGGAGAAATGAACCAAGTTGGATAGTAAATCTGAAAAGTGCATCTTTATTGGGTATAAGGATGGTTTAAAGGGTTATAAGCTTTGGAACCCAGTCACACGGAAGGTTGTGTACAACCGAGATGTGGTGTTCAGAGAGGTAAAAGATGTTATTCAACATGAAGTCCAACCAAAGGAACCTGAGAAGATAGAGTTTGAGCCAAAGGAGGAAGAATCAGACTCTGTAGCAGAGGAGGAATCAGAAGATGAAGAGCCACAAACTCCGGATGTGAGAAGATCAGGTCGAGAAAGAAGGCAGCCAGAAAGGTATAGTCCATCTGGTTTCAGTTCAAATTTTGCTTTGTTTGTTACTGATGATGATCCCAGAACTGTGAAGGAAGCAGTGGATTTAGAGGATGGAAAACTCTGGAAAGAGGCCATGGTTGATGAAATGGCATCTTTGCACAAAAATGAGGCTTGGGATCTGGTAGAGTTGCCAGCTGGAAGGAAACCCATTGGCAGCAAATGGGTGTTCAAGAAGAAGACTAATGCAGAAGGAAAGGTGGAGAAATACAAAGCTCGGTTGGTAGCAAAAGGTTATTCCCAGGTGCCGGGAATTGATTTTGGTGATATTTTTTCTCCTGTTGCCAAGGTAGCTTCTATTAGATTACTTTTATCTGTTGTTGCTGCTTTTGATTTTGAGGTAGAACAGATGGATGTGAAGACAACATTTCTTCACAGGGATTTGGAAGAGGAAATCTACATGAGGCAACCTGAAGGCTTTGCGGTGAAGGGTAAGAAAGAACTGGTATGCAAGTTAAAGAAGTCTCTGTATGGGTTAAAGCAGTCACCAAGGATGTGGTATCAGAAATTTGATACATTTATACGGGGACTTGGCTTCACCAGAAGCAAAGCAGATCATTGTGTGTATTTTAAATTAATTGGTGATCGTGTTATTTATCTGGTCTTGTATGTGGATGATATGTTGCTGGTTGGAAATGACAAAGAAATTATCCAGGATTTGAAGACCCAATTGTCCTCCAAATTTGACATGAAAGATCTTGGTGCTGCAAACTATATTTTGGGCATGGAAATTAAAAGAGATTGGGTAAAGAGGAAGCTCTGGTTAAACCAGGGGAAGTATGTCGAGACAATACTGCAGAGGTTTAATATGCAGGATAGTAAACCGGTGAAGGTTCCTATTCCTATAGGTGTGAGGTTATCTGCTGAACAGTGTCCCAAGACACAAGAAGAGGAAGAGGACATGTCCCGTGTTCCATATGCAAGTGCAGTTGGTAGCCTGATGTATGCAATGGTCTGTACTAGACCAGACATTGCACATGCAATGGGAGTATTAAGCAGCTTTATGTCAAAACCTGGGAAGGAGCACTGGACAGCAGTGAAGCGGCTTTTCAGGTATTTGCGTGGCACTAGTGATTATGGTTTATGCTACCAAGGAAGACCAGGATTGGACAGAGTGTTAGATATTCATGGTTTTGTTGATGCAGACTGGGCTGGAGATCTGGATCAGAGAAGATCTACAAGTGGGTATGTGTTTAACCTATTTGGAGGTGTAGTCAGTTGGATGAGTAAGAAACAATCTGTAGTGGCACTATCAACTATAGAGGCAGAATACATGGCAGCCACTCATGCAAGCAAGGAAGCAGTTTGGTTGCAGAGATTGTGTTCAAGTATGGGGTTAGTACAGGGAGTTATAAGAATAGACTGTGACAGCCAAAGTGCAATTTTCTTGGCAAAGAACCCTGCTTATCATTCAAAGACCAAGCACATTGATGTTCAGTATCACTTTGTGAGGGATATGATAGAAGACAAAAAGGTGTTGCTGGTAAAGGTGGACACTTTGAAGAATACTGCAGATGCATTGACAAAATCTGTGAGCTCTGAGAAATTCTCTTGGTGTAGAGAAACAATGGGTGTTTCAGGGCTGGAAAAATGACTAAGCTCTCCTGTGGCCCCCTGTGGAAAGAAAACAACAAGTGGGAGATTGTTGGGTTGTGTTATATTCTTTCCACGACTAACG
The DNA here is from genome assembly GCA_031772625.1 of Pinus tabuliformis. NCBI lineage: Eukaryota > Viridiplantae > Streptophyta > Pinopsida > Pinales > Pinaceae > Pinus > Pinus tabuliformis. The sequence goes on from CM062819.1 coordinate 448,391,117, forward strand.
GGGGTTAGAGGGGGGCGGAAGCCCCCCTTCGTTGCGCCGATTGCGCAGCGGGGGGGTCACGGGGGGGCGGCAGCCCCCCCTGTCCGTGGGGTTTGAGGGGGGCGGGTAGCCCCCCTCTACGGGGTCCGGGGCAGCGCCCCGGGAAATTCTTTTTTGGACCCTATATTAGGTTGGGCGAACCTACTTATGGTTTTGTGCATGGTTTTCGCACATGGTATTGGACGCGATGGTTTTTTCGGTCCATGGTATTGGATGCTTCGACATGTATAAATATGTATTGTAACATTGAAAGGAACATAATGAAAAATCAAGCTGGTAGTCCCGGTTTTGGGATCCAGGGAAAAATCTCTGTGCATATGTGTTTTATGGGTTATGCTCTTGCATTGTTTATTTTCTTTGTTTAAGAATTCGTATGCAGGTAATTTCTGTACAGGGTTAAAACCTACAACTACAGCTCACTGGTATCTACTCCGTCCGAAATCCAGCTATCTATCGCATGTTCCTAAGGGTCAAGATTTTGGAAAAACAATTTGATTTTATTCAATATCAGCATATTTCCAGAAACTTAAACACATTAACTGACTCATTGGAAAATTATGTGTTAGATATACATTTGCAACATTTATAAAAAGAAGCATTTCATCAATATCTGCATTCGGATCATGTAACTTAACCAAAATAAAACTCTGAAAATCAAAAACAATATATATATATATATATATATATATATATAACTGTTTATGGTTTACACCTAATGTTCTGTAACCAAGGAAAAATGTTCTCTAACCCTTTAAACTTGTAGGGTTGGTCGTTTCCTAACTTGCATAAAGAAAGGATGTGGGGCAAAGTTTTAAAAAAAATGTCGTTTTTAGATGAGAGATTCTTATTATATGACTGGATTAATCGAGCAGTTTTAACGTGGACTTCATGCTCGTTAAAAAATAAACATAAGCAATGAGCAAATGTTTCCCCCAGCATTTAAGCTCATTAAAAAATGAACCAATTTCCGTTAAATAACCGTCGTGAATGTATTACTTCATCCTTTGAAGCCTTGGTCGTGTTCTCATCATCACCTCCACTCTGTATTGGCCGATCATTCACTTGCACTTGATTGTTTGCCCCTTTTGAGGAACAGCTGCGAAGAGTGATCCTATCAGCCATCCTTGTAACACTATCGTGATTGGAAAATTCCAAACCTTACCTAGAATCAGTTGCTAACCGAATTTATCACTCGTTCCTCAAAGACGAGTCTCTTTTAAGCTCTTTTCAACTAACTCGTAAAATATGAAAAGATTGCCAAGCCATTAACCTCTCCAGCTCGTTAAAGTGACCGGAAGTGCTATCCCTCCTTTAGATTTTAATATTTTTGGACCTGAGGGATTATTACACAAAAAGATCGAGCGCTTGTTTTGTTCGGCTCATTAAAAGTACCGAAAATTCATCCCTTCTGTATTGTTTTATACTTTTTCGGACTTAAGGGATTAGATGACAAAAAAGAATTTTTGGAGTTTCCTTTACGCCCCTTTTAAGACTCTCTAAAATGGAAAATGGCCGAGTTATCTTTGTCGTTAAACTCGTTAAAAACTAATAGCGACAAACTTGTCCATAACAGGCAAGAACGAGTTTCACTATTGCTAGGCTCGTTAAAACATAGTGTCATGTGGAAAGAGTCAATTTTGCAGACAAAACCGACCTCCCTAGAAGCTAAGGCTTTCTAGTGACAAACAAGACAAGTAAACACTACCTTTCTCTAAATATGCATTTAGAATACAAGTAATCAGGTGTTTGTAACATACCTTTAGTCCAACGCTTTGTAGTAGTCCAGCCTCGCCGATCCGGATGAGCTCCTCCTTCTCTTCGAAACCTGCATTCACTAATAAGCCAAATGATTACATAGCACCTGAATAACTTATAAAATAACACATATTCATCATATAGACCAAGGAGTATATGAAACAAATCATGAATAACAATTTGTTGAGAAAAATGAGTTTATTTGCATTTAGTGGAAACAAAGGAAACCATTACAACCTGAGCCTTGGTGTTGTGCAGGTTCCTCCCAGGGTCCAGCAAGAGTTTTCCTTTACTTTGATCAGCTCACCCACTTCCAAATGAAGCTAAGAAAGGATGGGAATCTCTCCTCTCAAGCTCTATAAGGGAGTCCTAATCTCAGCAGCATCTACCCTTAGGAATGTTCAGCTTTCAACCTCTCCTCCCTCTGGCCCAATGCATGTATTTATAGTGCTTAGGAGGAAGTTAATCAGCTCCACCATGAATGGGATAAGCCCCTCTTTCAATGGGATAGCTCCCCTCTTCATGGGATAAGTTCCTCTTACATAGGGATGCATGAACCATCTAGAGGCGCCCAATCCATGTCAAACCATCTTCTAGAATGCTCTAGAAATGACCACAAGTAACTTTTTTGAAGTGAAACTTGCACCTTTTGACCTTTACAGGAGTACACACCCACCCCTTTATATACAGAGCGTACAAGTACGCAAGTTTTATGAACTGGAGGTGCGTACACGCAGGTAAGGTTAAGAGAAACTGCGTAACCAGAGTTAATTGACTTTTTAAGGACTTTCTCTCTTTCTTGGAGTTTGACATGAGGAGCAGAGGTATGAGACTTGCCAAGGAGGATAGTATGACAGTTGATAGAGCCATACTAACTGTAGATAGTCATGGTGACAAATTTTAGTGTAACAAATTGCCCCCTAAAGTGCGAAGCCTGTAGTAGATTTAGGGTTTCATATCATCTACGAAGGGTGAAGTACTTTATCATTTCAAGGATTATCTTGTGGAGAGCCCAGTCGGGACCTGCAAATATTCAACAAAAAATACATATGTAAGATCATATCATCACTGAGGTAGGCATTCCCATACTCAGATCAAAAACTTTGACTAACAGACTAACTACTGCTCTGATACAAGAATGATTTCGCAGTACATCATAATCATAGACTTATGTAGACACAGTATGGACGCAGCCATCTGTTTATAGTTAGTCTACTATACAATGAATACAAAACTCCTCGCAACCTGGATGGTGGAAACTAGATCCAGGGTCTTCATTTCTACTTCCTGAAATAGTACGATTCTATCCATGCGAATAAATGAGTTCATGTCGAGCATGGTAGAAACCAATTGATTACCAGTCAATGATGTAAACTGTTAACAAGCGTGAGAGAGACCACCAGTGATGTCAATGGTTCTCAAAGTACCCAGTACAATCCATGAGATGTGAGTGTATGTGCTGATGTCGAACATGTCACGGAATCCTTCGATCGAAAGTCAATGATGTAAACTGTCGTCGAAGGCGAGAAATCTGCCATTGATGCATGCGTATTTCAAGGTACTGACGATTTCTAGATCATCTTTCTAGATAATGTGTCGATGTTGATAGAAAGCGATCCGTCGTAGGCAAGCCCACAACACGAAATCATAAATCAAGTTGAAGAAATGTAGCTGTAAGGACTGACTCAGGGATGGTCAAGATGGATGACAGGTATTTTGCAGATGAATGGTTTATTTGCAGCGACCTCTTGAACACATAACGACACAACAGATGGCTTGGTGACATTTGACCCAAAGTTAATACCCGGCTGAAGACTTTCAATGTGGTTCAATCAACTGTGAGGCAAAGGATTTCCCAACCCAGGTGAATGAAAAGTGTCATGTTCAAGAGTGGTGATAAGGTTTCTTCTGAGACAAAGGATAACAAATAGACTCATTTTCCTCTCTTTTCCCCCACCATTTCTGGCAAGTACCTCTTTATTTTTTACAAGCTTGAGGAGGATAACATATGCTTGATTATAAGCTCATCCTTTGGATGAGTCCAACTTAGTTTAGATTCGAACCCTAAGAAGGAGTGGTCTGTTCCTGTTTGTAATCGAACAGGTCCTTTATTGTGAAATTTTAACGAGTCCAGTATAGGCGAAACTCGGCATTTTTCAATTTTAGAGAGTCTGAAAAACTAAAGAAGACTCCAGGGTTGAACTTTTTCGTAAATTTGTGTCTCCCAAGCCCGGAAAAGTATAAAATAATACTTGAGAGAACCGCTTGGTTTTTTACGACCAAGGAGTACTTTCATAGTTAGTATCTTTGACCTGAAAAGTAAAAAGCGATCAAGGACACGTCGTTTTATTTCCAGTATCGAATTTCAAACGACAAAAATCTGGCAATCTTTTCCTGTTTTTATCGTCAGAAAAAGGGCTATAAGGGGACCGTCTTTTAATTCCATTTTAACGAGTGTAAAAGAAACGCTCGACAATCTTTTCATGTTTTAGGAGTCAGAAAAGGGATTAAAAGATGACTCTATGGTTTCACTTTTTCGTAAGTTTTAACGAGTTCGAAAAAATGATAAAAATGTACTCATGGTTTTCACTTTTTCGTAAATTTTAATGAGTTCGAAAAAGGGATAAAAATGTACTCATATGGCCGACTTTCAATTTAATTTACGAGCAGGAAAAGACGGAAAGAACTTGGCATTTTCATTTGTTTTACGAGAATGAAAGATAGCAAAATAATCTCGGGATTTTCATGAGTTTAACGAGTCTTGAAAATAACTGAAATTGACTCGAGATAGGTTTCATTTTTACAAAAGCTTGAAACAGAGAAAAACTATGCTTCAAAGTAGTTTCATTTTTACACAAGCTTGAAATAGAGAAAAACTATGCTTCAAAGTAGTTTCATTTTTACACAAGCTTGAAACAGAGATAAAACTGTGCTTGATGCCCCCTAAGCATAACTGCTAGAGTGCATGCCCCCCTAGCTTCATTTTATTCAACTAAATACAAGCTGGATGGAATGAAGGTTCATGTACGAGATCATTTGAAAGACCCGACCTAAAACTGTAAGAAAATTATGCAAAAAACTGAAATAAGTAACCTAAATATACAACTTAACATTTATGAGATCTAGTCAAACTCTCGACTCAATTAGAGGAGGATTTGTTTCATTTCTTAACGAGCTTGACACAGGAAAAGAACTATGCTCGGATTCGGTTTCATGTTTACGCAAGCTTGAAATGAAAAACTATGTTTGTTATAAGTTCACATGCCCCCAGCATAATGACGCAAAACGAGGGACATGTCCCCCAAGCTTCATTGCATTCAATGAGGTGGATGGAATGAAGCTTTACTTTCGAAATCTTGGAAAGACTCGTGGGAGTTGTTTCATTTTTTAGTGAGGTTGACATAGGAAAAGAACTATCCTCAAAACCCTTGTTTCATTTTTTAAACGAGCTTGACACAAGATAAGGAACTATGCTCATAACTACTCTCTACAATCTACCTAACAAAAAACTCTACTCTAAAAACCTTGATTCATTTTTTAACGAGCTTGACACAAGACAAGGAACTATGCTCTATAATCCTTGTTTCATTTTTTAATGAGCTTGACACAAGACAAGGAACTATGCTCATGACTACTCTCTACAATCTACCTACTTAACCTACCCTTGTTTCATTTTCTAACGAGCTTGACACAAGACAAGGAACTATGCTCAAAAAGTTTGCATGCCCCCAGTATAATGATACAAAGTGAGGTACATGCCCCCCAGGCTTCATTGCATTCAACCAGATGGATGGAATGAAGGTTTACTTTCAATATTTAACTTGAAAAGGGATTTGTTTCATTTTTAAGGAGGCTGACACAAGAAAAGAACTATCCTCATACCTGATTCATTTTTTAACGAGGTTGACTCAGTAACAGGAACTATCCTCAAAACCCTACTTTCTACAATCTACCTACATATCCTAAAATCTACCTGATTCATTTTTTAATGAGGTTGACTCAGTAAAAGAACTATCCTCATGCTAGCCTGTTTCATTTTTTAACGAGGTTGATACAGGAAAAAACTATCTTCGTTGACACCTGTTTCATTTTTTAACAAGGTTGACACAGGAAAAGGAACTATCCTCACCCCTAATTCATGGCTTCCAACTGGAAGAAAGACATGTCAATGGACACACCTTGATCACGGCTTCCAAGAGGTCTTCATCAGAAGGAAGAATACTTCTCTGGAAGGAACACATGTCAAGGGACTCAAAAGGGATAAGAACATTGTGTTCAAGTAATCCCATAGAGTTTTCCATGTCAATTACCGGATCTAAATCAAAGGAAGATGAGCAAACAGTGAGAGGCTCACTTACATCGGTAACTGAAAACATGGGACCAGTTGCCACATAATTAACCCGTGGCAGGGTAGATACCACTTTAGAATCAGGAACATTTGGGGGTGTCATATTATTGGTAGTTGAAACAAGACTAGGGAACGAAAGTTGGTCTACAGTCACAATATTTCCATTGGGAGGGAAAGACATCACGCGAAAGAGTGTCGATACGACAGCTTTCATTGCATAAACATAGTCTCGCCCAAGGAGTAAATTGAAATCCAAGGGACCTCGAACTACCATAAGATCAATACAGACAGTTTTACCTTCCAAGGTAATGGAAAAATTAGGAAGGATCCCTAAAGGTTCACTAATGGTTCTACTAAAAGCTTTCAGATTCTGCGTAATAGGCGTAAGTTGAGGGGAACCCAAAGCTTTCCAAACAGTTGAGGATAAAATACTAACAGAAGCACCTTCATCTACCTGAGTAGGATGTATGTCCCTACCACCAGCCTTGACAATGATTTGGAAAGGGATGGAGGAAGGAAGACGAGGTTCTGTCAGTCTATTCCAATCAAAGGAAAAGACCTCAGTACTTGGAGGGGGTTCTGTAGAAACAGGTGAAATGCTCCTCGGCGTAGAAGAATCTGATGTAACAAAAAGAACCTGAGCGGCATGAAGTTCACTCTTTAAAGGGAACGTGGGATCGACCGAATGTGAAATTGAATCGACCACTTGATCAACTAATGGATCATCAACCTGAGTGACATGAGTTCCACTCTCCAATGGAAGAGTGTGATTGACTGTACTTGAAATTAGATCAATCACTCCGTCAGTTGACGGTCGGTTGGGAGAAAGTTTACGGTAACCAGTTGGAAATTCTTGCTGTGGAACAATAAGGTTTTCCAACAATGTTGAGGCTTCATCCATGTGAGGGCAAATGTGAGTTTGATGACTCCCTTTGCATAACTTACAAGGAAACCTAACTGTACCCTTTTTCCCAAGAACCTGACTATCACTGGTTGATGGATCAATGGAAAGTTGATGAGATTTTTCTGACCATACTTCCAAGACCTTTGGAATACCAGGACAATTGACAAGGAAGTGGTCACCCTTACAAAGCCTGCAAGGGTATTTGGGTTTACGATGCATGTTGGAGTTTTCCGCAACACAACTAACACTTACAACCATGGTTGGTTGGTTGACTTCTTTCTTATCTTGCTTCTTCTTCTTCTTCTTCTTCTTCTTCTTCTTCTTCCCTTTCTTCTTCTTCGTAGACACCTGGTTACTGGCATCAAGGCTTTTACCAAGTGAAGAGGAAGAAATGGAGGAAGAAAAATTAGGCGAAGAAGGTAAATGGTCAACAGAAGGTTGGTGATGTTGAGATGGTGAACTCTGTTGAGGTGAAGCACTCGGTTGAGGTGGAACAATTGGAGTATTTTGGGCCAACGAAGTTGAAAATAACCATATCGGTAAACCTATTGTAAATCCAGGTAATGACAAAGTAGCCATATAAGGAGGACCAACATTTCCAAAGTAAGGAAAAGTACTAGGATTCTCGTTAGGAGGGGTTCCCAGGTTGGTAAATTCCGGAACATTTGCCATTATATTCAACTTCAGTGAATTTTATTAACAATATAAAGCTAAAATTAACAATTCACAATTCACACCTAACAATTAAAATTCACAATTCACACCTATGCTCTCTAAAAGTAAAAACAAACAAATTAACACGCGCTATCAAATCTAGGAGTCAAACCACACACAAACAGTAACTTTCCGGACTGAAAACACTAGTTGGTGATGAAATCCAACATCGCAGAATTCAGTACAGAAATGGCGGGTGGAACAGTTACCCCGGCAACCTGCTTAATGAATAGACTGGACCAAGTTTCTCCACTTTAACCGTCTCGAGTGAAATGAACCCCCCAAAAAATCCAAGTGAGTCTAGCCGACATCTGCTCCAGGTACAGTGGGATCTTCCCTCCACCATCACCTTGGGTAGAATCCTAAAGATAATGGTCACTAAGGTTACCAACAGCAACAAATATACCTGGGGGAACAGTCTACGACCCGATAGCACACAAGGGTAGAGTAACAAGCTCAATCCCCTTGCCGGCTCCTTGACAATAATCCAAGGTTTACCGACAAGTGACCCCAGGCTCCTCGACAATAATCTGAGGTTTACCGTTTGTAGTACATGCGTATCTGGCGTCTTTCCCAATGAAGGAGGATTGATCCCCTCACTGATTCGGACACGGTCTCGTGCATCTCCTTTAAGAGGAGCTTTCCCAGAGTACAAATGAAACAGTTGGATTTATCCTACCACAAGATGAGCTACTTGTTTGGTTTTGCTGTCTTGGAGAGTTAATTACTCTCCTACTCCAAGACACTAACCTGATCTATATTGGTGTATCAGAGCCCTAGAAAATAAAAATATGACTAGATGAATTTTAATTAAGCGCTGTGTTATTAAGGCTGTTATTACTCAAATGGGTAAATGGATATGAAACCAATGGTGTTATGACCCGACTCAACTGAATGCAATCGAATATGATAATGCAATCCTTTCAATTCGATGAATCCTAACTAAAGTAAGGATAGAGTTTCCATTCACTTCCAACAATGCAAAAAATTGATCGCTAAGAGAAAATATAACAAATTCTCTAATGCACTAATTTCATCAAGAAAAACTAATGCAAATCAATTACAAAATAGTTTTTTATTTTTATTTTTATTTTTGTGTAAATTCAAATCAAAGAAAACTGATCTAAATCTACGATTGATTTTTCATAATGTAAACTATGAAATTGTAATCTATGCACAATTCACTTGAAAAGTATGAAAATGTAATCTATGCACAATTTTCATTCATATTCTGAAAATGAGAATTCTAATTACGCAAATGTGATCTATGCAAGAGAATTCTCAAACACAAGATGATTCTAATGTAATCTAAGAACCAATCAAGTGTAAGTCGAGAAAATTGGGTGAGAGTTCCAAAGATCAAAAAATAAAAGCACTCAAAGGCGATTAACACTCATACACAATTTAGCCCCCCCCCCCGGCGAATGAGGGGGAAATTTTTTTGCAAAAACAAGAACAAAAAGATGCAAAATTGTGAAAAGACTGAGACAAACCTCCAAGTAATGACCAAAGGAAATCAAATTTAGAATTTCTCAAAAAAGAGACTCAAAACACCCAATTGATAAAATCTTAAAGCAGGAATGCCAATGAAATTAGCCATGATGAAAGCTTCTGGCAGGTGAACAGTGGATCTGGGCAGCAAAAACAAGCTATAAACAAAATCTAATAGGAGAAAAAGGAAAAAATGGAAAATTTCTAGCTTTTGATAGTGGTACGCAGGCAGCCTGTTTGCACAGGTGCGGCCACGCTCTGTGTACACAGCAAAAGTGCGTACAGGTACGCACTGTGCTTAATGCAGAGGGTGCATACTGCTCTCAAAATCAAGAAAAATAAAAAACTAACTTAACCCTAAGCTATTCCACCCAAATGCACATTCAAACAGCCAAAAACCAGAAAGAAAACATCTTTTCTCAAATCAAAGTTTCACACAAAGGAGAAATCATTCAAATCATGGAGTTCCCCAGTGGAGTCGCCATTTTGTCATGCGGAAAGAGTCAATTTTGCGGACAAAACCGACCTCCCTAGAAGCTAAGGCTTTCTAGTGACAAACAAGATAGGTAAGCACTACCTTTCTCTAAATATGCATTTAGAGTACAAGTAATCAGGTGTTTGTAACATACCTTTAGTCCAACGCTTTGTAGTAGTCCAGCCTCGCCGATCTGGATGAGCTCCTCCTCTTCGAAACCTGAATTCACTAAGAAGCCAAAAGATTACATAGCACCTGAATAACTTATAAAATAACACATATTCATCATACAAACCAAGGAGTATATGAAACAAATCATGAATAACAATTTGTTGAGAAAAATGAGTTTATTTGCATTTAGTGGAAACAAAAGAAACCATTACAACCTGAGCCTTGGTGTTGTGCAGGTTCCTCCCAGGGTCCAGCAAGAGTTTTCCTTTACTTTGATAATCTCACCCACTTCCAAATGAAGCTAAGAAAGGATGGGAATCTCTCCTCTCAAGCTCTATAAGGGAGTCCTAATCTCAGCAGCATCTACCCTTAGGAATGTTCAGCTTTCAACCTCTCCTCCCTCTGGCCCAATGCCTGTATTTATAGTGCTTAGGAGGAAGTTAATCAAGTCCACCATAAATGGGATAAGCCCCTCTTTCAATGGGATAGCTCCCCTCTTCATGGGATAAGTTCCTCTTACATAGGGATGCATGAACCATCTGGAGGCGCCCAATCCACGTCAAACCATCTTCTAGAATGCTCTAGAAATGACCACAAGTAACTTTTTTGAAGTGAAACTTGCGCCTTTTGACCTTTACAGGAGTACGCACCCACCCCTTTATATACAGAGCGTACAAGTACACAGGTTTTATGAACTGGAGGTGTGTACACGCAGGTAAGGCTAAGAGAAACTGTGTAACCAGAGTTAATTGACTTTTTAAGGACTTTCTCTCTTTCTTGGAGTTTGACATGAGGAGCAGAGGTATGAGACTTGCCAAGGAGGATAGTATGACAGTTGATAGAGCCATACTAACTGTAGATAATCATGGTGACAAATTTTAGTGTAACACATTGCGATGGGTTTTCCTGAAGGGAAAATTATAGAACAAGCATATGTTATCCTCCTCAAGCTTGACAAAAATAAAGAGGTACTGGTCAGCAATGACTGGGGAAAAATTGGGAAGAAAACTTGAAAAAACTTTGTTGGTAGCAAGTGGCTCTTGAGCATGACACTTTCACTCCGCATCCAAGTCGGGTTGGGTTGTTTCATTCACTGGTCACGTCACCATGGTTCCATCACACCATCCAAATTTGGGGTTAGTGCTACCAATCCATCATGTGAGTGTCGCCAATATGTTCAAGATAAGTCACTCAGACAATTCACCTGTGTCTCACCCACTGCAATACATTTACGCTCCATTCTTTCATGACCACCACCCTGAACCTTATATCACCAGATCATTTTCACCTTTATTAAAATCATTTGCTCCATTCCGTGCCATCAATGTGGGATTCATTAAGGCCCTCCTATAATGGATCGCTTCTTGTCGACATCAGCTCATTATCCAAGAAGTCGATCTAGGAACAACCCTTTCAGTACTTTGAAGCTTGCATGCCTCAATGGCAAGCTTCTCACTTCCGGTGACAGGTTTACATCAATGGCCTTCGACTGAAAGATTTTGGGTGGTGTTCGACGCCAAGTCCCTTATTCACACCACGTGAATTGTACTGTAGTACATTGAGGATGATTATCATTATCGGTGATGCCTCTCGCGCCTGTTAATAGCTTACACCATTGGCTGGTAATCAAGCGATGTCTTTCCTTGTTCGACTCCAGAACATCTCTCACATGGATCGACTTGTACTTTGAGTGAAGATCGAATGAGATTGAAGACCCCGGATCTAGTTTCATCCATCCGGACTGCGATATATATTCAGGAAAATAAAGACATCAAATGTACATCATTGCTGCACAGATAATCATCCAATCTAAGGGATGATGGCTCTACCAGAATCATCGGTCTACACTTAGACGATTGTCTGTCCTATGTACATGAAAATGAATTTATAAAGCTGAGCATGGGAATGCTCACCTCAGCTAGATCATGAAAATATTATGAAGATAATGTGTTGTATTGTATCTTATTACAGGTCTCCTTCCAGCTTGAAAGAACTTCGGATCCTCATGATAAAGCATTTCACCCGACATCAAAAAGATTAACAACCTCATGCTTTAGGGGGCAACTATTATAGACATTTTTTGGCACTGCAACCCAAGCATAAATGTCCATAAACTAAGGGCTCCTAAGTCCCTAAAGGTGTTGTTCCAACACCTAAAAGAACAAGGTCAACTGATTACAGCTTCTCCCAGAAGTTCTCCATGAAAAACCACTCAGAACTAGTCAAAACTGGACCATTTCACCTGCTCCATAGGCAAAGTGTGTTGCATCCCACCTAAATACACATAGTAGGTGCGTTGCATGTCAAAAAGCCCTTCTATGGGGTGCGATGGGCGAGAAGGGACAAATGGCAGGGTCAATCCGCGAGGTGGAGAAGCATGCAATCTTCCAGAAACTTCTCCTGTGACACTTGCCTCTCTGAATTCGAACAGGGATGAGTAAGAGATCATCAATCTCCAAGTGGAATCAAGAACTATCAGAGGGGAGACAATAATCAAATCTCAAAAGCTGACTCACCTCCCTTGCAGACATCTATATATGGATCCCTCATCCCAGAGATCCAGAGGCTGGAATTTTGTATCTTGTAAGGAAGTGCTGCTAGTTTATTGGTACAAAACCATAGTGTTGGGTGATCTAAGCTTTTCATGAGGTGAAGAAGGGCTTCTTGCTGAGAGGATGATGCTGGGTCAGAACAATTGGTTGTAATTCTCTTGGCTCTTTCTTGATTATCAATAAAGCTATTCAAGTTTTCCTCCATACTCTTGTATGATTTATGTTTTATGCATTTGTATGGTTAATATACATCTGATCCTATATTTCTTATGATAATAGATCTATGTTCTCATATAGTGTTATGCTGCTTTGATTCTACAAGTACTCTATGAAGCTGGGTATACAAGAAAGCAAGTAGCAAAGGACTATCAGAAGAGAGAGGAATCGAGCAAGGAACCAAGTGCAAGACAGAGGTTGGTCTCCTTTATTCTTCTCTCATCTATCTTTCATAAAGGAAAATGGAAGTAGTTTTACTTTGTTTGTTTATAAGGTAGCTACCAGCCTTAATGGGATTAGCAGTTCTGCATAGACACTATTCCCGGTAATAGTGATGTACACTGGAACAAGATGACTCACTCTCTTATGGGACAAAATGATTCACTCTCTTGTGGAATAGGATGATTCGCTCTCCTGTGTAGCTGGATTGATGTGTTCTCCACCGCGGTTGTAGGAGGATTGATGTGTTCTCCTGTGAGGCCTCGATTGATGTGTTCTCCATGGTGATTATAGCAGGATTGATGTGTTCTCTTATGAGGACAAGATTGATTAGTTCTCCTATCGAGGCATCCTACCCATGGAGTCTGGGACTCATGGGAAGTACCTCTAATCTGATCAATGGGCAGGGAAATGAAGTTAGGGACCATAGTAGTATCGATGGACGCATCGTTATATCTACCGTACTCCCTATGCTAGGATGACCTCCATTGATCTCGGATCAATGATATTGGTCTAGGACTAGTGGTAGGAGTTGTACCATACTATGACACTGACTTTGGGTCGGTTGAGATTGGTCTAGGACTAGTGGTACATACTCCGAGACTGAATTCATGTCAGTGCAGTACTAGTCTCGGACCAGTGAGAGTGGTACATATTATGATGCTAACTTCAGGTCGGTTGAGACTGGTCTGGGACCAGTGGTACACTCTCTGAGACTGCGATACTGGTTTGGGACCAGTGGTAGGAGTTGTACCATACTAGGACGCTAATTTCGGGTCAGTTGAGACTGGTCTAGGACCAGTGGTACATACTCTGATACTGAATTCGTGTCACAGCAGTACTGGTCTGGGACCAGTGAGAGAGGTACATACTATGACGCTAACTTCAGGTCGGTTGAGACTAGTCTGGGACCAGTGGTACACTCTCTGAGACTGCGATACTAGTCTGGGACCAGTGGTACACTCTCTGAGACTGCGATACTAGTCTGGGACCAGTGGTAGGAGTGGTACTTACTATGAAGCTGACTTCAGGTCAGCTAACACTAGTCTGGGACCAGTGGTATGCACTCTGAGACTGACTTTGAGTCAATGGAGGATGATACTGGTATAGGACCAGTGGAGTTGTACTCACTATGACGCTGACTTTCGATTGGTTGAGACTGGTCTGGGACCAGCGGGACATACTTTGAGACTGACTTTGAGTCAGTATGATACATCCTCGATCATTTATTCTTCTTCATAATTCGGACAAAAGCAGAGTAGAAAAGAACAATGCAAGAGCAGAGCAGAATAGAACAAAACAGTACTGATCAGTACAGGGAAAAACAAGACAAAGCATAACAGGTAGAATAGAGCAAAGCAAGGCAAGGGTCGGGTTGTACAGGGCAGTGCATTTGAGGGATGAATAGTAACGATCGATAGACAGGTTGCAGATGAAGTTCTCCCTGGTCGAGAGGGAGTGTTAAAATTGGCAACCAGGGAAAAACTTCATGTGGGTCATATTATTCATGGATGATAATATTTTTATTAGATTCCACTCATCAAGAGGTGTAGGATTCATATAAATATCATCAGATTCCGATAAGTATTCATGGAGATATGAATTTATTTTGATTATGGAATTATTATCAAGCCGACCTACAACTCATATAGGCTCAGAAGCCCAATAGTCACATCTATTCAAACATTAACATTGTGCATAAATATAAGAGGACTTTTCCTCATTTTCACTCACTCTTCTCATCACATCTCTCTCTCTCTACTGCACAGAAATGAGTCTCTTCTCTACCACATAGAAATGGGTCTCTCTCTCACACATGTGAAGCCGGAAGCTGTTGAACCTAAAGCTGCAACTGCAAACTAAAAGATTGACCTGTGTGGCCTAGAAGATCTCCTCTTTGGAACTGTACTGTAGGTTCATCTAAACCTCCTCTGAAAGTCGCAACTTTTGATGGTGGAATGAAGTCAATCCGATGAATAGTTTGCAAGATATTAGTTTGCAAGGTATCGACTGCCCTAGTTTGAAGCCAGAAAGTGATGAAACTGAAGCTACAACTACAGAAGTAAAGATTGACCTACGTGGCCTAGAATATATCCTCATTTGAATTGCACTGTAGGTTCATCTAAACCTCCTCTGGAATCCACAACTTTTGGTGGTTGAATGAAGTCAATCTGATGGTCGGTTTGTGAGAGATCGTCAACCCTAGTTTGATAAAGAAGCCGCTAATGCTGATGTTGTTGATCTAGGGTTTGCTACTGCTAGTATGAATTAGATTTATTGTACTATTTCTCTCTACTAAATTATTGAAGATAAAAGAAGATTTGATCACAGGGTTTCTCCACACATTGTGGGGTTTGTCCCTGGCTAGCCGCCACATCTTGTGTCTCTTGTCTTGGCTTGTTTTCTGTCGATCGTTTAATGTTCTATCTGCACTTTACTTTATGTACATGTGATTGCTAATCCATGGAATATCATAAGAAAAAGAAGTAAACTGTTATAAGCATAGAACTTACCATAAATTAACAACTTCCAATTATTTATCATCCACGGGTCTCATTATTTATGATGCACGACTCGTTATTTATGATCCACGGGTCTTAGTGATAGTGATGTTTCACACTATTTTTTTATATTACATTGATTCGTTCCTCTCCTTTTTATTCCTTTGTGAATGAATTCACAGAATTCACAGAAATGAATTAATTCATTCACACGGAGAATAGTGTTGCAATAGCTGACCAGGAGTTGCCATAGAAAAGATGGCTAATGGCCAAAGGGTGAATGAAATAGCTAGCCAAAAGTTGTAGCAGAAGCTGCCACAAAAAAGTTGGGCATAGGCTACAATATTGCAGAAAGGTGAGGTGAATGAAATAGCTGGCCAAAAGTTGTAGCACAGAAAAGTTGCACATAGGCTACAATCTTGTAGAAAATCCGACCAGAGGCCCAATGTTACAATCTTGCAGAAAGAAATATATGTAATAGTTTCCACTAAAAAGCTGGATAAAGGTTGCAGAGAGCAATAGCTACATGATGTTGGGTGTGGAGCCTGATTATCTTCTATAGTACCGGCATATTGGACCCCAGTTCAAAATGGGGCGGCAACGCCACCCGTAAAATAATCGCTGCCGTGGGGGGTCCAGGGGGGCACCCCTGAAGCTAAAAACAGCTGTAAAATTGCCTTGTAAAAGTATAGTAATTTCTAGTCAATCTGGGCCGTTCATTAGGCAGATGATCTGACGGTAGAACTTATGTTTAGTTTAGGGTTTTTTTCCCTAGAAGGAAACCCCTCTCTTTATATGAGGGCATTGTATTTGAGGCTGTGAGACAGATGTGTATTCGGTGAGCGAGAAACATAGAGGTGAGACTGTTGAGAGAAAACAGAGGATATTACAGCGGTTTTGCTGTAGGTTGTATCTCTTCATTTTGCTGGATAATAGAAAGGAAGGACTGGCTGTTCGGGGTGGACGTAGCCCAAACTGGGTGAACCACGTATATCTGTGTCTTTCTTGTTTTGTGTGTTTTCTTTGTTTATATTTCTGCAATATTTTATGTGTTCCATTGCTCCGTAATATATAATTTTCTAACACATGAAGCTGCCACAAAAAAGTTAGACAAAAGCTACAATCTTACAGAGTAAAGTAGCTAGAATTTCTGGGTAATTTGAAAAATTTGAGAATTTTGTTTTAAATAAATTTTATACTTCTACATAAAACTGTATTTTTTACAATAATATTGAATTTTCATGAAAATTTGATGTAGAGATTTCTAGATTTGAGATTAGTTATTTTGCTTATATTTGTAGTTTGATAAACTTTCTAGGAATCCAAAAACACTGAAATTAACCAAGTTTTAGATGTGTTCAGTTGAAGCTTGCAGAAAACAATCACAAAATTAATGATGGGGAGAGGGATTTGGGATATTGCAGCTTTGATAAAACATATTTTTCAATAGTGCATGGAGATTCCAATAAGTTTGGGTTTGGATGGGCCTAGTTTGGCTTTCGTTAAAACATATTTTGCAATAGTGCGTGGAGATTCTGATAAGTTTGGTTTTGGATGGGCCTAGTTTTAGATGTCTAGGAACACTTGGCTTTCAATAAACAATGCCGAGGAAAAAAAAATGAGGGCGGATGGAATTGCATTTAGAATTCTCTTGTTTCAAAATGTTTTCCTTACCTTGGAGGCATCTTTTCTAGTTGTTGCAACACTTGCAGAGATTGAAGCCTCTAGAATTTCCCAGGCCTCTGGAATTTTCGGGTTTCTTTATCTTGAATCTTCAGGTTCACAATGAACCATAGACAGATCAAAGCCAACAAAATCTCATCCAAACCAAACCGAGGCCTTGCATCAAGAGACTTATTTTTCGCAAAGTCTTGATTATTCATTATGTATTTTAATGTTCTGTATATAAATGAGAGTCCATGAATGAGAGTCCATGTGATAGTTGTACCACCTTTATCACTAGAAGGGGAATGAGCCTATACTCACAAAGTCCCAGGCTCAACAGAGTTGTTTTTTTGCTTTGCAAATCTTTGCCCCCATTATCTATGCAATGGTCATATGATTTCCTTCACTTATTTCCACTGCAACAATGGCCTTCATGGGCATGGACCATCATGGGAACTTAATGTTCTATATCCCTAGGACTCTTACCTCCATGAATATGCTACAGGACGATGATATTCATAATCTATATCCTTGGGACTCTTACCTCCATGAATAAGTTACATAATGATGATACTCATAATCTGCTACATGAAAATGATACCGAGAAGGCTTGATACTCCTGGTCCCAACAGAGTTGTTGTTGTGCAAATTACAATCGCCATCAGATGCTTTCCTTTAATACTTTCCAGTGCCACAATGACCATCCCTAGCATGGAATCTTATGCAAAGATAAGGAATTAGGCAACATTAGCTTGAACCAAAATATTTAAAATGCCGTTTATCTTCAAGACATACCCAACTTTCTTTCTAATTTATTTTTCCTTTTCCAGAAGATGAAGTGAACGGCCGGAAACTCTACAACACAAAGATGACTGGGATTGTCAAGGCTTTATCCAGGAAGCCAGAGAAAGCAGAAAGCAAGGACTCCACCAAACTCATAGATAAAAATCAGAATGGATATTGTATTCCAAATCAAACCAAAATTATTTGAATCCGCAGGGCTTAATTTGGCTTAGAACCATGCAGAGTTTAATTTGGCTCACAACCATGCATAGTCTTTGATAATCTATTCCAAATCAAGCCAAAATTATTCGAATCCGTAGAGCTTAATTTGGCTTACCATAAATACAAACTCAATAGCAAAAAAATCCAGAAATTGATTATATTAAACATATCTTTACAGGTCAAGTAGAGCACGATAGCACACTGGCTAGAGTAGGCATACCCGAGTCATGGCCAATATATTCACACATGTCATGTCCAATATATTCACACATCACATTGATAGGAGTGGTAGCTCACTAAATAGACGCATGGTTTCTTTTTGTAATTTTCACAGAATGCGTGGTTTATTTTTCTATTTTCACTAACAGTGTGCTTATATTTTCAGTTTTAGAAACACTAGTACATCTGCATAATCAAGGCGAGGCATGTCTTATTATGCTCTATTATTTTATTTGAGCAATGGAAATATTGATTTAGTTTTGTATATCCAAGTATCTTTATATTTGAAATAGTTGAATTGCATTTAATACTAACACATTTTAATGACTTGTTATGAATAATTCTCATTTGGATGGAGACTCGGTATTTGAGCAATGGAGATATTTAATTAGTTTTAGTTTTATATATCCAAGTATATTTATATTTGACATAGTTGGATTGCATTTAACACTAACACATTTTAATGACTTGTTATGAATAATTCTCATTTGGATGAAGAGTTCAGACCGACTAGCCTGGGGCTGGTTTATGGGCATTAAAGAACCGGGTGGATAGCTGGCTACAGAGGACTTGGCAAGCGAATCATTCCTTCCAGTCACTTCATTAGGTTTATTCCTTGCCTGGCCCTCGACTCTTAGTCAGTTGTCCCAATCCCCTTTAAGACTTATTGATGGTTTATTCCTTCCCTGGCCCTCGACTTTTAGTCAGTTGTCCCAATCCACTTTAAGACTTTTTGATAGGTAATTTAGCACTAATTAAAAGACTTACTCTTTGCCCTTATCGTAGAAGGATCCCCAAATTTGATTGATTGACTCTCAACATAGAGAGGAGAAAGGCGTTTGAGTGGTCTAGAAGATGACAACCAACTGATTGAATGGACTTAAGGTACCACTCACTATACTGGCCGCGCATTTTGAGAAGGAATTAATGTTTCAACTTACTTGATGAATTGTTGGTAGAGCTACTGTTATCACCTGAATGGTGCTATAAAAGAATGGCTCCCATGCCAAACTGTTCTCATGCGCCCAAACGGCGGAACTCTTCTCATGCTATTATGGAATTATAATAATATAATTCCAAACTGTTCACCTATCACCTGAATTATTATAATATGTTTCAACTTACTTGATGAATTGTCGTGGATGATGAATCACCACTGAGTTCTGATCATTTCCCCATTCAATTTTTCATAAATCATTCCAAAAACCCATTTAGAACTATATAAAACTTAAATTATTGTTTGACAAATAGCAAAAATAAGGTGCATTTTACAAAATAACACTGTATGGGTTCTACAAGATGTACAAGCGGACTTGCTTATAGCCCTGCAAAACTAAAACAATCGGTGCACATGCTAAGGCTCAAACTGTTGACTTATCCTGCAGAAACCATGTGGCCTACCAATCGTCAGTCATCATATTTATGAAAATTTTAGGAATACTGACTACTTGGAAATTTGACACATCAATGGATGGCATTGTGCACATTCGATGTTCATCCATTACCTACGTTCAGTTGTGGATCTCTAGAAAAAATCATGTTATTACAAGCAGGATTATTGTCATCGTAACAATATACTCTTCCGGAACTTCCCAAAACAAACAAATAAATAAATAAATAAATAAATAAATATATATATATATATATATATATATTTATTTATTTATTTATTTTACCATATAAGCTCAAGCTCGCCTCCTCACTTGACTATATTTAATTTTTACTAGCAGGGACTACGGGTTACACGCAGCACTGGTTTCTTATAAATATCTTACTATTTAGCCTTCGGTTTGGGTACACTGATTATGAGAAACAACGGGGTTTCTGATATTTACAGCTATTAATTACCCATGCTAATTCATATTCATCAGATTTCAACGTATGCTTCTATTGGTTTGTGACACGTCTATTTATTTGTTTTGGAGTTGTCTATAATGCGACTTTTTGGAGATTCCGGTAATGGAATCCGGCGGAAGAAATTGAGGTTAAATTTTGATTTGTTGCAGTTAAAATGGTTTTTTAACTGCATATTTGGATTAAGCACCCTAAAAAACCCTTGGGACGCTTTCATTGTGCAGAAACTAGCTATCAAACTTGCGATTCCAATAAATTCTGGCCGGATTTCGACCGGAAAAACCCGCCGGAAAAACTTTCAAAAAATCGCGGTATAGACACCTGCATTTGTTTTGTTTAAATAGACAGGCTACGTACAACCAATGCTTCGTGCACACTGTTTTGTCGAAGACAGTGTGCAATGCAATGATCCGTGCTCAATATCATCAAAACTACGTACAACCAACGTTTCGTGCACACTGTTTGTCGAAGAGAGTGTGCAGTGTAATGATCGGTGTTCAATATCATCAGGGTTACAAAATGAAGAGCCACAATTTATTTTAAGTGAACATTTGAACGTATTTTGATTGTTGCTCAATATTATCAGGGTTAGAGAATGAAGGGCCACAATTAATTTGAATTGAATATTTCAACGTAATTTGATTGTAAATTTAAAAATATTTTGGAAACTTATTTAATGAAAAAAGACGGAGATTATAAAGGTTATTTTATGATAAATTTGAAATATTGGAAATATCATAAACATAAAAAATATTTCAGTCAAATAACCAAAGTAAATACATTTCATCAAAACATCTCCACATTAATGATAATCATTATGCTTGTAAAAAAATTACATAAACATGATCAAAGTCAATATATTTCATGAAAGCATCTCCACAAGAATCATAATGCTTGTGCTCATAAAGCAACTTCTATGGTCACAGAAAAGGTAAGCATAAGAAGGTTTGGAGGTGTATGTTGAAAATCTCATTGAGAATGACTTGCATGTGAAGCAATGAATAGTTTTTGTTTTTGTTGTGAGTTTAAATCAAGAAAATTGTATTTTTATGTATAATTATAAATATTTATAATGCATGTAGTTACTTATGCTATTATTGATTAATAAATATTAAAAGCGGACATAGTTTATTTATAGTATTATAATGATATAATTACTAGTATAGATTGATCTTAATCATATATTTAAAATGTTTTTAAGGTAAACTTTTTTTGAGTGGAAATTTTGAAAAAAGATTTGCACCATAATAAATTTTATCCATTTTGACCTTTGATAGATTAGTGGTTAACATGGATATGTCTTAATTCTATATAATACATTTTTTAATACATAAATAGATGCAAGGTCTTAAAAATCTCATGAGTACATGGATTATGTAGACTACATAGCTTAAACTTAAATTGTAATTCCAAGAAATCTTTTTTGGATTTTCAAAAAAAATTGAAGAAAAAAAGTGTTATAGGTAGTGAAAGATATAGGCTCGAGGATAGAGAGTAGGGGCAAGAGAGTGAAGAGCTGTATGAGAGGGATTTAGGGAACGAGAGTAGGGAGTATGAAAATATGGAGATAAATAGTGATTAATTGAGTGACAAAGACTGTGTGAGTAAAGAAGATAATGAGCCAACATCATTGAAGGCTAGAAGAAATAGATAAATGAGAGGGTAATAATGGGAGGGAAAGAGAGTAGGAGATATGATGCCATAATTTCTTAGACGATGAAGCCCTAGCATAGAGGCTCTTTCTCAGAGGCTGTGAGCCTCTTCCTCACCAGATTGGTTTTCTCGGGATGACTGGTTAAATATGTTGGCCGGCGATGAACAAATGCCGCTTGAAATCATTTGGTGAAGTGAGAACAAATGATATGCAAGTGCTATCCTCAATGGCAGTGGGCACCCTCCTCATGCATCAACACTCATGTTAAAAGCCACCTTTACACAAAAGAAAATTTAAAAAGAAGTAGAGAGACAAACTCACAATGGTGTAGTTCAAAGGTTTCTTGGGATAGTGACCCTCTCTTGCTTGTGTGGGGATTCTCAAGATGAAAGAAACAAAGGTTTCATTGATGTTGTCCCTTTATGTTCCTTAGTATGGAATCTAATATGTTCTTTTAGTAATTGTTAAAAAACCTCATCCATTTGTCACTTAGAGTTCATGTAATTCATGTAGAATAGTTAATTACCTCTTCCTCTACCAGTGTTTTTGCCTATACTTCTCCTTTTTTGTTCCTTATTATGGATTGTAATTTGTGTTTTTAGTGAATTTTTAAACAACCTCATCTATGTGTTACTTAGGTTTCATGTGATTCATGCAGAAAAATCACTTACATCTTCCTCCACCAATGTTTTTGATTATACGAGGAGCTGGGTAAGCCTGTGCTTTGATTTTCTCAATTCAAATTCATATCTTATGACTTGATATGTACTGGAATTTTCTTAAGATATATTTATATTCAAATTCTAGAACCCTTCAATGCATTTCTCAAATCTTTGGCATTCCTTTCAAATCAAATTGGGCGCAGTCCAAGCATTTAGGAATGTCAATTTCAAATTGCCTTATGAAGGTTGACATATGAACAGAAGCTATAGAAAAAATGAAGAGGAAGATGTATCACTCGGGAATGCAATGGCTTATTTTGTTGGGAGGGTGACTTTGATTAATTCAATTCTCTCCACCCTCCCCTTATACCAACACACAATTGTGAAAGCTCCAGCTGGGATCGAAAAGAGGATTGAGTTAATCATAAGGAAGTTCCTCTAGCAGGGAGGTGAATCAGAGAAAAACAAAATCAGTTTAGTATGTTGGAATCAAGTAACAGTTTTATGAAAAAGGAGGAATAGCCATCTAACATCCAACTTTGATGAACTAAGCTTTGGGAGAAAAACTCATATGGAAGCTAATAACTCGAGAAGCTTCATGGTGGAAGAAATTTTTGAGCATAAATACATCAGTGCCTCATGACATTAGCTTCTTACCTCCCAGATTCCTAATAGACCATGTTTGCAAATTTGGAAGCTATGCAAAAGATATCTTCCCCTTATACAAGCCAAGTATTATATAATCCCTGGGGGAGGATAAGAAATAAACATCTAGATAGATAGAATTATGGGTAATCCTTCTCTCTCTTTCTTATAATACATTCATCCTCTCATGTTCTGGATTAAAAATAAAATCATTTTAAAATTGGATCAAATATCATCTTGGAATCAACATGAAAATACATGGGATGGATGGAATATTCTTGTTGTCCCCTTGAGCTTCTCCATCAAATGAATCTCTGCCTCCACCATCTCAAGGGAGACACCCCTATTCATTTTAGGCAAAAATACAGTTTAAAGTGGAACCCAATTGGAAGAAACTCTTTATTCAAATTTGGATATGGAAAATTCCAAGATGGTCTTGAACAAAAACCCATATCGACCCTTTGGAAAATTGTTTGGAAATCCAAAAGTCTCCCTAAAATCAATGTCTTCATATGGACAATGCTGAAGGGGAATATTCTCACAGCTGAAAATCTCAGAAAACAAGGCATTCATGGCCCTTCAATCTTCCCTTTTTGTTTTAAATTTGAGGAAACCACTCATCATATTTTCATATCATGAAAAATCTTAAATAATTGTTGGGAAGCCTCCATAAGTCCTCTCCAAGTCCAATTAAATTTCACTCTTAGCATATCTAAATTCCTTGTCAATTCAAAACTCAATTATCCTTATTCCCTCAAAAACAAAATCATGTTCAAACACTTTTGAACTAGCCTCTCGACATTTTTTATGTTGGCCACTCTAGTTAGCACAAATATATATTTAAAAAAAGAAGAAGCCTGAAACCAAGAAAGTCTTGGCTAAATATTGGAGTCATTCCATGAAAACCATTTCTCCAAAGGTAGCAATGAAATAGATATCAAGCTATTACAAAATGAAGAGATATATTGGTTTAATTGCATCTTTAATAGATCACCCCACATTTTTTCTTACCGATAAGAAATATCCTCAATTCAGTTAATTGGAAGGTGCATTTTAAAGATTAGGCTTTCAGGGATTGGCTAAAAGCTCTTAGGTGGACTTTCCTCTTCATTGATTGTGCCTCTAAATCAAATCTCAGTCGAGTTGATGTTGGTGGTTTCATTATCGATCCTTTGGGATTATAATCAGTGTCATTAGAGTGGGGGTTAGGTATTAAATCTAACAATAGGGATCGGGCCTATGGATTCCTTTTGGGTTCTTAGATCCTTTGTGAGTGCAATTTCAAAAATCTGATAATGGTTAGAGATTAATCCATCCACATTCATCAAATTGTCAAAAAAATGATTCCCAGAAATACTGACCTTGGGAAAGTAGTCTCCCGAATTCGTCATCAAATAATTTTTTTTGGAAAGGTCTCCTATTACCATGTCTTTAGATAAAATAATGTCACGAGGGATTAAATTGGAAAACAATACATGTTGTAGGCCCCAAGGAGAGTCCAAGATCAATGAGGATATTTTTATCAAGTATATTCCAATATTTCTTACTTGACCACATGCAAGAAAGGACTCAAGTCATAATCATTTCATAAATTTCTCCTTCCGACTCTAGCGATAGGCCCTTCATAAACCCTCATCATTCATTCATGGTTGTGCTCATTATATCTCCCTCAATGAAGAATTGGAATAGGTCGAAGCTCTTCATTATCAGTGAAGGAGCGGTTCTCCTTAGAGTTAGTGTTCTTATATCATCAATGAACCACCCTAAAAAATTATCTTGGCAAGATTTGCCAATGTTTCTCCCATATCAAACAAGCCTTGCACTCATTGCGAGACATGGCCAAAAATAAATTTGTTGATAATTCAAGCTCCAATGATGGAAGCAAAGTATGTTAAAAATAACAACAAGAAAGTCCTAATTTATTTTTTCCTTGAATTTAATTAGAAATTAGTTGTAATTGTATTCTCATAGCAACTTGTAGCAATTAAATAAGTTATGTTGACTTAGTTGGCTCAATAAATTGGAGTTGGAAGTATATCTAGAGTCATGTAGAGTGATCCCCAAATTTTAGGGGCAAGGTTGAGTTATTATTGAGTTGTAATTATTTAATTCAGTTTAACTTAGTTAAATTTAGTTAAACTAATTATAACTATTGGAGGAACTAGTGATTGGTTAAGTGAATTAAATTGGATTTAATTCTCATGCAGTGGTGAATCCGATAATTCATAACTCACTCAAAAATAACTCATGTATGACACTTTAGAGGAAGACCTACTTCATATTAGAGGTCAGGGACAATGTTCTATGAGTTTAAAATCATCTAAATTAAATAGATTATGTACATAGTTAGAAAAAAAGCCTATGAGGATTGTGAAATTCATATTTGAGGAATTTCCCCATTAGATAAGAGCTAATTCCCAAGGGAACAATGAAAGGAAGTAGAGCTTGGAAGGATAGGAATTTGGCTAAACATTGGCCAAAGGTAGTGAGTCAGACAAAGGGTAGAAAATACTTGTGCAGGCTGAGCATAGAATATTGTATTCATCTAGATTCTTTGAATAATTGAATATACATATAGCAGGGGTTTTTAGTTGTGGCTTTCCCCATAAAACTATTGTGTTATCGGTGATCGAAATTCTTCCTTTTCTGCTTCATGATTTCATCGATCAATTTTGGTTTTCGGTGATGAGTAGAGTAGATTCAAGTCAATTGTTTTAGCATATCACAATATTTAGTTTGAATCTACAAGGAATTTCTATAACGTACATCCACAGAAAGAGGAAAAATCCATCAATCAAGAGTAGAAGGAATAGACAGACGCAACTTTGCCCCATACCCCATGATTGTTTTTCTCTCTAGTATTTTGTTTGTCATCATAGTGAATAATGAATAGTAAATGCATTCTTCTACTACAAAAATATGTTAGAATCAACAAGTTAGATGTAGTAGGTAAAACAGGTGTTTTTGAGTTTCATGTGAAAGGAGGAAAACACAAATCTAGGAGTTTTTCTTTGCTTCCCCTCCTAATCTGGTTAAGAGAATTGTACCAAGGCACTAGCCTCTCTCTCTCTTTCAAATGAATATATCATAACCAACCCTATTAAAAAAAAATATTATATTATTTTAAAATTAACTTGTTTTCTTTATATTGATTTATATGTTGTTCTCTTAATTTGGAAATGATGAATATATTTCAGACCGTTGGATCCATTTCTGACTACTCCAATGGAAATTTTCTTTCAAGTGACGGCACCATCGAATCTAAGTGATCCAAAAATCATTCTGATACCCAACCTTGACTGGGGTATTTGTTTTGTTATCTTACGAAATAATCTATGGTTTTGTTTTTAGGAATAGTGGTCTCTCCCCATGTTAATGGAATTTGAGATATTGAAAGTTATTTTAAAAAAATATGTGAGTGCTTTAATTTAGGATAATTGATTTTGGATTTTATTGTTAAACTCTATCATATGTTATAAGTTGGGTTATAAGAAATTGAATTTGCTAATTTTGCCTTTTCTCTCAATTAAGGATTGAAAACGAAATCGTACAAGACACTCAAATACTAAGTGTAGGATGACATGGTGCAAATTACAATATCGTTGGCTCACATGCATTATAGTTTCAATTTTTTCATCTTTTGTATTTCAGACTTTTATTTTTTATTTGACTTATAGAATAGAGAAAGAAAGTTCTTAATCATTTTCATGCTTTTACAATGTTTTCAATTCTTGAATTGGTTTTGAGTATCAACCACATCCATGTTTTGCTCTAGATGTTGCAAGTGACACTTTCACTATCATCATAGAAGAGTAACAGTTTAATGCTACTCTTTCCCATGCCACTGCCTTACAATGTTTCCTTTTCAACATATGATACAATTGCTAATATACAATACTTCAAAATAAGCACTAGTTTCACATTCCTAATTTATTCTCATTTTAAACATTTTCTTTTTTACTTTTTCCACTTAAGAAATATACACGATTCTATTTTTAATGAATTACTAGTTTTACATTCCTATATATGTTTTTTCTCATTAAAGATTTTGTATGATTCTATTACTGATAAATATTTCGAGTATGTATTATATTTACTTTCCTATTAAAAAAAAAGGGTTGATTCTCTATTTTTTTTTTTTTTTTATCAAGCAACTTTATAATTTGAATTCTTTTAATGGAAATTACACTTTAACTCTCTTTTTGAGAGATAGAGAAGTAGAGGCAATCATATCTGATGATGATGAAAATAAATTAGGCTTTACATTTTTTCACGTCACACTTTATCTTTGTTATGAGATGAGCAAAGTCAGAAATTTTGATAATGGGGGTGAGCATCACCATAGTTATAACATTTATATATTTATAAAAATAACTTTTTGGGATGAGAAAATACAAGTGAACATCTCTATTCTTAGAACATAAAATTGAAAAGGATTTTTGGATGTTGGAAAGCTTATTACTAGCTTGAAAATAATTGTAAAACAACCGAATTTTGCATTTGGAGTAAAAAGAGGTTCCTTTTAAAGACTTTCTTGTCACCTTTGTTGTCTTATATGGATGTGAAGTTTGGGGTTGCAGTATATCCAGAGAATCTTGGAGAAAGATTGGGATGATTCAAAAGTAATTCATAAATTACAACCTAAATATCCAACATGGTTATGTTTAGATATCTAATGTATAAGAAGAAGCTTTACAACATGAAATCCAAGAGTGTCCTAAAAATTGCTTCTAACTTTAGTCAAAACCCCCACCTTTGCCTCAAGCACGAGTGGCATAAGGATTTTGAGTCTTGCCACTGGGGGATTAAGGAGGAGATCATTATGGAAAGCAATGATAGCGTTAAAGATACTATTATATCCAATTTTAAGGGCAATTTGTGGGAGGATAAAGAGATGGAGGGTAGAAGGACGGTAAGATATTATAAGGAGGTGATCAACCCCACCCTTGATAACCAGAATTATCTCTTTGTGGTGACCAACATTAAGAAAAAAATGAGCATCCCTAGTATTACAACTAATTCTCATGAGCTTCGAAGTGAGAATTTACAGAGTTTGGATTTGGTGGAACTTTTATATTTTTATTATTATTATTATTATTAAGTTATTTTCCTTAGTTCCTTGAATTGAGAGGAAATAATGATAGAGATACCTATTAGATTGGGATAATTCTTCTTCATATTTAATTGCCCATGAGAAAATAAAATGATTTGGGAAAGTTACTATAGCTCATGGAGGTATGATTCCCAACAATAACCAGGTGGTCTTGCCAAACAAGTCTACACAAAAGCTAATAGAAAATGTTGAAAGATTCAGATAAATACTATTGTCAATGAGCTCTTTGGTTTTGGATTTATTTGTAATCATCCATGGAGAAGGGTATAGATGTGTCATAGATCACTGTAAAGGGTTTGGATTTTTTAATTTTGGTTTTTCCTTTTGACTTACTGGACCACACTTCGTAGATTACAGTGGCCATGTAGCTATGATTTTTTTATTTTTCTCATAATTAGGAGAATCAGAGAACCTGTGGCTTGTTACTAAAGAGACCTAAGATACAATCAATAGTTATAACATTATACTCCTAACATGAAGAAACCAACCTCAGTAAATAGGAGAAATGTTTCTACAGTCTAAGCAAAGCCCCTATATTGATTCGCGAATGCCTTCCTCTGCCTATGTGCTATCCCAGTGCAATGGACCCACCATGTAGACATGTAACTTAATTATAATACATGCTTGATTGATTAGTATGTGGACAAGTGAATATTTTTTATCCAAAATAAATAATAAATAAGAATGAGATAGACTCTTAGCTTATGCAGATAATTAATTCCTTTAAACCAAAATCAAAATTCACTTTGTAAATGTGCCTTCATATTGGAAAATATTTAATCTAGATATATATATATATATATATATATATATATATATATATATATATATATATATATATATATATATATATATATATATATATATATAAAGCATCATTGTGAATAATGTTTTTGTTTAATCGAACGAAAATATTCATTATATCATTATGAGTATCAATTAATTTTTTTATATAGAAAATGGGGGCAATGCTACATCAACATTATTTTACAAATATTCGATTGAAAACATGTTCTTTCATTATACTTTGTGGTGTTTCCATTTCCATACAGAAGGTGTTCAAATATTTCAAATTGTTTCACCATTTCTTGTTGAGAGAATTGAAAAAAAGAACTTGAATATTGAGAATTAGCTTATAAATAATATTTTTAGACATCAAAATGGCTAGTCCTCTGCTGCAAGAATTCAAACCTTGTCCTTTCTTGGTGATAGGCATTTGGCATGATCATAACATTCAAATGAAAGTACCACAAATAGACTGGAAAGTATAGCCATCACATTACGATCCACCCATTGTTTTTGAGAAGGATGGACTGGTGAAGGCAGGTATGAAAATTATTGTAGGTTCACTATAATTGTTTTCCCACAATCAATCATAGATTGCAATAGAGAAATGATCCTTTGAATGGTATTGGCTACAATCGCAACTTTACATGATCAAGATGAACTCAAGCATCCACTTTGGGAATTTAGATTAATTGATATTTAAAGGATAAAATAAAAAATATATTTATTATTGATATTTATTAATAAATGTATTGATTAATATTCATTATATTAATAAACTAGTTGATATTCATCATATCAATAAATTTTTTCAACTCTCCAATCGGGGTGTGAGCTGGCAAATTGATCTTATCAGGATTTGGGTCATGTGTAAGTTGAAATATGTAAGGGTTGGAGGGCAGCCTATGCACAACCCTCATGCTTGGCAAAAAAGGTATGGTGATAGTGCGCATGACAAAAATTAATAATGGCAAGAAGGGACAGAGTGATACCTCCTCAAACGTGTTAAGGGTTTCCTTCTCCTCATTCTTAAGTGTCTAGTTTCTAGTTTTAGTATTTATTTTTGGTATAGTGCTCCTGGGTCACTTGTGGTCGTTTGAGAGGAAGGCTTTATAGGTTGGTTACCCTGGTGTTTTTGGTTCCCCCAGTTTCATAGATCTTATGGAGAAATATTTATAAAATAGCCTCTGCAAGAAATTGGAATCTATGTCGCGAGTTATGGAAAGCTCCTACCAGATTTTACTCTGTGTTTCCTACTTTTTATATGACTACCTATGTTATCTTTGGTATTTTATTATCTCTCATGGCCATGTACTACATCTCTCTGGCTTGGATCTCCATGGATGTTGCATGCTTGTTTTTATGTGCTAGTTGTTTACTCCATTTGATGACTCTTTCAGTGTGGAAGATTAAGAATTTCTTGTTTTTGGATCCTCTTGTTTTACGTTTGTGTCTGGTTGGAAACGGTCTCAGTGAGCAAGGGCATGTTGTTCCTTTCCTTGGGTGGAAGTCCCATCTTGTTTTACCTCTTTGTCTAGTCTTAAGTGAGCTTGGGGAGCCTGGCTATGTTGCTCCATGTCATGTATATGAGACCCATCCTAGTCTCAAGTTAATTGTCGAGTTTGGGCCTAAATTTAACTATTCAATGTCTCTATGTTGTGGTAATTTACTAGGTCTTTACTGTCTCTATAATTGTCACGACACCAAACTATCAAGTTTCTCCAAGCTTGAGCTCTGGGTAGCATGCTCCAGGGTTTTCGTTGTATCCATTATTTTTTTAAGAAGCATCGTGGTTCATCCTTCCTTTGGTTTTAGCTCTCTAGGAAGAGGTGGTCGGGGTTAGGGAAGGCGTGTGAGGAAGTAGGGAGACAATGACCAAGCTCAAGCCGCCACTCACAGGGAAGAGGTCATAAATTAGATGCACAACTAATCCAAGATCCAATCGGTCCTATCAGGTAGGTACCCCATCTCACATTTGACATCTAATTTTAAATTAGGAAATAGAACTTAATCAAAAGCTAGAAGTAGAGCTTCAATTGGAAGATTTAAGAGACTTGGTTCCTGACCCTACTCATTCTAGACGTTGTACTTATACAAGAAGATCGTTCACCTCTATTGGTTGTTGAAGAACATTGTGGCCAAGACCATAATGAACCCTCCAACTAGCTCTGTTAACTCTGATCCTGGTCTTAATTAAATCTAGTAGGAATTTTAATTTATCTAATTCCAAATTTAGCAACAGAATGTCTTCTTGGCCACATTGAGAAACACATGTTGTGTCTTCGTTGGTCTAAATTACCAGGTTCAAGTGCGAAAGATCTAGGTCCAGTGGATTCCTCCGATGAGTAGAAATCTGCTTGAATCTGTTTGGTTTCAATTTTTTTTTAACTCTCTATGGAAATCTACTGGTTATGTTATTATGGTACAATTATTTAGCTTGTAGATGGTTTCAAGGCATTCAATATTATATGGGATTGTTAGAAAGACTCAAAATTTATTGTTTCTGGGTGGCCTATAATGTTATTCTATAGTCAATAGACCTAGTTTCCCAATGGGCAAGTTGAGGCCATTGAACTCCTTGAATATGATTGTAACCTGTTTTTGATGAATATGAATGAAAAGGTCCTCCCAAGCTTACAAAAAAAATAAACGTTTTCTTAAAAAATATATTTAGGTTTAGGCTATTATAATATTTTAAATTAATTTCGTTACAGTATAAAAGAAAGAGAAAAAAATAAGTAATAATTAATACTATTATTAAAATAATTTTTTGAACTAAAATATAAAAAAATCTTTGGTGGAAACTAATATTATATTGTTAAAATTTAGATAAGTGAACACTTTATTAAAAACAAACTCTAAAATACATGAATGGTGACATGTTGAATACACTAATTCATTATTTACAATTATCTTAAACTCATTATTTACAGCTATCTTATAAAATAGTACAAACAAAAATTTATGTCCATATTAACTAAAAAAACATATTATTAATTTTCACATGGAGCAGCAAAGATTACATGGTAAATAATTTTATTTTATTTGGAGTGATTTGTTTTATAGTTAATGAGATTATTTATTTAAATTCATAAACTAAAGTATAATAGATTTTTTTGATAAATATTAAATTCATTATTTATAGTTATCTTAAACTTATTATTTACAGCTATCTTATAAAATAGCACAAACAAAAATTTATGTCCATATTAACTAAAAAAACATATTATTAATTTTAACATGGAGCAGCAAAGATTACATGGTAAATAATTTTATTTTATTTCGAGTGATTTGTTTTATAGTTAATGAGATTATTTATTTAAATTCATAAACTAAAGTATAATAGATTTTTTTGATAAATATTAATAGAAATTTAAATATAAATAATTATCTATTAAAAAATATTGAAATATAATAAATTTATTTTTTAACAATTATTTATAAAGAGTAAATAAAAAAACTATATATATATATATATGTTTTAAAATTAAAAAAGTAACTATTAAAGTAAGAAAACAATATTATTTGCTTAAATATGTAAAACATATTTATTATCTTCATTGGGATTGGAATAAGAAAATATATTATGTATAAGAATCTAAATATAAATAGTTGGTTTTAAATTAAATTTAAATAAGAAGTTAAATTGATTAAGGAAACTAGACTCACTTTGAAAGTTTTTTTTTTTTATCATATAAACAAAAAATTAAAAAATATCGATTAAATACTTACTTTTTAATATTTGGTAAACTATATTAGTCTTAATATACATTAATCACCACCATCATCATAAATATTTTAAACTTAGAATATTCCTAACCATTATTAAAAATTTTATTCATCTCATAAAAAAGTTATAATTAAACTTTTACTTAGCAGCATGATGAGAAACTTTTGCCATTGTTTATTTCTCGACTCATCTCAAAACAAAATTACAATCTAACTTTTATAGGTAAAGTTTGACTTATCATCATTATTGGAAACCGTTGCCATTGTTTTGGTCTCTACTCATATCAAAACAAAGTTACAATCTAACTTTTATCAAAATATTTAAGATTAAGAAAAGGTTGAACTACTATTCAAATAGAATCTTACTTCCAGCCGGATATTTCAGATTAAAGAAAAACTGAGCATTAGATCTAATTTGTATAAAATATTTTTTTATTAACAAAAAAAATCTAAAAAGATCTCTCTATTATTAGTGAATATAAAAATATACTTAACAAGAAAAAAAACTTAAAATACAAAACTAAAACATACCTGGAAGTATTTATTATTACTCAAAAATTCAGTATATCTCGTATTATAATCAAGGAAAAAATAAAATAAAAAAAATTAGATAGGAAATATTTAAATGGTATTCAAACTACATTTGAAGTACCAGCAACCGTAGTCATGAAATTCCTAATCAAAAGCCAAAAGAATAACGTCAGCCATCATCAAAGAAGAAGACATGTTACCAGATAAATCTAAAAGATAAGAGCACATTACATATCTAACTAAATCTAAAATATGCGAGTACACATCATATTTAACACAACTGAACAACCGTAAACCAAAGTTGAACAAAACGCTACTACTGCAAGTTGGAAAAACGTAGTGCCTAATTGTTAAAGATCAAATTAGAATTTTTTATTTTTTCTTCCCGTCGCGCCACCGGATTTTTACGTAGGACTGACCCACCATTGATAGGCAAATATAATAAAGGAAATATAGAATCGCATAAGTATATATCTTTATGTGAAAGGAATGCCCAGAAAGAATTTATTAAAAAATGAAAACCATAGTACTTACCCGAAGAAGAAGTTATTGGTGATCGAACGATCTCCCTCGCTGCTTCCCTGCCGGTCCATAAGATTTGAGTGGCTTCAATAATAAGATAGTGAGTTATTGATGATCGGATGAGTTCTCTCTCTACTCCCTGGCCGAGCCATCAGGAAAGATGCCACTGGCAATTTGAAATTACCATAAACATAGATGAAGCCAAATCAGATAATTATTCAGCAAATAAAATAGATCTTCTCGGATGGGGAGATGCTCACTATCACCATTCAGGAATCTGCACACTCCATTCATCTCTTGCTTTGCTCAAACCACAACGAAGTTAAACTCCGAATTCTGTCAAAAATATTTATGACAAAATTTTCAGAAGAAAAGAAATTAATTAGAAAACAAAGGAGAAATAAGCTATTGCAAGGTAAGACAATCAATGAATAATAATTTACGTATCATGGAAAGGCACCACCTCTGTTGTGCCATCTACTCCAAAGTGACTGGAAGATCAAGACCTGCAAATATTAAAGCAAAAGCATAATAGAAATATTTTAAAGATCAAGATTACAATCGCTTTAAGTGTACATTAGTCAAAATAAATTATCATGAAATTTGTAGATGGACCAAAAAAAGAAAGTGCTTAGCATACACAGCATGCCTCTACTCAAATTAAACACACTTTTGCTCCCTTCTCTCAGTTATCAGACATTACAAAAGACAGATAGATATGAAGTACAGCACAAAACAAACAGACATAACACACAGCGCAGACAAACAACACAAAGCGCTCCAGATGGCAACAAAGGCGGGTAGAGCAGAGGCATAGGTATATGACGAAGGATCCTATAAAATACAAAGCGCTCCAGATGGCAACAAAGGCGGGTAGAGCAGAGGCATAGGTATATGACGAAGGATCCTATAAAATTTAAAGATGCTTGGGCTTGCTTGGCCGCTCCAATGGTGATATTTTCCATCAAACCTGCCACGTTTGAATTCTCATATGACGAAGGATCCTATATAATTTAATTTAAAGATGCTTGGCGTTGCTTGGCCACTACGTTGATATTTTCCATCCAGCATCCCACGTTTGAATTCCTATAACCGTCTTCTACATCGGTTTATCATCACGATGCTCCACTCCGTCATTATTGCTACATCAACACATAATGATTCCCATCAACACAAAAATCATTCCCATCTTCATCACTGTGATAAGCCACTTCCCTTGGTAGCGAAAATATCGGAAAATAAACATTGTGATACTCCAGTCCCCTTGGTAGCGAGAATATCGGGAAAGAAACATGAGACATTGGGATACTCCACTCCACTTGGTAGCGAGAATATCGGGAAAGAAACATTCATGTGATGAATATTTTGACCTGCCAAAAAAAATAAGTGTAGAGTAAAATTCGCTTTTCTAACTTGGCATAATCAATAACTTGGCATAATCAATAACGACAACCTTCATTCCCTTCGTATACCCACCTCGATTTGTAAAATGCAGTTTCCTCATCATAATCCCTTTCTCAGCTGTTTTTCCTGGTTATCATGATTACATAAAACAGACATATATCTATCAAGAAATGATCTATTTGGCTTTGCTTGGCCGTCCAACGGTAATATTTTCCATCCTTCACCTCACGTTTCACAACCCCAATGTAATACAATTTGAATTGTGTACGTCTATAACCATCTTCCACGTGGTTTGAACATCATGATACTCTGGTCCGCGACTTTCGATCCGATCCTGGTCATCATGACTAGAACAATCCCATAATGATTCCCATTTTCATCATTGTGATTCTCCCCTCAGAAAAACGGTTGGATTAGCGTTATGATTATAATCATCCAATCGATATATTAAGTTGCAAAGAAAGTATAACTGACTTCCTAAACGTTTAAACTAAGCAAGGGTGAAAATATTCACAACCGTTCATTTCCAAGGTACCACGCTCAACTGCTGAAAAAATTTGGAATAAATCATTAAGCTTGATTGGTAAAAGCATGGGATAAATTAGTATAATTTTTACATAATTATTCATCTAAAAGACACATTAACCCTAATTTTTTTAAAACATTTAATTATTACATAAATGATTTTATTTCTAAATAATAGTGTAATAAGTAACTAATAATATAATATTAAAAATAATCTATATAATTTTATAAATAAAACCCAATAAATATCTAATATTATTAATAATCTATATAACTTAATAAATTAAACTAAATAATAATGTCTATTGATTATTTATTTTTATAAGGTTTTATAAGTTAAGCATAACAGAATGAGAACCTAGAAGGGAACATGTTAATGTGCACACATCAATTGTCTACCTCTATTGTTTCATAAAATGTTTTATATTTTGTTTATTTATAATATATTTTTTAAGTTAATTATATCTTATAGTATTTGATAAATTAAATCATAGTATATATGATAAATTAAATTATAACTATATTAAATAGATAAGAAAAATTAAATTTAACATTAAATGTATAAAAATATTTATTAATTTTTTTATAATTAATATATTACAGATAAAAAAAATATTACTATTTTTTATTTTTAAATATAAAATAAATCTTTTTAATTAGAAAAAATGATATATAAATTTTTATTTAGAAAACAATATACTCAGTAACATAAGAGACCATAGATTTCCTAAGTTAGCTTTAAATTCCAGCCAAAACCACCTAAGGCTTAGACGAAGTTGGTATAAAGACAATAAGGCCTAGTCAAACCATTAGGAGATCCACGAGAATGTTGCATTGCAAAACATTAATAACATTAAAAATATTGTTACTTCTAAGTTCAAAACAAAATGTGGTGTGAGAAAGATCTAGGAGATAACAGAAAATTAAGATATTATAATTAGGTCATCAACGGCACCCTAGAAGATGAGAAGTATCTCTCTGTTTTAGCTAGCTCAAAGAAGAAAATTAATATAGAAGATTAGAATGAACTTTCATGAGCTCCATAGTGAAATGGGTCGTTGGGTAGTTCCTAAAACACCATGGATGGAAAGGTTCTGTCATCTTTGTGAGAATACAAACATCGAGGATGAAAATCACTTCCTCTTAGAGTGCCTCCATACAACCTCATTATATATCAGTTTCAAAACCTTTGTTGCAATACACACCTTCCTAGTCTTTTATGTTGTCAAAATTAGAGTGAGCTTCTCTCCAAGCCTTTCAAGAATAGGAATAAAATCTTAATCAAACTAAATAATTTGTTTCTTTAGGTCTGATATACCAAAGTTTAATATACCAAAATTTGGTGTGTCAAACATTAAATAAAATCATTAAGATATCCAAAGCGCCATGCCTAATAAATGGCATGAAATAATTTGATTCGATATCAACTAAACATATCAACTTTAACTCTCCACTTAACATATGTTAATTTGTAACTATTTTGGTCTATTCCACAATTCATTTATATTAGTTTTAAGGAATTTTTGAATTTTAATGATATAATCAATTATATTTTAGAAGTTTAATTTTATTTAAAAAATAATAAATTTTATTAGATTATTGTTAATATTTTGATAATTATGTTAAATGTTTTATTAAAATATATTAAAAAATATTTATTTAATAAAAAAGATTACAAAAAAGATTACAATTTTTTAATAATAAAGAATTACAAATTTCCCTACTATTTAAATTATTTTGAACTATAGATTTATTAATAACAAGTAAATTTAATTATAACAAAAAAAATATAAAGATATTTAGAAATCCATATATAAGTTACATTAAATTTTTAAAATTTATTTAATTCATTATAATTATTTTTTTATATATTGAAAGAGCCTAAAATATTTAATATTTCTTTTTATGTTGAAGCAAGAATCAGACCTTCTATTCATATGAAGCTAAAAAATTGGTTACATAAAATACAACACCCCTAAAGGAGCAGAATGCCAAAGAGTTAATTGGCGCCCTGTGCTTTGGGATCTGAGCCAACTGCTCAAGATCCTGGCTAAGGGCCCACAAAACTGAACAACCTTCTAAACCAAACCAGGTGAAATCAAGAAGTCATTAAGCGGACCCGATGAGGAAATAGAGACCATGGTGAAAATATTTCGGTTCTACAAGGTAGATAACCATCGAGCAGTTGTTCCGCCCGAAATTCCCCTAACCCGCTCCTAAGCAGGAATGTGCAAGGAAGATATCCCAGTCCCACCAACAAGCACAACAAACCTCAGCTGTAGATCTGCTACCACTAGATCCTATAGTTGTGAAGGATATCGGGCTGGAAAGAAGAGCGAGGAATACCCGCCCGATGAAGGTGATATTCTCTCTCCTCCTTGAGCCACGTGTTGAATGGTTAGTGGCATCAGAAGAATTTCTGTAAAACCACTTATGGTAATGCGGACACCTGATAACCACTGTAACTATAGCAAAACCACCTTGTACTGTAGCAAAGTTGTTGGTGCCACCTTTTGGTTTCGCGCTCTTTCTCCTCTGCCTTCCATCCATCTGCGAGACCCAAATATACCAATTCTCGGGTCGCCTATTTGTTAAACCCTTAACATCCATCTTCTTAATTTTCAACTGGTTGTTTCCCCTTCATGTACTGATAATGCTCCCTATCTGCAAGCCAGAGTGTAGCAGTCCTCATGCAGTTGTCCTACAGGAACCAACTCCCACGAGTAGCACTTGTTGTCTCTTGTACATAGCACCCCTTCATTAGCTAGCTGGTCTGCCACTCTGTTGGCATCTCTGTGCAAATGAACAAAGCTAAGAGTTCTAAGTATTCTTAGGTGAGAACGAATTCGGTGATAGAGCTGCGAAAGTATCCAGTGGTTTGAAAATTTCTCTGGTGTTGTGCCAGTGCCTATCCTTTTGACAAAATTAATTATTAATTATTAGTCTGCCTCTATGATTGTGTTATGTAAATTGTGATCAATCAGAATTTCTAAGCCTTGCTCAATGGCCATGAATTATGCCATATTGTTAGTTTCCCTCCCCAAATGACTGGAAAAATTAATTTTATATTGCCCTCTTTATTGCTTATGACTCCTCCGTAACCAACATCCCCAGGGTTTCATTTTGAGGCTCCATCTATGTTGAATTTCAGAAAGCCATGGGGAGGGGTTTGCGAGAAATCATTTCCTTTTGATACGTGACTTGCTCTCTTTTTATGCCTCGAGAGACATGTGACTGGAGCCCCAACAGTTCGAGAATTTGAGCATCCCGTTGACCAGGGGATTTCTCAGGAGGTTGCTTTACAAGGGAATTAACTATTTCTTTGAGTTGTTTTAGGATATGAGCCATGATGCTTTGTGTTGAATCGGATTTATCTTTGAAGATCCTGTTATTGAATTCTTTACAAACATCCCAGATCAAAAATCCTGGAATCAGAGTCTAGGCTAAATTCCCTGTCTCATTATCCGAGAAGTCTTTCCTCCAATTCTTTAAAGTTTCAGTAATGTCATTTTCATTCCTGACTGTTTGGTTGAAGATAGAGGCCACCCAATTCCATAAGGTGGAGGCGAAAGAGCAGAGGTTGAGAAGGTGATCTATAGTTTCCTCCTGCCGACCACATAATTAGCATCTTGATTGACAAGAAAAACCTCTCTTTCTGATATTTTTCCAAGTCAGGATATTTTTGTGCTGTAACAACCACATGAACAATTTGATCTTCATCGAGTGTGGGTTGTTCCAAAGGTCTTTCCAAGTCTTCTCAGAGCTTGAATAGTTAAGTCCAGTGACTATTGTTTTGGCTTCATTGAGGTTGAAGATGCCTTGATTGTTTCTCCCCCATCATTGTAGATCATTCGAGGTTGAAGTCAAAATTTGGCTCTTTTCTAGAATTGCTTCAAGAACTTTAGCTTGGGCCTTCAAAGGGGTCTCTTCACTGTAATCTGGTACCTTCCAAATTCTCCATTTACCTGTGTCTCTTGACTAATCCCAAAAGTCACTTACCCTTTTCAGTCCTTTATTAATGGTCTCATTTTGAATGATGTCCAGTCCTTCTCTATAGAGGTTATGGACCTGCTGCCAGTTTTCCTCCCAGAACTAGGCTAGATTCCCATTTTTGATCTCCCAGAAACTATGTTTTTGAACTAAGGCTTTGTTCTCCCAAGCATTGTTCCAAATATGGGAACCCCTGATGTGTCTTGTCATTTGAATGTGTTCCATTTCCTGCTAGTCCATTGCATATTTTTGTTTCCAAAGCTTAGCCCAGGGGCTTCTCGTTTCCTTTAGCCATCTCCACAAAAATTTTGACCCCAAAACTTTTCTTATAGTGTTTAGGTCGTGGAGACCCAAACCACCATGGGTTTTAGGTTTTCAGAGCTTGTCCCATGCTACTAGAGCCCATTTCTTTTTATCCTCCCCTTTACCCCAAAGAAAATTTCTTTGGATATTCCTGATTTGTTTTAAAACTCCTATGGGGACAGGAACGACTGAAAACATGAAAATTAGAATGGCTTGTGGTACAACTTTTATAAGAATTAGCCTTCTTGCTAAATTCAAGGATCTGCTAGTCTAGTTGTTGACTTTGTCCTTTAATTTATTTGTAGCTCACTACCAAACTTCCTTACTCAGAGGTTTATCAGTGAAAGGCATTCCCATATATTTGGAGGGAAGATGATCTCTTTGGAAGCTGAGAATT
The DNA here is from genome assembly GCA_031772625.1 of Pinus tabuliformis. Lineage (NCBI taxonomy): Eukaryota > Viridiplantae > Streptophyta > Pinopsida > Pinales > Pinaceae > Pinus > Pinus tabuliformis. The sequence continues at coordinate 448,431,506 of CM062819.1, forward strand.
TTGGAGAGATTTCTTTGAATAGAAATATCATTATTGAAAAATATAACATTCGATTTTGTGAGGCTTACCTCAGTGCCACCGGCCATTGCGAAATCATGCAAGATTTCTTTGAAAGCTTTGGCTTACTTGACTGTGGGCATGCCCTGTAGCGTAGTGTTGTCTACAATTTGTTAATGAGTCAATGTGTCCCCATTTTGAATAAGTTTGAGTCTGTGGTTTCTCCCTTCCCCCTTGGTTGAATTGATCACTTTGCCTAATCCTTCCATCATGAGAATGAAGAGGAATGGGGAGAAAGGATCTCCTTGCTTGAGGCCTCTCAATGGCCTGAAGGTTCTGGATGGAGAGCCATTAAGAAGGATTGAACAACTAGCTGTGGTAACTAGGGCCATGACCACTTTATCCAATTGTGGTCAAAACAATAAGCTTTAAGAAGTTCCCTGATGTAAGCCCAGCTTAGCTTATCATAAGATTTCACTATGTCCAGCTATATTATCATACCTTCTTGCTTATTGGTCTTGAGGGAATGAACCACTTTGTGAACTTGAATGATATTATTGACAATTTTTCTACCTTCCACAAATCCAGTCTACTCCTCTGACATGAGTGTTGGAAGAAGAGGTTTGAGTCTATTAGCAATAACTTTGGAAATGATTTCGTACACCACATTGAATAAAGCTATGGGTCTGAATCTGTCTCGTGTCATGGCTTTTTCTTGTTTATGGATTAATGCTATGAAGGATTCATTAAGCGCTCTCATAACTGTTCTTGATTTTCTCGAGTCCTCCACCACATCAAGAATGTCTTGTTTGATAGTTTCCCAGCATGTTTTGAAGAAGTCTACATTGAAACCATCCAGGCCTGGAGCTTTCCCATTGTGCATCTCTTTGATTACTTCCTTGACCTCTTCTTCCATTACTGGCCTGTTGAGATTATAATTATCTTCCCTAGTTACCAGTTTTGGAATATGCTGAGTGAAGCTCTTAGTGAATTGAGATCTGTCTACAATGGTCTCCTCTGCTATGTTTTGAAAATGTTGTACCAAAACAGATTCCATTTCCTTGTGAGTATTTAGCTCTTTCCCTTGAGGATCTATGAGTTTTGTGATCCGATTATTTGCCCTGTGTTTCATGGTAGACTTGTGAAAGAACCTAGTATTTCTCTCCCCTTCTTTAATCCATTGTACTCTTGATTTTTGTCTCCAGAATATTTCCTCCTGCTAGCATCTATTGTCCCATTCTTGTTGAAGAGAGTCCACTTGCATTTTCCTTTCCTCTGTGAAGCCTTCTATGATGAGAATTTGATTATTCTCCTGTAATTTTTCTACACTTCACTTTTGGCTTCCAAAATATTTCCAAAATCATTTTGGTTCCATTATTTGAGCCTTAGCTTGATGCGTTTGAGTCTCTATTGCAAAAGGAACATTTTTGTGCCTTGGGTGGGTAGGTCCTCTACCCACCATTTTCCAATATTAGTGATGAAGTCAGGGTGAGTGAGCTAGACATTTTCGAACCTGAAAGGTCTGTTCCTCGGGGTGCCAATAAATGAAGCTTCCAACTGGATGGGCCAGTGGTCCGAGCCTCCGAAAGGAAGGATAAAAGCTGTCATGATACGACCGGAGAGAAGGAGATCCTCTGAGATTATGAATCTATCTAATTTTGAGGCAACTTGGGAAGTTCCTCCTCTCTTGTTATTCCATGTGAAGGTACCATTTATTGTGTCCATATCCACCAATCTCATGTTGTTTAAGAAGTTCTGGAAGGAAATAGAGTCTCGTACAAGCCTTCTAGTCCCTACTTTTTTCTCTGTAAGCAATCTGATCATGTAAAAATCCCTTCCTATAATCCAGGGGATCACTGGGTGTCTATCTCTCAAGTCCTCCAGAGATGTGAGGAGCCTGAGTTTATCTTCAAGAATTTGAGGACCATAGAAATTTGTGATCATGTAACAATCCTTGTCCCCGAAAGGTTCTATAACCATTGAAAGGTCGTTTCTGGATGACTCAGCACCCAGGATCTCAAATTTTTGAGGATTCGATAGAGTAGGAATTGCCCCCACTGTATTATTTGCTTTGAATTCTAGGTACTCGTATTTGATAAGCCATTTTCGATGTATTTCTTTGATCTTGTCTACGAAGCATTTTGTTTCCTATATAAACACCATGTTTGGTTTTTGTTCTTTTATGTTACTGAGATTTCTTTGTGTTCTTTTAATTCCTAGTCCTCTGATGTTTCCGGTTGTAAGCTTCATAATGATGGTTTTGTGAAAGAGTACCTGGTGAGATCTTTCATCTTACCTAAATTAATCATGGGTTTCCCACACTCTGACAGAAGTTCATTCTGTCTCTTTCTTTCTCTTTTCTTGCATGGGTTTTTGTTGGAGTGTCCTGATGTAATCTCCACTGATTTAAACCCTATATTCTCCTGGCTTCCGTAGCCCATTTTGGCTCTTACAACCTTTGTTTGATACCTTTGGAGGAATATTTATTGTCCTCTATCAAACTCCTCTTATTGCAGAGAGTCAATCCCTTTGTTGGTTCCCTTCTCTAGAAACTTTTCTATTTCAAGGTTCTCCCTCTCGAGAATCTCCTGTAGGTCTTGGTCCTTTGTACCTCCTTCGCTTGGGGTCATCTCATGGTCCATGCCAAGTTCCACAGTGCTTGGTGGTTCATACTTTTGTTCATTGTATTCCTGCATGATTTCCATGCTAACTTCTTTTTATTTCTCTTTATGAATGTCCTCCAATTCCTTATTCGTTCTATTTTTCTCCCTATTCTTCTAAAATCTCGAAACTTTTATGACTTGGTAGCTTGTTCTCGGTAGGTTTATTTTTGTAATTTTTTCTCCCTCCTTTCCCTCCGCCTCCCACTTTGGTGAAACCTTCAGGGTCTTTTCCTATGCTGGTTTTCAAGTTGTCCTCCCTTTTGTTGAGTGGGCAATCTTTGAAGAGGTGCCCATGTTCATGACATTTACAACATCTGAATGGTATGTGTTCATAGTTGGCTACCTGTAGCCATTCCTCATCATATACTTCTAGGATGACTTCATCTGGGAGTGCTCCCAATAACTCCATTTCTACACATATGTCGGTGAAGAAGGTATATTTATCTCATAGAGTCACCTTTGGTATCTTTATAAAATGCCCTAATTTGTTACCTATAGCTTTTAAGGATTCTGACAGCCAATAATCTAAAGGTAAGGAGTATAATCTAACCCATACCAGGACTGATGTGAATGTTTCTTGCTCCGAAACAAAGTTCATCATCCAAGGTCACATGTAAAGGCCAGCGACAACATAGAAGTAGGGTCCTCCTTCGAAAACCCTGTCTTTGTCCTCCAGGTTAGTGAAAACCACTGTGAAAAAGCCCTTGGACCCAAGATGCATATTTATTTCTCCCTTCAGTTTCCATTTGTTTCTTATCCATGTGTACAGAGCTTTCTCCGTGGGCCATATACCCATAAACTTGCATATGACTACATAAGTTGCCATGTGATCTCTGTGCACCTGTAGTGTAGGATCATTTAAGACCACCCAGGGTTTGATGTTAGACTTGGGCTTGCAGGGTCCCATCATAGATATATTCTCCATTCTCTGACTCATATCTCCATATTTCATTTCCCTCCTAGCCTCCGTGTGGGTCCCTTCCTTTTCAAGGGATTTGTTGCTTTTTTTATTTTGAGTACCAGTTATCTTTGTCTCTGCCTCCGTTGGTTTCCATAAATTGTTCAGACTCATCCCTTTTCTTTTGTTTGAAGCCACATTACTATAGGAGGGAGTGGAGCTCCCTCCTCCACGCCCCTCCATAGTTACTAGCTTGTTTATGTCACCCCAGTTCAAAACCCACGTCGCTCAGTCCTCCCATTGAATCTCATAGAAAAGTCCTCATTCCAACATGTTTAATATTTTTATCCAAAATTTATTATATCAATTAATATAAATAAAAGTGTTAAATACAAATAAAATAAAATTTCTTTATTTTTTTATTACATTATCAAAAAATATTTTTTAAAATAAAATTAAATAAAAATATCCCACCAACATATTATCAAATAAAAAATAATCAATTTATTCACTATTTCATTTTATTACACAAGCAATGTTTTATAATTTATTCAGTAATTTATTATACTTAACTTTGATATTACATTATTCATTGTGCACAACACACCATCAAGCTAAAACAATACATGTTTTATATCATGTTCATTTACTTCGACAATCAAATTTCTTTCAAAACGAAGAAATTTCTAACTTTAAATAGGGTTTTAGATATGACCATATTACATCTCGGCCACATTATCATAATTTGATTTCGCATAAAATTATTCCTTTAATTTTATGATAAGTGAAATTTTAATATAAATATATTGAACAGCAAAATTTAAATAAATATATTGTAATAATATATATGTTTCATTTTATTCTTAATATGATTAACAATTTTATCAATTTGATTTTCTCAATAATTTAATAATTCATATAATTTTAGGATAAAAAATAATTATTAATATCTAAATAATTATTTATTTAAAAGATTTAAATATATAATACAATTATCATAATCCATTTTTATATGAGATTTATTAAATCTGGGATTAATGTCATATCCCTAGACAATGTAAATATTTAATCTAATGCAAACTAAATAAACTGTTTATTATTTGAAGTTATAAAAACTATTTCTTGAATTTAATTATGTAGAAGTGAAATAGCAGTTACTTGTAAATGTTGTTTTACTTGTTAAAGTAGTTAATATTGACGGTTACCTGTACCTAAATAATTTATTGGGGATTTATTCAAGAAATATAAAGATGATATGTGTCTACATCTGGTTTGGACCAGATAGCTCTGAGACAGTTGTTCTCATAAAAAGAAAAAAACTCTTATATCTAGGAACAACTCGGAGGGAGACTAATTGGCATAGTAGTCTCAAGGTTGGGAGGAAAAATAGTGAGTTGCAAGCTCTAGTTGTAGACCAAATCTGGAAGACAACATGATCCTTCTAGATAAGTGAAAATTCTAATATTAAATAGTTAGAGATCTTATATGTATATTTCGATAAATCTATGTCTGATATTTGTTAATAAATAGTAGAGATAGAATGGTTAACTCGGGGTATCTTGTATAGAATAGCTCATAGCAATATTTATGTATCTAGATGAGAAGTAGAATTACTTTTCTAATACCTGTATAAATGCGTAATCAAATATGATGGAAAATGACAAAGGAGCTGATAGAGTCTAGGTATGTAAACATTATAGCAATAGAACAAAAAATAAGAAGACAATAAATGCCAAGATTAATATACAGAATATATCTATCTATATATATATATATATATATATATATATATATGTGCATACAATGATCTAGTACACACATGATCCTTTTATTAGATAAAGGAAAACCATGATCACCAGGGACAGCATGAACAAATCTAAATATATGAGCAAATAATAAACATTCATACCATGTAAAAAGGGAAACATTTAGTAATGCGAACTTCGATGTTAACAGAGAAATTTAAAAATGAAATTAACTGAATTTATAGACTACGACAGACAAATTACAAGTACACATCCTTTATACCATACATAACAAAAATTTCCTCGCTCGAAGGCCAGGTCAGATAACAGTAACCTCTACCTCATAAACCACATTCGCTCAATATTTTACAGTTTCAACTTGAAAATAGACGAGTAATTTTGACCTCTGTCCTGACGGAAGTAATGAGGCGACTACCAAAAACATTACACTACAGAGAAGGGGTTTATAGATAATTAAGAAAATGGAAAACACAAGAACTGTAAGCTGGAGTCTAAAACCCTATTAACAACAATGTGAGTCTATCCAAAAATCTATTACCAGGAAGGAAAAAAAATAGAGTTGGGTTGGGGTTTTGGTCCACCGATAACCCTTTACACAATATAAAATTCATTTCTCCCTTAAAAGTTGACAATGCTTCTAATTGTAAGATATTAAAAATATATAACATATAAATTAGCAGTTCATCCAGTAAAGTCTTCCTTCTTGAGTTCAAAAGTCTCCAACTAAGAAAACCCTTAACATAACATAATGGGAAAGGCACGAGTACCTGGTAAGTAACCTAGAACATCCATCACTGCACTGAGAGGGCCAGGCAAAGACTTTCCCTGGTTGATCGTTGAAACCTTTATCACTTGTGAAACCCTTCATCCCACCTTGAAGGAGTTAAAAGCTAAACCTCTACGCATAAAATCAAAGATTGAGTAATAATATAGATAACGAAACTAGAATCAAACCATTTAAACATTACCTGGAATTCAAATGCATGTACAAACACTCTTCACAAAAGAATGCGGTACCAGGAACAAGATTGTGCCTGTGGAGGGAAGCCATAGTCATATAGGAAGCATTATTATGTTAAGGGTAAGTAAAATGGGAAACAAACAACCTCCTACAGCATAGGAAGGACCTATAGCTACATGAATATAGGGAAAACCCCACTACAGAGCGCACTGTGCCTACTTTCAGGAGGAAGGAATGAAAAGGCGACGACACTACCGTAGAAGCATAGAATCCCAAGGTTCACCTCCACCATTCGATTTGACTCAATAGTTGGGCACCATTGATGATGAGCCACTCCCAAGGTCAAAAACAAAGCAGTACCACGGATGAAGACTCCAAAGGGGCGATAACTCCACACCTAGGTTGATCTAACAGCCTTATAGTTAATGCAACATAAATGAAGGACTGGTGGAAAATTAATTCAAATTTGAATGACATAATAGAACTAAATATCTGAGTTTAATTATGGTGGAGTTTACGAAATAGGTAAGTCATGGTTCGACAGTAAGTGGACTAGTTGACTTGGCTTGAAATCCAACCAAGGTATATTCACGTTAAAAACTTAGTTGTGACAAGTCTATGTTATGAGTTTTGTAAAACAAAAGAGACTAGACTTATTTATTATTCTGATGAATTGTAAAAGAAGAAAAAACATTGGTAATAAATTACAAATATAGCATAAATATGTACATTAACGTTAAATGATCTTTGCTTATTATCAAGTAATTTTTGTAAAAACGAAAATTGCATATCTAGACATGTAGATGTGTGACATGTGGTATCAGAGCGTTGAGGTTGATAATTGAGACCTCTGGACTATAAGTAAATAACAACATCTTTGATTTGCATAAAGGAAGAAGGGAAGCAGTTAGCATGAAGAGGACTGGAAATCCACCACACAGATACGTAACGGGAACAGGGACAACATCATTTCAAGAAGGTAATCCTGAGGTATGGGTGCTATTGGGAGAAGAGTCGTGAAAAACAATTACTGCTATCGTGGAAACTATACAAGAATTTAAGGATGAGATGACCTGGTTGCAGACAGATAATGAAAGGTTGATGTGGGAACAGGAAAATATTATGAAGAGTCTATCTGATAGACAAAATCATTGACCACTAATCCCTAGCCCCGAACATGAAAATATGACTAGCGAGCAAGAATTTCAAACTGAGAATGTGGGAACAAAGGGTGGCAAAAAGAATCATGAAGAAGAATCAGATAATGTGTTAGTTCACAAGACACAAAAAAGGCAAAAAATGGGGCTTCAAGGGGAATTTTTGAAAATAAAACCTCCCCTCTTTGATGGTGAATAGGAAGAGGCAGCAAAAGCCTAGATCATCAATATGAACAAGTATTTTCACCTCTCCAAGTACAACCACAATTTAAAGGCTCATTTCTCCATCTTCCAGCTACAAAGGAAAGCTACCCTGTCGTGGGAAGAAGTAAGAAAAGTTTGCAGTGGAAATGAACAAAGCATAACTTGGGAAAATTTTCAAGGGTATTTTAAAGAAAAATATCTAACTAAAAGATTTTATGATGAAAAGGAAAATGAGTTTCATGATCTTGACTGGGTCAATTATGCGTGGATGAGTTCATCAAAAAATTTACATCCTTACTTCGGTATGTCCCTTACATACACGACGAAGAGGAAAACATGCAGCGATTTACCAGTAGTCTTCCACTGTTCATGAAGGAAGGACTTGAGTTTGATAACCCAAAAACCATGGATGAGGTTATACGTAAAGCATCAATTTGCTACCAATAGAACAAACAAAAGGGTGATGTGGGCAAGACATGGGTCGACAAAAAGGAATTAATATCTCTTCTAATCACAAGGGAAATAAGGGAACATTCAACAAAAAACTGTATAAAGGTCAAGCTAGCCGGAAAATGAATAGAAATTAGCCCAAGTTTAAATTACCAGGTGAAACAAAAATGAATGAGCAATCAGGAAAAACTGAAATAGAATTAACCAACAGACCACCTGTATAGTGTTGCAGAAGCGAAGGCCCGCATTATGTCAAAATCTTCCCACACTGTAAGGGAGCTTATCAGATTCATAGATTCAACAAGCATCTACTGTGGGATAAGTGGCAAGAAGCATTCCTAAAATTAATGTTGCCCTTGAAGACGATCAGGCAGAATATTAGCCAACCATGGTTGAAGTTGAAAGTAAAGCTTTTGACCTAACCATATCTATTTTAATTGATCTTAGAGCTACCATGGGTTATATTAGACCCAAGATAGTGGAACAATGTTGTTTCTAAGCTATTAAGTTTAAAAATCCTTGGTTAGTACAAATAGCCACCAGAACAAAAGGAAGGGTTTTGGCCAAAGTCAACAATTGTCCCCTAATATTAGCTAGTCACTCTATCATGGCAGATCTGAATGTGTTACCACTAGGATCATATGACATCATTATAGGTATGGACTAGTTGGAAAAACATTGGTTCTTCATTAACTATAAAACCAAAACCATTAATTACCTGGATGAAAAAGGAGAAAAATAAGAACTTCAAGGTATTCAGAAACCTCTAAAATTAAGGCTCGTCACAACCTCCCAATTAGCGAAATGCATCAGAGAAGGTTGCCAGGTTTCTGCAATACAAGTAGTGTATGTAGATTCCAATGATAAAACTATTTTGTTAGAGAATATACCAGTGGTGCAGAATTTTCCGGATTTACTTCCTGAGGAAATCCCAGGACTACCCCGAAAAAGGACATATATTTCACCATTGAGTTGATTCTGAGAGCTTCCCCACTCTCCTGACCCCCCTACCGTATGAGTACACTAGAGATAATAGAATTAAAAATTTAGCTACAAGAGCTACTTGATAAAAAGTATATCCATCCCAGTGTGTCACCTTGGTGACGCTGGTGCTCTTTGTTAAGAAGAAGGATGGGACCTTGCGAATGTGCATCGATTATTGTCAGTTAAATAAGCTGACTATTAAGAATAAATACCCTCTCCCCCATATAGATGAGTTATTTGATCAAGTGAAGGGTGCAACCATGTTTTCAAAGATTGACCTCCACTCGGGTTACCATCAGATTAGGATAAAGGAAGAAGACATAGCACAAAATTCTTTTAGGCTCGTTATGGATACTATGAGTTCATGGTGCTACATTTTGGACTGAATAATTCCCCAGTGACCTTCATGTGCCTCATGAATAGTATGTTTCATCAATATTTGGATAATTGTGTGTTAATATTTATCGATGATATATTGGTCTACTCCTGGAACATAGAAGAACATAAGGAGCATCTCCGTATTGTTCTGCAAGTTATAAGAGAACTTCAGTTGTATGCCAAGTACAGTAAATGTAATTTCTTTAAAAACAAATCCAGTACTTGGGACATGTCATCACCAAGAATGGAATCACAATGGACCTAGAGAAAATAAGGACTATCATGGATTGGCAGGTACCAAAGGGCGTAGCTGAAATAAGATCGTTCATGGATGTAGCCGGATATTATACATGATTTGTGGAAGTAGTTTCTAGGGTGGCATATCCCATTACCTCTCTGCAAAAGAATGGAAAAACCTTTAGGTTGACCTCTGATTGTCAAAGGAGTTTTGATCAGCTCAAACGTCTACTTACCACCGCACCCATTTTGAGCATTACTAATCCCAATAGAGAGTATGTGGTTTGTACAGATGCTAGAAAAGAAGGTGTAGGTGGCATATTAATGAGAGAAAAAAACATTGTTACTGATGAATCGGGCAAGCTTAAAGAATATGAGAAAAAGTATTTGGCTTATGACTTAGAGTTGACATCAGTCATCCATTCCTTAAAGATGTGGGGACATTACTTGATGGGTAAGAAATTTTCATTAATGACTAATCATCATAGTCTAAAAAACTATTTCAAACAACCCATTTTGAATGTTAGGTAGAATCGTTGGGCTAACTTCATAAGTGAATTTGATTTTGAAATCAAACACTTGAAGGGAAAAGAGAAACGAGTTGCAGATTCCTTAAGTCGAAAAGTAAATTGTTTGTATGAGATTTAGTTCAGTGAATCACAAACTACTTTTAATGAGCAGATTTGAGAAATAGATATGCAAGATTTATAATATAAACATTTATGGAAGCCAGCTAGAACTTTGAACATCCATGAACAACAACTGGGATATGAGGTAAATTCAGAAGACTTGCTGATTTATAGGAAAAGGATATATGTGCCTAATCAGAAAAATATTAAAAATTTAATTTTAGACGAATATCATCAGGTTCCTTATGCAGGCCACCTCGGGTACCAGAAACTGATTACATCACTTAGAAAGGAATTTTTCTGTCTTGGTATGAAGAAGGAGCTAGTAGAATGTTTAGCTTGCTGTATGCAATGCCAGCAAGTGAAGGCAGAGCAACACCACTTAGTGGGATTACTCCATCCATTTCCTATTCCTGAATGGAAATGGGAGACCATATCCATCGATTTCATTATAGGATTGCCCAAGTCTAAATGGGAAAATGACTTAGTAATGCTGGTAGTGGACAACCTAAGTAAATCTGCTCATTTCATACCAGTAAAGTCAACTTATAGAGTGGTACAAATTGCTAATGTTTTTATGCAAAACATTTTTAAATTGAATGGAGTACCCAAGATGATCATTTGTGACTGTGATGTGAAATTTATATCAGTGTTCTAGAAAGCTTTATTTGATAGATTGGGCACACAGCTACACTTTAGCACTGTTTATCACCCTCAAAGGGATGGACATATGGAGCGAGTAAATCAAGTAGTAGAAGACATGTTGCGGACCTATCTACTGCAATAACCACCCACACTTGGTAGATTTTTCTTATAACAATAGATACCATACATCCTTACAGAT